>OX403597.1:10012500-10612500 GCA_948107665.1 Lomographa bimaculata | reverse complement strand
GAACGGGCGCCGTGCAGGGACGCTAACGAGGGATCCGGTTGCTCGTCCGCCGCACGGTTGATGACAGCGCCCGTGCCCCGTATTTTGGAGCTTTTCAAGTTTTTTTTATAGAAACACTCTTTGAATTAAAATGCATTCAACGATACCCGATAACGTCACAATCGGTTTATTAGTTTAGACGCAGTGGAATAAACGAACAAACGTAGGTACATACACATAGTGCCAAAATCATAACCCTCTTTTTTGCTTCACCGTACTCAGGTAAAAATAGGTAAACCTGTATAACTATTTCTTTATTGTTGCACTTACTTATTGAATATGTAAAGATGTGATAAATGAACTTTTAAATAATATCAAAATGTTCTTATTCTAAATTCTAATCTTTTAAATAATATAAAATATTATCTAATAAAAAGGTATAGCATCACAAACAATGTTTTTCATCACTATGAGTTACTGTAACAAATTTGTTTAGTAGGATGAAAGGCTATAAAAGTAAACACTGAGATAACAATAATATAGCACTGGACAAGTCTTAATAAAGTTACCGAACAAAGTCTGTCAACTTACACAGAGTAAGATCGTCCATTGTCGGCCACAATCGAAGTAAATCAACCGCCTACGCTATACGCTACCATACACCGAACATCAAAATGGTAGCTTTCTCGTAAACCTATCATTGGTAACTTATAAAGTGCACAAAAGCGCAGGCGTCTATGCAATAAAATAAATAAACCTTTATCACTTGCGAAAGCTCCAGCGCGATACAGATGTCAGCCATTCGAGAATACTGTCAAACATTGAGAACGAAGTTATTTATACGAAAGTGCAATGTCCAGTAACTTACGCTTCGAAACCATGTAGGAGTTGGCAAATATACCGAGACCAAACAAATACTATATTTGGCTGCCCTACTGAAACTCGAAAATATACTTACGCGGGCTTCTTAACTTTGTTCGAGTTAAAATAGTTTTTTGGAGCGGAAACGAGCAAATATAAAACGGAGCATAGAAACTCTTAGCGTGGTATTTCTAAATAAATATACATAATATTTTTGGGAGACACAGTAGAGTTAATGCTACAGCAGCGGCTCAAAACTTGAGTAAACAAAACAAAATCCAAATTTTTAACCCTTTCCTTTCGAATAAAAGATATTTTTTTTATAATGCAAACATTTCACCACCATCTCACTTGATGGTAAGTGACGATGCAGTCGATAATAGAGCACGTTTGCTAAGAAGATTTGCTTGCAATTTGAAGACCCCCGTATTGTATTTATCAGGAAATACCGTCTCAGGTAATGAGCTCCATTCCTTTGCACAATGAATATAGAAACGCTACGTCCGCATTTGTAAAATGTTCACAAAAAATTATAGTATTGTAACTTAGCAGTTCGTCCGATGATAGACTGGTAATGGGGGAATTAGATCATATATTTCCTTGACACAATCTCCTAAATAAATCCCTAGCTACATCTTCGTTAGTAGGATTTTGTTAATTTGTAATGCAACTACGAGTACTTATGTCGTTTTATTGTAACGGGGCTTATACGAGCACATATAAATAATAACAGTATTTTTATTTTGAGTAACCTCGACTTTTCGGCAGAGTAGCATTGGCCGTGGTCAAGAAAGGCTGAGGTGGTGGTGACATTATCTTGATAAGCGAGCAGTACGCAACTACCAGCATTAAATTTGTTTTTTGATGGTCCGACACACAGCTCAACTAACGGTTCGGAAAGAATCGACAATAGATCGTGACGCGAACACTTTTCCAGATACAATTTTACAATATACAATTTATAAAATAGGTATACCAGTAAATACTTAAAATGGAGATAAACTTCATTTTAGTAACCCTATTACCATGATGGGAGGAGCCGTAATGCGTACTTCCGGCGTGCTAGCAGCCTCAAGAGCGGAACTTCAATTTCCTACCCCTATATAGCTGTTTTCTTTTTGGAGATATTTATAATTTAAAATCTCTTTTAGTGTTCGAATAACAAAAAATCTTTGATATTTTAATATTATTTAGTTTTGGTATTGCTAAACTGGTTTGTGAAAGACGTTTTGCAAACCGATGATTACGATGCATCTAGCATGCCCGAAATGAGTCATAAAATCTGAAAAAAGCTGTCGCTGGTTATTTAATAAATAAGTATAGTAAAAACGAATAAGAATACAAAACAATCATACCGCGAATCAGACAAAGTTTTATCTCCGCCCTTGTATTGCAACGTAATTGTTATATAATTATGATATATAATATAATCAAATATCCGGATGATCGAGCTTTGCTCGGTTTTTTGTTTTTGGTAGAATGTGTTTGAATTTATAGCCTCAGAAAGCTCCATCTAGTGTCCAGTAGAAACAGTTTTTTAAATCGGTCATGGCGTAATAGATGGCGCTGATAGTTTCTTAAACCCGGTTTTTCAAATGCAGTTTGGGAACCGAGCATTTCTCGGACCTGGAACTTTGATAAATCGATTCCGTGGGCCAAAAAACCCCTAATCTGTAACTTTCATGAAAATCGTTGGAGCCGTTTCCGAGATCCTGATTACACATATATATATATACATATACAAGAATTGCTCGTTTAAAGATATTAGATAAATAATATTAAGATATTCATATCTTTCCCAGCCAAGAGGATAGCTGTATTAGGTACCTTTTCAATATGTACATAATATAAAACATTTAATTTTGCCTGCCATAATATAGCCTCGGTTGCCAGTCAACAAAATCCAGTAAAGCTTGTTAACTGCATCATAAACCTGTGCGTTGGCTTTGTGCGATTTTTCGTATCCTTGTTTCTATTGGAATCTTATTTCCAGAATAAGCTTTATTTACCTTTTATTTTGATTATATAGATAAAAAGTGTGATATATATCACAATAATTGTGATCTATATTAAAATCTTATTTACAATAAATTATATTAACAATTTTACCATATTATTTTATCTCTCACTGAAGATGTTATTCACCTTCGTAATATTTTTAACCGACTTCTAAAAAGGAGGTTCTCAATTGACTGTATGTTTTTTTTGGTATGTTACGCGAAATCTCCGCGAATTATGAATCGATTTTGATGTTTTTTTTTGTTTGGTAGATTATATTTCAGAGGTGGTCCCATATAAATTTTATCGAAATCGAACAAGCCAATACCAACATATAAGCGGTGAAGTTAGTTTTTTAAGCTTTGTTTGCGTCTAATTATTTTTTATGTAGGTACCTATCTTTTACTTCATTATTACGGATCGTGTATTTAACGCTATCGGTCATATACACAGAATAATTGAAATAGCTGTACAAATTAAAAAAAAATCATTGGTCAAGGTAGCAAAATTTTAATGATTAATGTAATAGTCCTCTTCTGTCCCACTGCTCGACCAAATTGCTCAACTAAGTAAGCAGTAGCAAATATTTTATTCACATGGGCTCCAAAGAGGCACTCTTCAAAGTTAATGACTCTACTGCCAGCAATATAAACATTAGCATAATTTAAATATAAACAAAACTTAAAAAAACAACTTCTCCGCTTTATGTTCGGAACTCTTGATCAGATTAAATGAATTCATTAAATACGCATTAAGTATTGAGGATAACTCAAAAACTACTAATCAGATCTTGATCAAATTTAAATAGGACCATATCTAAATTGGTTCACCTAGAAAGAAAGAATGAGATAAAACACAAAACAATTAAGTCGAGTTGAGAACCTACTCTTTTTTTGAAGTCGGTTAAAAATTGCTGCCGTCTCGCGAATATAATCGAATATAACCAAACTAACCCAAAACAAAAAACACATAACCAAACAAAAGCGAATATAACCATAATATAAAACGCCTATGTATCACTTTTTCAATACTAACGTACCAAAGCGTAATGAATCAGCATCACAATAAACATTCGTACGCCGCATGCACAATAATGAAATCGCAATTCGCATTCAAAATTAAGAAACACTCTTTCTGTAATGAACGAACGGCGACGCCATTAAAATAGCAGATCATAAATAATTCAAGCTCGGGTTTGGCGTCGTTTCAAGACATTTCCACATTAAATTTCATGAGAGGTTCATTTTTCCAGCGTTCGTGCATCCGCCGCACACTCGATGCTTTTTAGTACAAGTGATTTGCAACTGACGGCTAGACTTGTCGACTATAGATACACTTTTTTACAGGTTTCTGAAAACGTTCTTAATTCGAATTAGAATTTATTTTCTTATTATATTTGGGTACGTTGCCAAATATTTCCTGCGTTTATCGGTTGAGATGTTTTTGTTGTGAAGGATAAAGTGTTATGTAGCCCATCAAAATCAAGAAAACCTGCAACTTCTTATATTGCCTCTGTTAGCCTAAAGTTGTTCGTCCCAAACTGAGGTCTCTCGGCGACATTTTGCATAAAAACTTCTGACCCGAACTGCTTCTAACTTTTTCTTTATCTGTCATTGTTTTTCGTGCTCGTTGTTTAAATAAAGGATGTAAATTATACATAAGTGTCAGCTTTATGTGTACTGTTCTTAAAATAGAACATAGACCTCTGGAAACAACATTACCTACTATCCTATAAAATGGTAATTGTAGATTTTTGCTTAGAGCGGTATCTTGTTAAGATAACCAAGCTCTGTACAACCATATACGAGCTGAAAATAAAAAGAACTTCTGTATGCATGTATTTCGGCCAATTTCATATTTGAAATAATAAATTAAAATTATAGAATAAATACATAAATGATATAATTATAACTACCAATTTCTGATCTGGACTTCACATTTCATGTAACAATTTCAAGAAATCAATTAAATTGGTTTAGAAGCTGTTAGCTTACGGGCGAACGGAAAAAAGGTTAACAACCGAATTAAATTAGAGATATCAACGGAGCATAGGCTCAGCCAATAATAAAGTAAAGCACGCTAAAAGTTTCGAGTGTAACATGGACCATAAACGTACATCGCCCGCAACCAAGAACGGCCATTGCGGTCCCTATTACTGATTAATTGACCGTGTTGTCCCGATTACCGAAACCATTGGCTATGACATAAAACAATAATTGAATATGCAATATTATGAGTTTGCCATTTTGTAAAACCCTATAAATTCCTGCACAGATATTGATGTAAAAAAATACGTGTGAAAGTTTTCGCAGTGCTTGGTTAATACGTTCAGTTAGTTTAGTCACATAAACGTCATAACCCAACTTACGCTATTATTTATAGCTGCTGCGTAAAAATTCTATACTTTATTTATAAATAACAACTGTGCAGAATTCTCTAACGATTCCGCGAAGCATTTGCAGACAGTAAGGAAATCACATTTTCTACATTTTGTGCTGTCGTTTTAGCCACCAGGCACGTTGACAAGAGTCCTTTTTTTATCGCAAACTGAGACTTAAAAAAACTTTGATTTATACTTACGTTGATAGTTCACGGGACGAAATTAAATTTATCTATTTGTCTCTCTTTGCAGACAGCCGTATCTCGTTGATTTCAAACTGAAAGGAATGCAGACAATGGAATGAGTGCAGTTACGTTTTTTGTGCGAAATGTCGCGAGGGGAGAATATGCGAGTCGTTGATTTAATTTACCATTATTATTGGCAATTTTGTTCATTACTTTCCCCTAGTCTAGATCTACAGTGAATTTTAATATACATTCTCGAAGCATATAAGCTAGTCTTTTACTTTTTTATTTTCATAATCATCAACATTGTTTTATCACAGTTCAGTTCAAAAATATTTTTAGACGCACGAAATTATTTAATTCTTCATTTCAGGGAAGATGATATTAACGCCACAATTCCTTCCCAAGGGATATTTGTGCTTCTGGTTCTGGGTGTATTTTTGTGTGTGATGTGAATGTTTCCGGCACCCCGAACAAGTTTTTGAACTAAGTGTGGGTTTGCGAGTGTGAATGCGTTTGTATTTATTTGGGAAAGAGAACTTTCTCGTTCCCAAATAAAAAGTCTAAGTTGCGAGTTAGGTAAACTATTAAAATAAAAGTAATTTTAATAAATCGAAAATCCGACTGCCACAAATTTTACTTTAATTAAAAAAGTCCAGTAGTCTAGTATTATTTAAGGGCAGGTAGGTATACGTCATTGCGAGCACCTTTTTTAACCACAGCCAATTATTATTATCCCCCTTACACTTTTGCACATAAAGGTGTATATTGCGTGAATTACATCGTGGCGGTTACGCAAGGTCACGCGTGGCAGTCTTTGATGGTTTTATAAAAATTTCGTGAAAACGAGCCCTAAAATAATTTGCTGAAGACATCATTCGTCTATTAAATATACGTATATGAAATAACTTTTACAGTGTTTTGATATGAAATGGCGGAACGAAATGGTTACAATAATACAAAATCATGCTATTTGCATGAGATTTGTTTTTTTTTTTATGAACTTTATGAATTTTCTAAGAAAAGGCATAATTTACCACAGATTACGATGAAAAATGTATTTATCTGGTTTTATTATGAATACCGAGTAAAACGGTTAAAAAACACGCGTCTTAGATGAAATTCTGATATCGCCACCTTAAGCAATATTGAATAATTTTACCATTGAATTAGTACCACACATAAAACTAAAAATCTATTCTAATGCGGAACATAGCGAATTTCAACATTCGGAACCCGTTATTAAGAAGATTTACAAGAGCCGGATAGTGACACGTTTTGATTTCTAGAACGCCCCGAAGAAACAAACATACATAAACTAATAAAACCCTACTTTGCGTCACGTAGCGGTTCAAAACAATTGTACTCCGTCTAGAACTCAAGTGACTATATAGGAGTCAACTTACAATGAATAGGTACTGTACTAATATGCCTACTTACGAGTGCTTACTAATGAAATGCTTATATCTAAAGCTCGAAGTCTCAGCAACAATGTATAGCGGTGATCCATCATCGTACTATCAAAATTCGAAGTGACAGAAAGTGGATGAGAAAATGATTGATGTTGTGACCACTCCCTAGTTTCGAAACCTTGGCTATTAAGTTAATTCGATTATCCTTTATTAATTACTAGTTTGTTGGCACTAAAACCGTTCGTGGCTGTTTTCGTCAGTAATGGATAATGGCCTGATGAAATTCAGATAATTAGTATATAACTGTTTTAATTTCAATTTAAATGTCTTATATTGAAGTGAACCTTCTTATGGGAGGGCTTGAAATTCTGATCCGTAACCTTTTTGTGTGACGAAATGTGGTGGGGGTAAACATTGTGATGAATAATTAAAATATATCCTTGTTAACCAAAAGATTCACCTCTATCGTGTGACTTTACGACACACTATGTTTTTTATATTTTTGTGGTTGTCTCTTGGTCCGGAAATTGCGGTATCGAACTCTACCACGGCTTCAGTTTTCGGTGAAGGTAAATGGTTTTGCAATCCATGATGCTTTTGCACACTACATAGCTAGATGCCACTCTACCGTAATTTTGATGTAATTTATCATCGTGAAGTAAAAAACCTCTTGGCCAACACTTAATGGTAATTCTGCATAAAAAATTCCTAAACAATAATACAAATATTTATTTGCATATAAAAATATACAATACTAGCCGTGCCCCGCGGCTTCGCCCGCTATTATCAAGTTGAAAAGTAGCCTATGTGTTAATCCTAGGTATAATCTATGTACATTTTAAATTTCATCCAAATCCGTTCAGCTATCAAAGCGTGAAGAGGGAACAAACATACTTACACACTTACACATTTACACACACACTTACACACAAACTTTCGGATTTATAATATTAGTAGGAGTAGGTACAAAACTGCTAAGATAGTCTAGGAGATAAGCAAATTTTTTTTTTCGAACTTAAAGGCAGCTGTTTTTAAATGCAAGCCTATTTCAGCCTAGTGTGCTTATTCACATCATCACACCAACAGCTGAGTTAGTGATCGAACTATCAAATAGGAAAAAAGCCTTGGGTACACACAAGATATTTTAAAAACTTTACGGATTCACACTCACACTCACAGCCCCACACTAAGTTCAAAGACTTGTATCGTGGGTGCCGGACTCATTCACATGACACACACATAACACCCAAAACCAGAAGCTCAAATATCCCTAGGGTAGGAATTTTTGCTCCTGCCGGGAATCGAACCCAGGACCCACGGCGCTGAGGGCATTTGGCACTGAACTATAATGGGCAAGCGTGACGCTTACTATCAGGCGAGCGACTTGCTCGTCTCATCTCTCAATTACATAAAAAGAAACACACACAAATTTATCCTTTAATTGCCTGTCCTTGTACTGCCTGTTGGCTTAGTTAGATGAGCGTTCGCCTTGTAAGCACAAGTATCGGGTTCGGTTCCCGGCGGGAACACAAGTTCCCCGAGGAAAATGTGTGTTACTAGTTTTGGTTGTGATTCTGTGTGTTATGTTAATGTTTCTGATACCCACAAAACAATTCATCGAATTGAGTGTGGGGCTGTGAGTGTGAAGTCGTTTATATTTTCTATAACTTTAAAAATGTATAGATATTTAAGAAATGACCTTGACTTTAGCAAGTTTTAATTTTGGTTCTTATTAATAGCTTTTTCACATCGGCACAAATTGTGGTCAACAAATTTATTGTGTTGAACGTTAGGCGCATTATAGGAAGATAATTAAGGTACGACAAGATCAGGAAGTAATTACGATGATAATGGACTTAACAAATCAATTTACTGCTAATCCAATTTAGATAAGTCCCTTAGACAGTACCTGTGATTAATTGAAGCGGTTACGTACATACATACAGACATAGCGAATAGTTTCATCTATATAATATCTTATAAAAATAATTTTCTATATAACTAGATAACGTTTTTATCGATTTATATGTTTTTTATTTTTCTAATTCTTTGTAGAAATTCAGACATAAACATTTTTATTATTAAAATACGGCCATCACTCTCGTCATTTGTCAAAATTGTCGATCTAGGTTTCGAGCATGTATGATGCTCTTCTTCGGGATGAGTTTACGCCGCGAGTTCACGACGACAATTTCGACAAACGATGCGCGCGATAGCCGTATTTCAAGAAATAGTAACAGAAAGAAGTTTGATCATTAAGAAAAATGCGCGGAAAATTTGAAAAATTCAGAAAACTACCCGACGATTTTTACTTTGCGTGTTTCACGCCAATGATGAATATGATAAGATAGGACAACGTCGGTCGGGTCAACTAAGTACATAGTTATCAATTAAGCTAGCTCGAATAATATACGAATTTTTTTAACTATAATGACTGTGTAATTACAAAGTTGTTACGTGTAGGAATTCATTTTGATTATATTAAATATCTCATATGACTGTAAAATATTTTTCCAGTATACAAATATTTATCAGACTGCCTGGTTATGGTGACGCGTGATCATCAGTGTGAATAACATTCATGTCATTATAGGAAGATTTGTGATCGGTTGTTGAAACATCAAAAATTACACTAAGCAGACATATCTAATTGTTTTCAAAACTGTTGACACTGAGCCATTAAAATGATAAATTGTTATAGCTTTTTTCTGCACTTTGATGATATTTATTTTAAGTTTATTTACTTTAAATTGCAAATATCAGTAAAAAATTAAAAATATGTAGCTATGAACTGTATAATCACATTTTGTGACATTTGACGCCTAAGATGGTGAGTCTAACATTACCTGCAATAAGATCTCACGAATACTAACACTACAGTTTTTGACATTAAGGAATTATTTTGTTGAATATTGTTTATTCAATCATAACAAAAAATTGTTCTAGTTTTCTATTGCAAATTACATTCCCAAATTCCCTAGTCTTAGTATTTTTTTTTAATGTTGAATAGGCAAGCATTTGACCACTATCTCACCTGATGGAACGTGATGATGCGGCCGAAGGTGTGACACGCTAGAACATAGAAGATACATGACATAGAAGATACCTATTCACTGGTGCAAAGCTTAATCAAGTCTGTTTGAGCTTTTCACCAGTCACAGATGCCAAGTTGTTCTGTCAGTCCTGTCTCTCAGTTTGTCGACAGTTTTATGAAGCTCTGTTGTGGACAAGCGCTGTCAAAATGATGAAATAAATTGAGGACACCTCTGTTCCGAAAAATCTAACGAAATTCTACAATGTCAGAGTCTATTTTTGAGTTGCTGGGTTTGATTTACCTAATGGTTAGAGCGGTAGGGTACCCTGTAGCCGCGGTTTCAAGGGCCTTCCCAAGCTATAATTCTAATCCTTGACGCAAAAAGAGGGGTGTTACAAATTGAACGGGTGTATATCTGTCTATTTGTGGCATCATAGCTCTCAAACAATATAGAATATGGATAAAACGCCGCTTTGTTCGAAGCGTTTCGCTTCTACGTTTATCATCCGTACTGAGAAGGAGTTGAACTCATTGCTCACGTCTTTGTTTCCTGAACGGTATAATCTTGGAGTTTTCAAGTCAAAAGTGAATAGGTACCTTCTAGGCAAGCATGCTACATCTTCGGCCGCATCATCATTTTCCATCAGATAAGATTGTGGTGGTAAAATGCTTGCATATCGGGCATAAAAAAAAACAATTTACATGCAGAAAACAATGTTTTTTAATAAATATTGAATGCTTAGTTTGTTTCGGTACAAAAAACCTATATACATCGCAAACAGAACACGCTGAACTGCTACATAATGTATCTTCAGAAGTCAAAGTTTGCTACGACATCGTAAAGTTAAGCTTCCATATCGTAACATGTAACAAATGTATCGCAGTCTTTTATTCAAACTCTTTCACAAAAACGTAATCATCAAAAAACTCTACACTTCATGCGGTACCATTGTATAAAAATAAGCTTGTACAGTACAAGCTTATTTTTATACAATGGTACCGCTACAGTGTACTTACAGTAGTACACTGTGCGTATATAATCGCTGGTTTTTCTTTACTTAAACCCATTTAGTTGACCACTGTGCAATTGACCAAATTTTTCAACCGCTTTAAAATAATTAAACGAAAGCAAAGCTTAAAAAATCTGAATTATTTTTATGTAATCCCTGTAGAAACAAAACAGTCGACAACAACTAAAATGTAATGCAAAAATCATACATCATACAAAATCATAACAGAATTTCGATGTGTTATTTTTTGATCGACTTCAAAAAAGGAGGAGGTTCTCAATTCGACTACATATATTTTTTCTGATCAATTCGCCAATTGCGGATTATGAATCGATTATAATTATTATTTTATTGTTTGGCAGATCATACTTTAGTGGTGGTCCCATATAAACTTTATCGAAAAAGATTTAGCGAAATTTTTGAGAAAATCAACAAAAAACAAAATATAAGTGGTGAAGTCGGTTTTTAGCTTTGCTTGCGTAATTATTTTTTTAAATATTCATTCGAAACTAAAAATTTAATCTATGAGCCAATTGATAAATGAGATTGTAATATTAAATGAAATCTTTGTCAGACAAATCATTGTGTTTATAAGTAACCCAAGTGTTACTAACTATCAGTGATTTAATTAATTTTATGTCATAATCATTTGTCCGATAAAACCAAAGTATCACTGTGATCTGTGACCTGTTGTACGTTATAACAACATCTTTAATATCAGTTATAAATAATAACGTGGACGGGTGTTGAACCTGTTGAGTCAGACGATGTACGTAGTACACCGTTATATGACTAAATATACTAAACATTAAATTCCAGAATCACACTATCATCATGATCAGCCTTCATTCTTCGATCCCTTGTAGTCTATATGGAACTTTATATACAAAGCACCCGACACATTCGCCCTGGACGCTCGCCTCGGGCGCTTTGTTTTTTTTTGTTCTGCCATTATAGAGACAAAAGACGTATCTAACATTTTTGGGCATAATTGAGTTATATACATCAGAAATGTTTTTACTATTTAGTAGGTATAGTATATCATGACCCAGCGCCTCCTCTACCTTGAGCCACTCATCTCTGTTTTGGGCTGATGATCGCATCCAGGTCTTTCATGTAATCGCTACTATGTCTTCGTTCTTTTGGTATTCACTCAGTTGTAGAGCTTTACTCTACCTTCCATCACCTCACCTTACCACGTGTGGGTAGGACTTTCGCCATTTAAGTCTTGCAATGCGTTGACTAGCATCCCAAACTTTGATTCGTCTCCGGATTTCCATGTTTCGTTCTCGGTGTGATGCTCTCTAGGCTGATGCTAATCACGGGGCACTCCATTAACCTCGGTTCAAATTACATTCTGTACAGACCGTCTCCTTTGTGAACATCCGTGCTTCATCACTATAATACATAAGTCATAGTCATATACATAGGTATGACATATAGGTACTAACTATTTATTATGTGAACGAACAGCAGATATGAAAAATCTATTTAATTTTGCTGTTAACAGTGACGATAAGTGCATGTGTACTACTAAAGGAATTAACGAATCTTAAGAAGGACGACATATATACCCAAAACATAACTTGATAATACTTTCACAATCATAGATAACACACTATACTAACTACTCACTAAGTAAACAGTCGTTGTGAAAAGTCTATATATAATTAGCAAACGTTGTGTCCACGTGTGTACCTTGAAATTCATTACTATGGTGACTTGCAGGGCGGTGTCCCTGTAATAAGGTTAATGGACCACTTTGCAAAGTAACTGTGGGGTTATCGACTTAAGAGGACTATACATTTTTAACACAATGTTTATGGTTGGTAAACTTGTTAAAGCACAGTTTTATTTTCGATGATGAGGGAAGCGTCGTCTTCGGCTTCGCTGATGCCTAACAAACATTGGTAGCCCCGTGAGGAAGAATAAAATATATCAACAATGTAATAACAAAACAAGCGAGTTGGACTTGCGCACCGATAGTTCCGTTTATTTTTCGTTTTGTCTTTTAAATGCTCTAGTTTTATTATTCATACGTATTTTATTTTACATTAAGAAGTCCACTAGTCATAATCCGCGATATTTTAACCAGTTACCTAACAGTTCAAAAGACAGCGGTTCAGAGGACGGCTTTGACAGGTGGCTGAGGCTTATTTAATTAATAGGGTCCTTTTTTCCTCACTACCCGGAATTCTAAAAATCTCATGAAACACACCAAATCCATATTGTAAAGGCAAAACGTACCTCGAAAACATTATGAACTTGTTAACCCAGAAGTCCCTTCACTTTCAGCAAAGCTTTCAACCTTTATTCACTCGTTAATTTGTGACGCGTCAAAGTAAACAGATTGATTAAATTATTTACAAAGCCCGTGCCCACTTTAAGTTGAGTGGATTCATTAGCACACGTGACTTGCAGGAGGTAAAAGCTAAAAGCGAATGTCACTGGACGCTCCCACAAACACAGTTTATCTTTTGACCAGTAGACAAGTCCGCGCGTTTTTAGTTATTGGCGTAAGCACGGAATAGGACTACTTATAAACTCTGCGGTAGTAAGTTACTTAGTTTTCAAATACCCTCAATTCATTTTTTCTTGTGGCTTGTCTTAGTGTTGTTGGTTTTTGTGGCCTATTATCTTTATCTATCTTATCTTTTACACATTCATACTCACAGCTGTCGAGCTGTGAATGTGTCTTTTGAAATTAGTGAAGTCGTAAAAAAATATTGACATTTTGGTATTGATGTTTAATAATCTCTCTGCGTTTTCCTCTTTTTTTTAACCGTAGTCCAACTAGTTGAACAATGCAGTATCAAATGTACCGCGGGCAATATATTACTTGCCCGTGCTTCAACTAGTTGGATAGCGCAAAAGTTGGCCCACGAAACACATAAACAAAAATAGATGTTGAATGTAACAGATGTCACTATGACAGTTAAAGTAGATTGTCGTGACATTAGGTGTATTTTTTATTTCGATTTAAAAATTTCTTTTTTGCTTCTATTCATTTTGGCTTCGCAATCTTGTGCATTTCAGCCAGTGTCAAGTAATAATATAATATTTCAAGTGTTTTTCAAATTCAACGTGGTAGTCACATTCCAGAGTCAAGGTCTAGTGTTAGTTAAGTCATGCCCTAGTATAGTGGTAGAAACTTTACTAAAGCTTCTATTGGAGTTTTGAAGCGAAGGCAAAAATCACGTTTTTCAACTTTTTATCATTTGCCAACACTTATGCACGTTTACCAAGTATTAACGGGAAATAATCCACCATTATTACACATTAATACTCGAAGAATATCAGGTTTATAAAAATTATAGAACATCTATCCATCCACAACGCCATTTTTTCACTTTCGCGGCAAACCCCTCCTGAAGTTTATTTATAGAATTGACAAAAAATACGGTGATAGATGTCAGAAGTGACATTTGGTATCGAGTCCCAATTGCGTTTTTCAACGGGGAACAAACCATTTTTTAGGCTTTAAGAGTGCTTGTCGTGACATGTCAATTCTTTCCAAGCACTGACTCTACCATATACCGAAAGCTTTACGCCCTATTCCACCACATTAACAGCTACCCGAAATCTACTGACTGCATTACTCTAATTACGTTTTTAGACCCGTGCTTTTATTTGTTTGTTCTTTTGCCTCTTTATTACCCTCATAAACGTTTAAACTGCCCAAATTGACCCATTTCGACGGTTGAGATATCCATAAAAGGTAATAAATTGACATCAAAATTCTCCACTAATTAATAACGTGGTATAATTTAATAAAACGATAAAAATATACTCCGTAGTCGGGAAGCTTTTAAAGTTTGAGTCGACGTCAAAGTTTCGGCTAGTCTCAACCGAGGCAGTGCATTTGCTTAAATAACTTTTCGGTCTGGCGCGTCTAAATACAATACTTTTAGAGTTATATATATATATATATATATATATATATATATATATATATATATATTTTACTGTAGAACGTTATATTTTAAGCAAATTTGAGACACTTGCACTCCTGCAATTATTTTTAACAAGAAAACAGTAACTTGGTCTGGTTATCTCTTTGATGTCTGGAATTTTGTTTTGAAAAAGCTATTTAAATGTATCATGCAACAAATTAAAAGTGTAGTTTTACTCATCAAACTAACAAGACATTATAACCCATGCTAAGGCATGTGCATATGTTTGTGCACACATACAAAGCGCTATTGGTACCACACTATGAAGATAACATACTTCTCTGTTTATATTATGTTATAACGCTGTATTATAGATCAAGCAAAGCAAGGTCTCAAGTTTACATAGGTGCGTTAGAAATTTTTCTGCCCTCCGTCTATCCGTCATTCAGGGGCTTATAGCTTTTAAACTACACAGAATTTACTTATTCTCTCACAAATGTATGAGAGATTAACAAATTTGATACAAAGTTATTAACATGTAGAGCTCTTGTTGAATGCCGAAAATAGCCTTGAAACTAAAATAATAGATAAAGAGCCACTCTATGAGCTAAAGACTTCGCGTTTTTTTTAAATGGCTGCTATTAGTTTTTTTTAACCTGTGTATCTCGGACATTTCAAAAATTTCCAAAAACAGAATCGACAAAATACCACATTATTATTGAAATTGCTCACAAATTTTTAAACAGCAGAACACCCGGACATCTTCCAGACATCTAGACGCATCTACAGCATTTTTGCCCAAGCTGAAACAGAGATGCTTCGCTCGCGCTGCTTATGTTCAATAAGCAATTAACTGTAAAAATTTATTCACTGCCCAAAACACGTCTCAATTTAGGGTGAACAACCAATTATTTCAATTACGTTACGAAGTCCGTTGTCTATGTTTACCCCAAACAATCAATTTGAAACGATCCTATTTAATTAGCAAAATGTGATACGTATTTCCATTTCACGTGTAACAAAAGACAGGTGTCTATAAAATACATGTATAGATACACCCCTGATTGGATGTACAGTCGACTGGTGCAATAAAATGCCCCTCATCACACCATTTCGTAATTGGATCATAAAACTCTGTGAAATTGTTGTACCCGGTTTTAGTGGCTCGCTTCGTGTTCAAGGATGTTCTCAAAAATATTCGAATTAACGAATATCGATCATATCATATTTAAATAAATTAGGGATTTACTTATATTTTTCATAGAGTATCGAGAGGTCGTGTTTTTTTTTTCAGAAAATGACAATGAGTATACATTACATATATACATTTTAATTTTAAGTACATGATTTAAATAAAAATAATATGAAAATTATTATTTGTGACCATTTATTTGTTACAAAAAGTTGTTCTTAAAAATCAATATTCAAAGTTTACTGCATTATAAAATTATATGTGAACTTAAGTGAAAAATCGTTTATGTATGTATATTATGTAATTATTATCTTTATTTGTATCAATTCTTATCGATTATTACAATATCGATCGAGGTTCCAGTAAATCTCAAAAGCATAGCGTAAGTACCCAAAGAGGGTTGACGTACGGCAGTAGATCGGTCTTAAAAAGTGATGCCAAATATTGATACAAGATGAATTCATAAGTGAATGAAATATGTGTGAAATAGTCTGTAAGAGAAGGAAAAGGAGATCTTGAAGTAATATCGATTTATTTCGTAACAGTTACACTAGAGATGTACCTTACATCTCTATTCCTTGCTTCACAACTATTTTATCCGCCCACTGGAAATATTCTTTTGAAATGCGTTTACTTGTATAGAGAGTTCATAATTTGGATACCTTCATTTTATTCCCTAGTTAAAGCGTAGTAAAAATGTTAAAGTAGTATTAACCTTTTTTGTACAACCCACAAGCACATGTCATAAAATGATATTGAAAGAGATTTTTTGTTAAAATTTGATGAGATTTCATTGATCGTTAAAGTTTTTACTAGACTTTTTAAGTACTGTTAGAGTGGTAAATAAATTAAATTGAATGTGCTTGTATTACTTTGTACTGTAAGTATACAAGAAACCCAGTTTTTCGCTTAGATTTTGAATTGGTATTATGGTAGGGGGATACGAGTGTACAAACCTTACAGATATGGGTACACTGGGAGTGGGCTTGAGCACTTGAGTTATTTAAAGATATGATTAAATTTAAAGATAAGATGAGATGGAGGTTGGTGGACTGCAGATGTATAAAGTTTTAGTTCAGCGTTATCAAATAAAGGCAAGGCCGGTAGAGTACCATCACTTAATGTATGCTGCTTTATGACATTTGAGCTTAATAACATAAATATTAGAAGTACCTATGCTCTTTCCGATACTTATTCAAGATGTAAAATATGGGCCGATTTTACTCGGGACGAACATGGCATAAATCAAAATATCACCTAAAAGGTTGAAATTTCTACAATTATTTTGGATTCCTACATGAAAAGAGTAGTCCGGGTTCTAAGCAAGTATCGGGTTCGATTGCTGATGGAAACACATGTTCTCCTCAATGGAAATTTGTGTTTCTGGTTGTGTGTGTGATGTGAATGTTTCCGGCACCCACGACAAGTCATTATACTTAATGTGAGTGTGAAAGCGTTACATGTTTACTGTATAATAATTTGACACGGCGTAAAATATTTCATCGCGGGATGAAACTTAAAATGTTTAAAATCCCACTTCGATTATAGGCATTTGTTTGCAAAATAGAGTATTTGTAGTATTATGTTACCGTCATAAATTGTATAAATCATACAACGGTGCAACAAGAGGCGAAAACACGCGTTGCACCACGAGTATGTATACAAAATACCTATATTATCAGTTTACATGCCGATTGATGTCAAAGGTTGGCCGTCGTCATTATGAATCCAATATCAGTTCACGTCGGGTTCACGTTATCTGCTTCACATATTTGTCATAGTGGGTGATATTTTGTTTTATGTTCGACTGTGTATTTATAGTGCACTATTATTTATAGGTCAAACCAATAAATAATAATGATTGAGAGGTAATATACCAATTGCATGCGTAAAGTAAATAATGTAATGCAAATGATCGTTTAAAGTTACGTAATCTATCAAATATGAATATTATGCTGAGGTATAAAGTTTAGTATGTTTATTATTATTACGATTGTAATCAAAATCGACTAAACAGTATGATGTGATAGATCAGTAAAATTATAGATCGATCTTAACAGATCAAAGCAGGTCTGCTATATAGCCCAACTAAGCTAGAAAAAACTTTAAAGATGAAAAATTCAATTCTATCTGTAAAAGTATAACTGAATGTTTGTAATGCTACAGAAGTTCTACTCTACGGTCCACTTACCTATATTTCTTAAGATTGAACTTAAAGTATACAGCAGAAGAGCTTATTATAAGCTATATAGGCTCATTGGTAACCTAAGTATTCAAATGTAAAGTAATTTGTACTTTGAGTTTGCCAACTTAAAATACTCACCAAAATCATAGCATTTTTTTTTAAATTTCGGAAATACCAAAACCACTATAAAGACAGTTTCTTATTTAATAGTAACATGTTAGTTTCTACATAAAGCGATTACAAGAAGGTACACCAGTTTCAGAAAGCGTTTGTACAATTTGAGCTAGTCCCACAGAGGTTCATTTATACTATTTAGAAGGACATGTTAGAGGAAAACGCCCAAGTCCGAGCAATCTAAACGCCATGATGGCTTCAGTATCTTGTTATTTCTCAGTTTAATTTAAATATGTAAATTTTATTAGGCATAATACAGGCTGAGGACTCTTGAATTGCAAATGAATGTGACGTTACATTTTATAGGCTGGTAGCCAATTCGCCGGCTCGTTTCCTGGGAGATGACGGCAAATTTTCACTTAGAAATGCGAACGATTTTAGTACAATTTCATTGAATACACATCCGCGTATAACATAACTCCTAAATGGACAAGTTCTCAAGCGCTGAGTCACTTAAGTTACATTAGTGGAATGAAGTTGAGCTATATAAGGTTACAGTCTTCTTAAGTTTCTGACTACCTGACGTGACTTGGAAATTTTGCTCGTATTCTTCACGTTACCTACGTTTTTGTTCGTAGGGATGAGGAAGATTCATTTAATCTAGTTCAATCTTTCATTCAAATAGACGGAATGTAAATACTGAATTCGTAATAATTGTTTATTATCGTTACCTACGAGTAACAATCGACTTGTTTCTTTATCTACTTTTATCTGAAGAATATTTATTTGTGTACTTTCATCTGAAGAATATTTAGTTTTGTTGCGTTGATAGATGCCAAAAGTAATTTATGTCTTGATTACTATACTTATCCAGGATAGACAGGGCATGTTTTCAAGATATATGGGGCATTTTGTAATGCTCTTTCAACATAGATCCACTCAACGTAGTAGTCTTAAGTAAAAATCTCTACATATATATTTAGAAAATATCTTTCGCCAAGCACATAATAGATACTTACGGTGTTCTGGCAGCTACACTTGAGGTCATTTTCATTTCTAGACCTAGCGTTTGTAGCACCCTCGATCATAATATCATTACTTACCATCTGGTGGATATCTGGCATACACTGGTCAAAGATATTGTAATCACTCCGTTTAACACTGGTCTATTTATTTTTAAAAAAATGTTAAAAGTTGAACATTTTAGACCATCTAATTCTCACTTCACAATCTCATTAACTCAAAACCAAATCACGATTCTTCGTAAACTCTTCAATGAAGCTGGCATTTTTCCAGAAAGCAATTTGTCGCTTAAGATGAAAAGGGAGATTCCTTAAAGCCTAATTTCGTCGTTCACCTACGAAAATATTTTCCCTTTTGGATAAAACGATCCTGACACAAATCCTTAAAAATGTGTTATTGGAGTCCCGACCGATATTAAAGGCGGTAAAGTCATGCGTACACCTTCAGAATATCCCGATCGTAAAGTGAGAGTACTTCATAATATTATAGGTGAGATTGTGTTTATATTCTTATTATACTGACGTTATGAGAGGGTTATCATCGTAACGCAATTTTGTTTTTCGAGCGAGGCCTAAAAGTTTGCGCGTATCGTGATATTAGAAAACTTCTCTCTTCTTATAGGATTTTATCAATATGCGACGTAGTCTTCGGCTACGTGAAAAAATGTATATTGGATATCATCTCGACGTTATGGGAAAAAGTATGTAAAACAAGGTAATGAGGTATTCATGATAATGATATTTAAGTTAAATTATTTGGTTACACCTTAAAACCACTACTATGTAGAGGCTTATTGATAAAATACTAGAAAGCTCTCTGGTTTTTGTTCTAACCCTTAACTCATTTAGTTCTATGACTTTATTATGAACGATGTATTTTCCGTTATTATTAAGATAACATATAAATATACAACTATAATTAATAGTTCTATAAACTACGCTGTCCCGCAAAAAAAGGCAAGCTCCACGCCGCTCTTCTTAATATGCTCGCCAACGCCAGTTGACACTTGAAACCTTAGATATGTCTAAGATTTAAAATAGAAGAGAAGATAAATAATATTAACCTCGTTTTAATTACCCCACAAACTCACTAATATTTGCATTTATTATTAATAGGTATGATTAATATCAAAGCAACTTGAATGCCGACGCACAAAGACGTGTTAAACAAATTGAAACGTTAATATACAGTATTATTATTCACATCATTGCTAGTCATTAGAATGCATACCTACATCTACATTTTGATTGCGAAATCTGACACATCACACACCACATCTTCCCCAATCAAGCATGTTCAAAGTTTTAACAGAATTTGACGTCTTCACCGCGTACTTAATTTGAAATCACGAGATTTCTACCATGTCGAGGGATCATTAAAATTCAGGAAAGCTAAGAACACATTACAATTGCGAGAACCGTTTTAATGTACAATTAAGACAGTGCCGAAGATCTTTTAATAAACTCGATTATGTGTTAAGTATTACGAGCTGTAAAAGTTTGCAAATGTTGCTATAAACATTGGAGTTATTGGTTATATCGCTGGTATTGAGGTCAATCAAAATAAAATCACACCTGAATTTGTATTGACTATCTATATTATATGCGATGAGGTCAAAGTAATAGAGAGCTTATTCGTAATAGTTTGATTCTCTTTCGATCGACAAGTCTTAATACTTGCGAATGGCAACTGCCCACGCTTGTTGCGATAAAATCTGTGTTTTTTTATGTTTTATGTACAAGCGTTTGACCACTATTTCACGTGATGGAAAGTAAGTTGCTGATCCTATATTGTCATCCTGATTAATCAATCGTTTCCTAATTCTCACGCACTGAGCTTGTATCTTTATATTTCTTGTAAATTTATTTATATCTCACCTGTAAGTGATACCTATGAAGTAGTGATGGAGTTTGCCTAGATTGCTTTACAAGTTAGATAGATTTTTTCAGTAAGCTTCAACCATAGGTAATATGGTATTATTTTAATAGGGGTCTAGTCAAGCGAGCATACGTAAACGCTATTACTATCGAGTAATAATTGTTATGATGCCAACTGGTTTTCTAAATTGTGATTTTTAACTTTTCTTTATTGATAAATTTAGAAAGGATAAATTATCGCTTTAGGCGGGGTTTGAAGCCGCGGCCATAGGGTGTCATGCCCTATTGCTCTAACCACTGCGCTACTCAAGCTCTGCCTGAAGCAACGAAATTAACTTTTCCTTACTATTAACGTCTTACGGGGACGATTATTCTATATTATTTTATTATTATTATTTATTTTTGTTGGTTGACGATAACACAGTTTAAAAACCTTATAAGTATACATTAGTAGGTACTTACTACACTGTAGCTACAAAGTGATTTGGTTTGACCCATGCGTTAAAACTATTATGCAATAATACCAAAAACCAGCTACTGTCAAGGTATATTCCAGATTATTCTATTCTCGGGCTTTGCAATTATGTCTGGGTTTATTTTCGTTTTATTATACAAATTACGGTTGAAACAGTCATACGTATTTGTTCTAAGAAATTGAATGAGTATTTACTGAATTTAATAGGTATTTGTCCATGGTCTAATCATTTTCGTTATTTTGGGAATTCTAAACTTCACCCGGATTCAACTTTTTGCTATCCACGTTGTATGTATGTTTTCACTTATCTTTTAACATAATTATCATTACTTTACGATAATAATAGGAATGAATATGCATAAGATTTAAATTTAGGGTAAGTATCGTTTTTAGAATCTTTATAGCTATATAATTACATCTATAACATTACCATTATTTTAATACTTTTTCATTAATTTTTAACAATGAATAAAAAGTGTTAAAAATGACTTTGTGTGAATTTTAAAATAGCAGAACGTACGCTATAGGCTTAACATATTCGTGACGTTCTCACATCAACCTGATGGCAGCCGTGATTGGATTGTGGATGTAACAAAAATAACTTCAAAATGGCCGGTGCAAAATTGCTCAGATCTGCTCGAATTATCAAATATTTATTTTTATATGAAATAAAATATTTTTACGAATGACATAGTAATTTCGGCGATGTGAACGTAAAACAATTGATGAAAAGCATAAACACATTGCCTATTAATTCTAAAACGAAATAACAATTGTATAGGTACTTAAATTTAAAAATAAATACCCTTTTATCAGAAAGGTAAAAGATAAAATATGTAAATACAGTTTTATTTAGTCTGTCTTCAATAAAATTGAACCTTATACCAATAATCTTTAAAGATATTTTGATATCAAAGTAATACAAACAAAACTAGAATTTAAATAGGCTGTAACAATTGTAATATGAACAATACTGAAAGAAACTGAATCCCACGTCACATGACTGGTCCTAGAGTGGGATTCAGGGTTTACCAGTAATAACATTATATGTATTGTAATGTTAGTTGTTTTTATATTTAAAACACAACTTAAGTGTCAATGCAATATATTTCTATTTATTTACAAAAGTAACACTTGTTAATTTTTAGTCCTTTACAAAACACTTAAACAAACCCACGTAGCCAAAGTCGCGGGCAACAACTGGTCTTTTTAATAAACTGAAATCATTTCCCATGTGGACGAAACCATAAGTCCTACGCAGCGGGGGCGCAGTGACCATATTTGAATAACAAGAAGTTATGACCGTAAAGGTTTATTAAATTTGTTTAAAAAGCTTCAAATTAAACACATTTGTTCAGTTAGCTATGAGCATTGGACTGTCATAAATATGTTGTAGGACAAAGCTCACCTGGCATTGTATAAACAAGACAAGTAGAATAATAATCGTTTCTTTTGGACAGAATTGAACTACACTACAGCAGGCTTACCATGAACTTTTTAAGCCTGCCAAATTTCGGGCAGTTCATTTATTGAATTGATATATGTCGTGCTAAAATTTGTATTAGATTAGATAAATTACTCTGTGATGCCCGAAGCAGGTCAAAACAGTTCAGGAATAGGTTCGTGGTAAATACAAATTTTAGCAGAACAAATATCGATCCAATAAATGAACTGCCCGGAACTTGGCAGACTTAAAAAGTCCATGATAGGCCTGCTGATGTAGTAATTTACGCGTCTATCTTCTAAACAGCGGGTCTGGTTGCTGGTTGCTGGTTAGATTACCGGTATGTACACAAGTTAGTTACTATTTCGTCGCTTACCACTTTCAAACATAGTGCTTGTAGATTTGAAAGCGTTTATTTATTTACTTTCTCAATTTTTTATTCCCGTTTAACAGCGAACTAGTACTACAATCATTTAACGATAAAAAATATGTCATCAATCTATGTATCGATAATTTCTTTAATAAATCAACAAACGAAATGTTTTATTTATGCGATAAGCACAAACAAATTGGACAACTTGAAACAAACAAGATTCTAATGTAGGAAAATAGTTAAGTATAGCAAATATTCTGATATCAGTTTTAAAAACATACACGTGATAAAACTAGTATTTATAACCCAATAATTTACAATAATGCCTAAAAGAACAGCTCGGTATGAGAGAAGAACCATTTTAAATATGAACCTTTTTTTTTTTTTTTTTTATTTGTGACAGGCTAGTGTTTGACCACTATCTCACCTGATGGTAAGTGACGATGTGTGTGAACCTCTGTGCCCCTCCACCAAATTTGTCAAACGCTCGAGTGTCAAATGGATGATTTTTTTGTGGAGGGGCGTGCACATTTAATCTTCCTACATAGAAATGGATGTTACGTGACATTACCTATACAAACTGTGAATAGTAATTGGTATCGTAAAATTATTATTCTCGAAGAAACTTCGTTGCTTTCCCTCATCAGTCAAATTCCAGAAGTTATTCAGTCAGTTTCTTGAACCCGCCTCATTTCATTAGCCTCGTTCGATCTCAACACTGTGAAGCTCTTTTGAAGCAGTTGCAGTAATGACGTACGTCGTAAACTTAGATAATGGGTAAGTAAAAAGTTCTAGCTGTACTGGTGGTATAGGGATTTGGTGAATTCAAATTTAAACGGATTTAACAAACCGTACTAAAAACTTTACGAACAAGTAAATATAAATAGTTTAACAATAAAATTGATAAATATCCTTATGACATATCATCAAGAATGTCCATAGCTGTGTTGAAAGGGTAGTGTATTTTCGAGACCTTTTACTTACATTTTTTTACAAAGTTTTTCAGATTAAACTTCAGTTTACCGAAGATGACAAAACTTTGATAAAAATACCGGGATCAAAATGAAATAGGTACAATATTTGTTTACTCCCGTATTTTGTTTTTCTTAACAACAGCAATGTAACCTTGTACTTACATTTATGGAGATTTATTCAGAACCTTAATGGATTTCCAATATCTTACACGTATTGAGAATTTGAGATACATTTTCCGCGATTATGTGTGTTTTGAAAGATTACAATATATTTAAATACAAGGAATTTACCATTTTGGAATAACAGTTTTTGCAAGCTTAGTATAATACAGAAAGAAAACATCGCTTTTAGCGGGACCTCTCGGTAATAGGGTGTCATATCCTAACGCTTTAACTACTGAGTCATCCAAGCCTCGCTACAATATACAAATTTATCCTTTTTTATTATAATCGTCTTATGGAGTCGTGTGATGCCATATATTTGTATATTTAGAAACTACTAAGGCCAACGCGTCTTACATTACACGTTGTGTAAGTAACTGCAATGTAAGAGAGTGAAAGTTAAGTCATGGTTCAGCTTTAGCCTAATTAGAAATAGAGTAGAAGATTTAAGCAAATAAAAATATCGCTTGGAGCTGAACATGAACCCACGGTCATAGAGTGTTATGCTCTACAGCTCTAACCACTGATCTATCTAATCCTCGATACTGTTATACATAATGTTCAAGTCCTTTACAAAATTAACAAAATTTAGTTCAATATGACGTAACTAATGCTATAAAACCAAAAATGCAACAATTTTTGCAAGTAACCATTATTTTAGATTGGTTAAATTCTATTTAAACCTAAACCTGTTCTTACGAGGGCCCCAAAGATATTGTAACACATTATGAGAATTACATTTTGAACTGTGTCGTAAAAATAAGTTACATTTTATTTGTAAATGAAAAGGGCTATATAACGAGGTAAAAATCACACTTTTGCGATGATAACTGTTATGAAAATGATTTCGATATCAATACAAACTGTTTACTGGAAGGAGTGAAGCCGGAATTGTTATTTGGTATCGTGAGGACCATTATGTTTTTACCTTTTATTTAGAGCTTAATGAGCATACCGTTCTTTCTTGAAACCAATACAATTTTATTCATTTTTTATAATGACATCACACGGAACTTATAAAAATATACACATTATCAAATAGGTTCTCTAGTTTGAATTGCCTGTTGGCTTAGTTGGGTGAGCGTTTGCCTTCTAAGCAGGGAGGGATATCTATCGGGATCAATTCTCAGCGGGAACACAAGTTTTCTCCCCAAGGAAAATTTGTGTTTCTGGGTCTGGTTTTGCTAAGTGTGAAATCGTTTATGTTTATTTTAATGACGGAATTGCTCAGTGACTACTATTAATATTTTTGTATGTTGTTTAGAGAAGTTCCTAGTGTGAACATTTTATTAGTCAGAATTTTTCGGGCCGCCTGAAAGCTGACATGACTTGATTATTATTTCCTTACTGACAGCTTAATATGCTCTCTGAAGCACAATGACACTTAGTTCAAAAGCCCAGCCCACTAAACGGTCACTCATCCAAGCACTGGCCTGACTGAAAATCGCGTAACCTTGTCAATCATTTACGATCGACCAGACAGACCGCACTAAAATCGCCACGTACATTTAGATAATAAAACAAACACCTTTTATATATTCAACTTACTACATCCATAACAATTACTTTGACAATTACTGTCATGACGTTTTGAATTTAAACGTTTGCTGATATAGTTAGTATATTCATAATATTATAATAAAATGCTCGCCCAGTTAATACGCAATATATTTGCTATAACTTGTTATATGACACTTCGGGTCAAATGTAGGTCAGTTAACAATTAAAACGTGACCGGCATGCCTACTGGCGCTAAGTAATCCCATCTTGGCACGACAATAAAATATTTATCGATTGCATTACGACTGGTACAGGTCTGCAAAACAGTGAAATGAGAGAAATTACCACAACGTCACACAGAGGTATAATAATTTTGAAAGTGTGCGTGTGTAAAATGTATGAGTATATTTAAAACAATATACCTCAATAACAGCTCGACGGATTTAAATAAAAATTAAGTAAATTAAAGTAGTAACTTATTATTATTGTCTTATTCAATCCCTATTTAGTTCACAAAAATTATCGCTATTTTTACAAGACCCCATCATTTCCAAGAAATTATTAAATTATACAATTCACTTAAAAGTACAAACTAGCAACCTCATTTACGAGTTTGTTTAACATTTTTATCTCATTGTCTAAAAGGATGGTAACTATTTCAAAGAAATGGTGACCAAAAGCTTTAGCTATGAATGAAAAACAACTTTTTACATGATATTAGTTTAATGTAGTTGCCTTCATGTAAAATAGTAAAACACTTGTGTATGTATGTAAATTGCTGTATATCAATACAGCAATTTCATGGTGTATACAGCAATTCATATACACCATAATAAAAGATGCTTGTCTAAAAGATACAATTCTAATATTAGATCTTCTTTATCTACGAATAGGTTCCACCATTTTCGCTTGACCGGCCAAAGTAACGAAAACAACTTTTGCCTAAATCCTTTAAGTCAGATTGCCCCAAGGCACTTTTCCGTTCGACGGTACAAAAGGCAGTGACCCGGGCTACACGCGCTCTCAGACACCATTAATATTCGCTCCGAAAACATCCTGCATAAATTATTGTCAATCAAATATTTAGAAAAATATTCAGAGTCAAAAAAAATCTGGGAAATTGTATTTTTCTAAGAAGTTAAACGGGACGTAAAGATTACGATGAATATACAGGAGTAAAAAGTCACATATGACTGTGAACGAATCGTATAACTTTTATATTTACCTTCTAACAACAAGACAAACTATCAAACGTCATCCATATATGGTTGATATATGTCCAGTTCTTTCGAAGCGTTTCGTATCTACGTTTATCATCCGTACTGCAAAGGAGTGGAACTTATTGAACACGTCATTATTCCCCGAACGGCATAAACTGGGAGTCTTCAAGCCAAGAATGAATAGGTGCCTTATATGCTTCATCTTTGGCCGTATCATCGCTTACTATCGGGTGAAATTGTAGTCAAATGCTTGCAATAAAAAAAATATTATTTCTGATATAGTAGACCCAATACCTTCCATACATTAACAACAAGAGACGTAAATTTATTCTACGGGTATTAATAATTAAGGTTTCCTTTTAATATAAATATTTTAAATTCTATAATCAATATAATCCTTCATTAAAATAATTCTTCAAGGATTTCTTCCTATCATAAACATTTCTTTCAATCTCATCAAAAACTTATTATTTAAACTTTGCATAAAAAAAAACACATAGGTTTCTAGTTTTTCACAAGATATGGCTACAATAAAAACGATACTAACCCACACAGGAAAATAAACTCTTCACTACCCCAAGTTTTAAACAACGCCATCCAATAAAACAGTCATTGTCATAAAATTAATTTCACGGCAATTAAAACCTTATTCTCTACAATCTCACGTCATTACATTAATCATCATCCATCATGAGGCGATAAAATAATAAGCGTTTTCGTTCTCTATGCACCCCACATCGTCTCATTATGGATAATAACGTTTTTGTAGGGCACATGTGCAGAGCCAGGATTAAGTATTAATCTGGTAGAGGAAAGTGTGATTGCTTCTATTATAGGCCATCCATTTATAGTTGACATGCCAGTTCGCTCGTAGCATTTCGCTTCTACGTTTTTATCCGTACTGCGATGGAGGGGAACTCATTGCTCGTCCTTTTTCCCCGAATGGTATCTCTGTTTTTAAGTGTATAGGTATATTTTAGGCAAGCGTGCTACATTTTCGGCCGCAACATCGCTTTCCATCAGACAAGATAGTGGTCAAACGCTTGCCTAACGAACATAAAGAAAAAAAGTACTTATGAACTTATTGCAGAATAAAACTTGTGTTCTGATTTTAGATAACAAGGTCAATTATCTTCGACCACACTTTACTTATTCTGCTTCAGGTTTACTTAGAAGTCGAATTTTACAGTATACGAATAAACAAGCCTACGGGTTTTTGGGATACGCATGTCTGACTTTCCAGTTTTCTTTTAATATGTACGTGCGGGCTGCGTGCACGGTGCGATAAATTGAAAAATAGAACAGCTTTGCACGAACTTCGGTACATTCAAGGTTCCGTGATTCCAACAATAAAAAGAAGGATTGTTGAAATATTGGATTTAATTGTTTCAAAAAACATATGACCCGTGAAGTACGTAATGATGTTTATTGCACAAATCACACTAATAATATCAAATGTATTATTATAATTGACCGAGCGAGCACGAAGCATCTCTGTTTCAGCTTTGGACAAATTGTTTTAATATGTCCGGATTGCCGGTTGTTTTCCTCTCCAGGTCGTATTTCTCAACCGATTCTCGTGAAATTTTGTGACCTGGATCGATAAGTATAAAGATTTTTTCTGTAGATTAAATTTATGTAATGTTTTTAAAATGGTGAAGGTATGGGGTTTGAAAAAGTAAAAATAATGTCAGCTATTTCGAACACCAAGTCACTAGTGTATGTTTATGTGAGTGAACAAACATACTCAGATTTCTCAGACCGAGACACTGTAAGGGCACGAAAAACAGCTAGATAATTTAAATAAAGTTAAATAGAATAGGTATAGGCAACTTATTATTCTGATACACCTTAATTGAAATAAGCTGCGGCGTTAGGTCGGTAGGTGATTGTCCTAGAATAAATAAACATAACATCTGAACAGAAATTGTTATCACCAAAATAAACTTTTTTAACAAAAAAGTTTCTCATTTAAACATGATCATAAACGCATTCACACTCACAGCCACACTAAGTTTGATGACTTGTGTCGTAGTTGCCGGAAACATTCACATCACACACAATCACAACCAGAACCAGAAGCACAAATTTTCCAACTTATGTTCCCTCCGAGAATCGAACCCGATACCCCTGCTTAGAAGGCGAACGCCACCCAACTAAGCCAACGGGCAGTTCAAAAAAAAGTTTCGAGGTGTTTTAAACATTATCAATGGGTATAAATTAACAGTCTCAATGTCCAATGGACAGCCCAATAACATCTCATTTTTCATTCTAAACGAGCGAACCCTAAAAACTGAACTTTATCTAAAGTCACATACCCACGCGGCTGCTACAATTTATTATTACAATTACGTCGCTATTAGCGCCATTGCATGTTTTTTTTTCACCCTCAGGGTTTAATATATGTGTATCACTGGCATTATAAAGGGGACCGAGCTAGGGGAGCAAAAATGTGCAGATATCATGCACCCTGCGAAAAGAAAATGCAATCGCCTTTCTTAGGAAAGAAATTTAGATAAGTGTATTGGGTTTGAACGTGTTAACAAAAGAGTCCATATAAATAGCTTTTTCTTTGCTTTTCCTATGTCAAAATCTATTTATTATTTGGATATTTGTTGTTGTTAAGAGTGAGTTCTTAAGGAAGAGTCTTGCATATATAAGTAAGATATATAGCTACTCTAAGAAAAAAATTGGGATAGCAGCATGACATGACAGCTTGAGCAGACAGAAACATGTTTTCTAATCAAAATCACAGTAACTACTTTCTTTTTATAAATAATTAAACGCAAGCAAAGCTTAAAAAAACTGACTTCACCGCTTTATCATCGGAACCTTGATCAGATTTAATATATAAACACGCAATATTGACTATAACTCAAAAAATAGAGATCAGACCTTAATCAAATTTCAATGGGACTACATAAAAAGCACCAGCTTTTAAATAAAAAGAATCATCAAAATCGGCTATAAAGTAGCTATAGTAGTAGATATTTATTACTAGCAGTGCCCCGCGGTTCCACCCGCATTTATCAAGCTATAAAGTAGCCTACGTTTTAATTCTAGATAAAATATAAGCTATTTAAATTCCTTATTTCTTCCTAATCCGTTAATCGGTTACAGCGTGAAGAGAAAACCAACTTATGCACTTACGAATTTACACACTTACACACAAATTTTCGGATTTTTAATAAGAGTGTCATAACACCGATAAATTAAACAATTATTTATTAAACCTTCCGAAAATATAACTTATGTATTTGTAAAATAATATGTATATATTCCATAAGCAACAACTCGTTCGAATATCATAATTCATAGATAATAAATAATATATTGATTTTAAACTTATGTATCTATTGTATCAACAGAGGTCATAAATTTGTAGATTTTCGGCTGTTTTGATACATTATAGCGAACAATCACCTTGCACATAATAATTAATTATTATCTTACTAATATTATAAATGAGAATGTTTGTGTGTGTGTGTGAGTGAATGTTTGTTACCACGTGTCTACCACGTATCTTTTACTACTTAACAGATTTTAATGAAATTTGGAATTTAGGTGGACATAGGCTACTTTAATCATCATCATCATCAGCGGGCGAAGTCACGGGGCTCAACGAGTGTGTAATTATATAAATTTCATTTTCATGCACACAGAACATAATGTTAGTCCATTTAGAATATGCGTGGGTGACACGCCTTAATTACAATTGTACCAAATACTAGCAACAAAACCTTTATTTGTTTTACTAAAAACTTATAACTTACATACTTTATTGTTTCTATTTTGTTAAACGGTCATTCTTCTGTTTATATCTGCTTGCCGCTTCCCTTGCATCTAAATCATCATCAGGCTGGGAACTCGTAAACCGCTGACCGCCCGGAAGACGCAATTTGTCGCCCTATGGTGTGGAACGAAGATTGTCTTTCAAGGGTTATGATGAAACCCTTACAAAGAAAGCACATATGTGTATACATGCTATAAAACTACGCAGACAGACTTTTTTAGTAGGTACTCCAACATAGCTTTCACGCTGATTAATACATTATATAAACTTGCTCCAGTACTCGTAACAATGTAGTGTTTGAAGAATGTTTGCATATGTCTGCCTATAAATCATTGAGGATGAGATGCATCATAATCAAATCAAAATCGTTTATTCACATGGGCCCCAAAGAGGCACTCATGAAAGTAAATGATTCTATTGTGTATTCATAAAATTATCCTTACAGGTAATAAGTTATAAAAAATAATATGCGATGTAAATTTTAATCCCCTTTTTTGTGGCCCAATTTGGTTTATTTGTCTAAGGCAAGCACTTTTCACAAGTAACTTGAAGTAACTCGTTTTCACTAAATGTAGTTCACGATCAATTCGCCTTTCAAACAAAAAAAAACTATATCAAAATCGGTCCAGTCGTTTGGAAACTACGATGCCACTGATAGACAGTCGGAGTTTTTGTCAGAGGTTAAAAATGTTTACCTTTGAAGGTGCAAAACTTTACAATAAAATAACGATTATTTAACATTTTTAAGTTACGGTTATAAATAAATCTCTGAAAATATAACGGATTGACGACTGTATCTCGAAATGTATTATATTTACTATTAAATCGTTCTCATTAAAATGTAACATGTAAGTGATGTTTTATCTTTTTTGAGTTTTTTTAATATAATTATATGAGTTTTTTTTCTTATTACATTAAACCTACTTTAAAAAGATAATATGTTTGTATTTTAACGTAAGCTGGGGCAACAAAAATTTTTGTTTTGTACGGTTTGTTACAGTTTTTTTTTTAACTCATTGTGATTGTGATTGCGTTAAAATAAAAACAAATAACATGCTCAATTTTTTTCTTACATAAAATTATTTTTTACACCAGATAATTATGATTATATATATTTTTTGTACATAGTAAGAAAGAGTAAGAAGTAAGAAAAATTCAGAAGCATTTGGTTTAAGATTACGTAAATAACATAAGTTATCTTTTTACAGTGATGACGAGTAACAATAGGTATTTAATGCATACTAAAATAACATGAGAATTTGTAACCGAAGCTCCCACACTAGGAAAATCTATGTCTTGGGAGGCAGGCTCGTATGTCGTGGTAGGCTCTTTCGTTTTAAGAATATATAATTAAACGTAAGCAAAGCTTAAAAAAACCGACTTCACCGCTTTATCATCGAAATCTTGATCCACTAGCTTTCAAATAAAAAAAAAAATCATCAAAATCGGCTCACAACGAAAGAAGTTGTGAGGTAACTTTTGAAGTCGGGTAAACCAGAACATCGTCAAAGTACGCATTATTCGTCACAAAATAGACATTATTGACGATATTTCAAAAACTACTGATTAGATCTTGATCAAATTTTAATGGGACCAATTAGAAAGCAACATCTTTCAAACTAAAAAAAATATTTCGAAATCGGCTCACGTGGAGCGAAGTTAAGAGGTAACACACATAAAAAAAAATACAGTCGACTTGAGTACCTCCTCCTTTTTTGGGAAATTGGTAAAAAGTAAAAAAAATAAAAAAATACAAAGGTATAAGGTAACGTCATAAAAAAATCTTATGAAAACAAGTCATCCATCTATCTTATCAAATCTACATGACAGAGACAACACATCATGTAAATACACCGCTTGTACATTTTATCCTATACACCATGTATGTTCAGAGCGTTGCCTAGCAACAGCTAAGGGCTCACCCTCACGACACTAGTTCACGGACACTTATCGTTATCGTAATAAATTGGTCTGGAATTCTCGCAATAACTTTTTGGGGATGCGCAATAAAAATGTTGATGCGGTATCCCTTAGTGATAGAGCGTCTATGATCTTTGATATAGTATGTGTATTTACATAATCGTTCCGGTCGCCCGCAACTAGTCCCTATAAGTCTCTATTTCCCTTCTTCTCGGCTGTATTGTGATTCTTTTAATAAATGCGAATTATCTGTCGTCTAGATAAACTAGAATTCAGTTGGATATTGTAGATTTAAACATAAGAAAAATCATTTGCTCGTAGGTAGATACAATTTCATTCTATTTGCACAATACTCCGTAGCGATCTCCATTTGCATTTATCTAACGCAATATTGCATTCAAAACCAACAAAACGTCGAAATGTGCCATAATATAAAATGTAAACACGGAGCCGAGTCCCCGATTTATTACCCGGCGACTGATGATGATATATCGACGTCGGCTGCTGTGTTGATCGTCACTTACCCTACCCTTATCACGGAGTATGTAATTTCGGATTCATTGCCCTCGGGCCGACCGCGCCGCCCGCGTCGACCACTTTTATTAAAAGAAATATTTAATACATCACATTTTTACTGAAGCTTTTTTCTTGTTACAGGAACAAATTGGGCATGAGAGGATGAGCCATGGAATCACGCAGTGCGCCGCCAAGCCCCGACGAGCCGGGGGAGGCGGTGTTCGATTCTCGTTGCGGACGGTATCAGCATCAACCTTCTTTGCAGCGAACATTCGCCAGTTGCCGTGAGACAGCACGTCCGAGACCTAATCATCGCCACGCAGCATCTGAACCGGCGCGACCAGACGACCGCGTGCTCACCACGGCGGAAGTACACGATTATCCCTCGTCCGAATCCGGAATAGCCGCAGACTGTCCGCACCCACACAACAGCAACGCCGACGATAGCCCCTCCTACGATAGATCCGATTACGAAGGAACTTCCAGTTATAGCCTCAGGCACACTCCAGATTACCACCATACGATAGACTGCAAGCACCGGCCGGTAGATTATAATCGCAGTCATACTCCTGATTACCATCACGGTCATGGCTCGGACTACGATCGGGGGCATCGTTCGCAAACATCTCGACGGCCGCATAGAAAGCACCGGCGGGAAGAGGACGACGGTGCTCAATCGCTCGATGAACGATGCGCTCGAGATTTGGATGAAATTCTACCGGCTAGGCTTGCAGCTGTCAATTTATCAAGAGAATTGCCTCCGCAGACTTGGAATAGAAGCAATATCGCAGCGACTATGGAAAGATTTGAACCAGTAGATTATTCGTATGCCTATTACGACCATCATTTATCCATGCCCTCGTCGTCTAGGAAATCAAATCGTCAACGTGGACGTGGCGGCATTCCACGTGAACGCACTTCTCGTCACAACTACGTGACGAGGTATGGTACTGAGGAAAATATTTACGAAGAGATCACTGATGGATCGAGGACATGTCCTAAACATCGCTATGTTCCGAGGCAATCACTCGTTTCTTTAGATAGGAGTGTCGTAGAAGAAGAAGTACGCAGAGTTGAATCGAGGCATAAGAGGATTCTCGGAGAGTTAAATCTTAGTGTAGAAGCTATGTTGATGCCAGAATGTGAATCACCAGATTCGGAGCGAGCTGAAGATAGAGATAACATTGAGGAGTTGTTACGAGTGGGCCCGACGGACGAATTATTGTCTCCGGCAAGTTGTAATCCGCCGGATTTAGATAGTGGATTCAGTGGAAGTAGTAGCGGCGCGAGCTACGTGGGCAGCTTGCGACGGAAGCCCACTGGATCCGTGCCTCACTTACCCGCAGTAGCCTACGGGACTCGAGGAGCTGGAGTCCGCATACTGGGTGCTGACGAGTGCGGTGCCAGGTGCAGGGATGCGACTTCACCTCGAAGTTCTAGCTGCGGAGATGCCAAAACCAGTGGGTTCTGGAACAAAAAGACGTGGAAGAAAATATCTGGATTTTCCAGTTCAAACAGTATCAACAAAGCTGGCCTCACAGGTGGGTTGACTCACTTAAAAAACATGCATGCGACTTAGCTATCAATGAAACAAAATGCAAATTCTGCTTCATCAAAACTATACTATTATTTAACTTCTGTATTTAGCTCAAACAAAACAACATACAAAGTAAAACATTCGTCATTTAGGCTACTATTTCCATAACTCCATCACACGTTACAACGAAATAAAAACTAGAACGTAAATGCACAGAATATAAAGTCCTATTCTCACATAAAACGTGAATGAATCCGAGCGGTATCAAGTCATGAAAACCCTGAGAGCATCATTTCTTTTTTATTTCGCCCGCTTTCGTCCGCCCATAGGCGTTTTTCAGATGGACGCGCGCGCGTGGCTCAGTGTTTGTCGTTTTCATTTTGGTTTGTTTGTTTGTTTTGTTAACGGTACCGCGTTTTGCATTGCAGGTCTGCTCGTTAGGTACACTTTCCGGCGTAAGTCCGGCTCGCAGGGCTCTCAAGGCAAGCGGCGTGCCGAGCCCGTCAAATGCGATGCGTGCCTCTCACAACGGTGCTAGCTGCACTATGGTAAGGGTCCCACACACTCCACACATTACTGGCAGAAAGTACAAACAAATCAAAAGGCGTCATACATTTTTGATGAGTTGTTTGCATTTCTTGCTTTCTACCAGTAAACATTATTTTGTTTATTTTTATCTTTCATTGGCAAATGCGCGTCCATTTAAAATTTCATCGCTCAGTTTCTTTGCTGAGAATTTCCGAGAACTTTTATTTTTATTTTATCCCTCATAAATATTTCATTATCAGAATAAGCACATAATTCGAATGTTGAAAATGTAATATTGAAGTGATATAATCGCGACGCGACGCGGTCGGGTCAGGCGATTAACGAAGTCAATACAAAGTTACCTCATTAAGGTATCTCCGATATTACTTCTGCAACTTTAGCTCGAGATAAGTATTGTTCCGCAAGAACCGAGACAATAGCGTGAGCTACCACTTAATTAAACCCCTCGATAGGGTATAAACTATGAACAGCCGGGAACTTCGGATTAATCCGCCAAGACAAACACTAATTATGCCAGGCAGATGTTTATTAGAATTTAAATTGAAATGTCTTGGTTACAGATGAGACCTGTAGGCCAAGCAGAGCTAAATCCAGAACATCCACTATACCATACAGGTTAATAACATTTTCCTTTTATTCGCTTTTACTAACCGCCTTCTAAATGTGTAGTATTTAAGGCTTTGAACTTTTAAAAGCAAGATACGTTCAAGTTCAGAGTTGAAATTTATTTCTTTCTAAATATATTTTTCTTTGTTATAGCTACTCCAACGGAAAACTGGTGGTGCCGCTGGATTCCCTAGCACAAAGCTGAGGGGTTGAGACCCCTCGTGATCAGCACTTCGAATTCATCGGAGGGTCTGCTTAATGCTAAAGGACACCAATAGACATGCCTATCTATAAATCGATTGGTATAACGTACAGGCTTATACAAATAAAGAGAACAGTCTCTGAAATAGAAAGTGAAGTCACTTTTATTTGAACACAGTATTTGATCAATGTGCTTGTGTTTGTTTTTAACTGGCTTCAAGTTTTCTGTTGTGAATATACAGTTTGTCTATATTGATTTATTGTTGTAAGCCTGAAGTGAAACATTCCATTAATAAAATGGCGAGAATTTCAGTTAAACCGGTCTCAAAGACGACTATTTTAGATGCAGCTGTTGTAAATAGGGAATGAAATGGGAAGGTATACGTCGAAGTGATAGAAAAGCCTAAATAAGAAATTGTATCGAAGCGACGATCGTTTCATAGAAACGTATAATACACCTACTCAAAGAAAATATGGCCCTGTTGCAGAAATTATCTCATATATAATGCATTGGAAAATCTTTTGACTCTGTAAAAATTGTGCTTAGTTTTACCAAAGAAAACTAATCCTATATAAGGATTAGTGTTCTGTGGGTTTACTTTGCTAGTCAAACGAGGCGCTATCTAAAGAGGTTATATAAATATTTAATCTTTGTGGTGTATTTTTGCCACGAAGGTGAAAAAATGGCGTTGTTGATTTTGTATAATTTTCCAAACCCTTTGAGTGTTAATGTGTAATAATGGTGGATTATTAACCATTAATACTTAGTAAACGTGCATAAGTGAAGGCAAATCATACAAAGTTGATAAACGTGATTTTTGCATTCGCTCCGAAACTCCAATAAAAGTTCTAGTAAAAGTTCTAACCACTTTACTAGGGTATGACTTGACTATGACTGGACCTAGTGGACCTTGACTATTTTACTTGACTTTGACAGTGACTTATGACTAGAACTTTTAATTTAAAATACACTTGAAATATATTTTTACCTGATTTTTACCTGACACTGGCTAAATACACAAGATTGCGAAGCAAATTAAAAAAAAAACTGGTGTTTAATTCGCAAGAGTGCCATATTTTCTTTCGAGTTTAATAAAACTTTGTTGTTACTTATCAATTTTTAGTAGTTATTAGGTGATGAAAAGGCTGATAACAGATGAATCGGATTTTGTATGAGAAAAGAATGCTGCCATTTTAGTCGAATGATTTTTGGACTACAATTTTTTGAAACATTTTCTACATCTTGTGCATTGTCTATTTGTAAATTGTAATAAAGTAAGGTTTATAAATGCGGATTTTTCAATGAAACAATTTAGATTAACTGATTTATACGTTGCTTAATGAAATGTAATTATAAATAGATTTATAATTTAAAAGATCAAGGGTTTTCACCGTAAATTTAATTTTACAATCTGAATGTACGTATTGCATGTGCCCTTAACGTAGAATGAAAAAAAATCACTTAAATGTTTTAAGATTCCACTATAAATTTGAATTTAAAATTTACTTTCTAACGAGTTTCAAAAACTTTTTGAAATATAAAACTCAAACGTTACATTTTTGCATATAAAAAACATTTATGCATAAAAGGTCCAATTTATTTATTATTCAGTCTTTAATAATTGTTGCGTAAATTATACCTAGTGTAAATTTTTGAGATAATGTCTTTGTTAATAATAATAATTGTTAGGTCATAGCTGTATATTTTGTAAATAGTTAAAATGGTGCACCCTTTAGTTATTTTCATGTACATAGACGTATATATATGTATACATCACTTTTGCATTTACTTAGTTTTATTTAATGTGAAACAATGTTATTCGAGAGTAATATAAGAAATTAATAAAATAAAAACATTTTAGTCCAGCTGTTGATACATTTTAAACAAGTATTTATATATATATTATTATATATTTATATTCAATATTTTTAAATGATTAAATAACATTTTGTGGCGTAATAGAAAAAGGAAATGAGTACGCGTTCTTATACGTTTATAGTATTAACGAAATATATAATTTTTTTACCAAAGTTCAACTCAATGATGAGCAGCAGCACAGATTTAACTTAAAAAAAACATAGTTAGATTATGTTTCTAACTTGGGTTTTATAGAATTGGTATTGTCATTCAAATTAGAGCGTTCTCTACGATTTTTTTACTTTAATAAACATTAATCACACGCTTAAATTCAAATAATTTATACATAAAAAAAAAATTACAGTGAAATAAAATAAAATACTAATGGCACTACGAAACTCTGACTCTACTACAAAAGTGTTGGTCAGCTATAACAAGCTGATAACAAAACATCAAATAAATTACTAAAATAGTATTAATTTTTGCATTAAGCCTCATGCAGCTATCTCTACATGCGCTATATATGTATATATATATAAATCTGTAACAAAAAGGTGCAGTTATACTTGGCGGTGTGTATGTGTATAGTGCCAGGAATCGTCTGCCGGAGAACGATAGTCGAAATCGGAGAATATTTTTTCCATTTAAAAATGTATAATTATATTTTTCAATTATGTTTGCCAACCCTACGGTTACATCTGTGGCACTTGACTTTGACCTTGAACTGTCAGACGTCTAGGTACAAAGACTATGTGGTGTAGAACGGTAGCTGATAAAATAGGGTTGCAAATGTCATAATTTTTTGGAAACTTTGCTCCTGTCGCGAATTCAGAATTTCCTGTTAGACTCTATTCATGTCGCGCATCTAGATGCGTGGCTTGAATATAACTACACCTTTTTGTTACACATTGTATATATTTATGTACAGTGACCTTATCTTTACTTACACAAAACAAAAGATTTACGCTGCCGAATACAAATACATCAATTTGTCTATCCTAATGTAAATAGTTAAGCATCAGTGTATTTGTTTCAGACAGTGAGAATATAATGGTCTAACTATTACTGCTATAAGATATTCGACTGATACGACATAATTAGTCGCAATGTTACATGGAATATTTCTTTGTCTGTAATTTAGTGATCGTGTTCAAGTCAAAAGAGATTTTTATTAAATAAATCTTGAAAAATGATTGTGGAATTTTATTTCGTAGAATAGTTTCAACATGTAGCACAACATGATAGCAGATCGGTAGCAGACGCCGGCTTCTTAACAGGGGTAAAGGTTTCGATTCCTACCAAGGAGTCCAGATTCTAGTGAAGGTAACATGCTATAAGTATGGTAACAGAACATTTTCTAATACTATGCCGGCAATGACTTCGTAGTTTACTACCCTAAGTATAAAAAAGTTACTTGTTAAAAACTTTTAAAAGACAAGATTTTAGAAGTCCACCATACAGGATTTAAAGTGACGTCACTTTATTTTTCGAGTTATTCTCAGCAAGCCCTTTCATTTGATACCCATATTGTGGGAGTGCATTAAAATTACTTGTCCGCCATGTTGGATTTAGAATGACGTCACAAAGCTAACCATGCATTGTCATCCAAACTAAACGTGAATACAAAATTTCAGCTCAATGGGTTGAAGATATCTGCTTCAAAATTGAGTTGCAAGATTCCACCCGGACAAACATACATACATTGCAAGCTAAGTAAAACCTTGTAAAATATGTTACTAGCAGAAAACTGTCTTCCGTGTAACCAATTATTATGAGATACTGGCTCATAATAATTGGTTATACGGAACATAGTATACCACAGCCGTCTTCATCGTTACGTACCAATAGGTCTATCATAGGTATAAGCCGTACTTATCTACCGTATGCAATAGTGTTATCAACCTACGTGAGAACAAAGTACCAAGTAGGTGAGAGTACAAAAGACTTTACATTACTTATACATATATATTACAAACTGAATTAAAGCAAGGATATTAATAAAGTCCTGTAAAAACTGTCAACTTAACTAAAGTACCTTTCACGATAAAAAGTACATTACTGCGAAAATCATTGCCTATCTAATTTATATTTAACCCTCCCATACCCCGCTGTGAGAGTTCCTCAATTTGTTTTTTAAATCGTTGCTTCCATTCATTACGTTCACATATTAAACCCTAAAATACCACATCAATGAGTATAAAATATCCCTGTATAGGGGAGGCTCTCTGTTCGCTTCACAATGGCTTAATTGTTTAATTGCCAATAAAAATAAAAACGGAGCATTCGTTGGCTACAGCTGCCGTTTGTCAAAACGATCTGCTGGTGATTTAAAATTGATGAAGGATATGATACCGGATATTGTTGAGCACGATAGCGACTGTATAGCAGATCTGCAAATAGGATATATAGGAAAACACTTCGTTTTGATATATCATTGTGAGACGAGACGAGTAAGTCACTCGTCTGGTGGTAAGCGTCACGCTTGCCCATTGCAGTGCAGTGCCACCCAGAGTTTTGAACTTATATAATTCGAACTTCTACAAGGTAAAGCAATTTACTCGTTGCCCTGAGATATTAGATGTTAAATCTCTTTAAGCCCTATAATTTCACTGGAAACATTGCTCTTCAATTCGAAATACAGTAATGTTTGTACACTATACTTTTTACCTGATATCTGCAATAAAAATATGATTATGATTATACGTCTGGTAATGCCAGGCAGGCTCTGCAAAAGAGTCTACTACTACTTCAACCTTATGGGCTAAGATGGAGGAGCATACTACAATAACAATTGTAACTTTTAGTGATCCTACTAATATTATAAATCCGAAAGTTTGTGTGTAAGTGTGTAAGTATGTTTGTACGTCTTCACGCTTTAACGGCTGAACGGATTTGGTACATAGGTTATACCTAGGATTAACACATAGGCTACTTTTTTAACTTGATAATAGCGGGCGAAGCCGCGGGGCACGGCTAGTGTAAAATATAGCTCTCTACATGTCAAAAACCAATAATTTCTGAGTAGTAGTAGGTATATTTAGGATCGAGATTTATTTTTCCTTTTCGGTGGCCTAAGTAGAGAACCACAGTGAAGTGAGTGCAGTAAGTGATGATGATGATGTCGACCGCGTCGTATCCGACGATGGCGACCCTGGCTATTCCATGGCGTGTGCTCGTATGTGGCTGGCAAATCCAAACTTCGTCTTGAACACCCGGTGACAAATAGCGCAGTAGAGCTGGCCCGTGCTGTTGTATGTGTAGTTGTAAACGGGCTTGGGTCGATTCTTGCGAGTTTGGCGCTTCAAGTCTAATTCTGAAAGGCGAGAATTTTCAAACTGTGCAACCCCCTTTTTGACCTTCGAACGCCAAACTGATCTGGTGAGAGAATACTCCTCCCACCTTTCTGTGGACAGACTGCACGCAGTCAAGTTACGCTTAAATACGTCCTTGTAACGAAGATACTGCCCGCCGGAACTGCCGCCGGAACTGCCGCCGGAACTGCCGCCGGAACTGAGTGCAGTAAGTAAGAAGTGTGTAAGTATAAATTTTATTATTATAAAATATAATTCTCAGAACACCTTGTTCTAACATTAAAGAGAGAACGATGGATATTGTCATTTTACAAAAAAAATAATGAGTTCACATTTTTCATTAATGTTATTTTTTACAAAATCTAAGCATTATTGGTCAGTAATCAATTTTCTATATTTTTATATGTGATGTCATTTAAAACGAATGTTAAATTACAGATTGTGTAATTAATTATACGATTTAATACACTATATATTATAATTACATACATCTAGTCTGTCGACTAGAAAATTTATCATATTTAATTCAATTAAAAATGAAACATCCGAACCGGATTACGTGTGATGCATTTGTTGCAACATTTATCGTAATTCATCCGCTTTTATTAGGATAAAAGTACCATATATCTTAATCCAGCATGTAGGTCATTTAATTATCAAGTTTCACCAAATTTCATCAAGCCGCCGCTATCATTAAATTACAACATTAGCTGTGATGACGTTTACAATGCATTACGCAACATTAATTCTCTCTTTTTTAAATTGGTCTCTAAAGAATGAAAAAAATCTTATTATTCTTTAGAAGCAATATTACAGAAAGACATTTTTCTTCAAAGACGTAAAAAAAATTATACAATTGCTTCTACTAGAATACAAACTAGGGAGATAATGTACTTTAACTTAAATTTAGGCCTTTGAGATCAAAACTAATAACTTAGCTCAGGCATTGCTCAAGCATTCAATTTCGTCAATTTCGTCAAAGATACGCGTTACGAATCGAAATAAAAAATGTTGTCATCTATAGATCCTTTGTTAGTAGGATTTATTAGAGGCGTATCTCCAAAATTCTCGAAGGGAATACCTACAATCGAGATTGGCCTTTATTCCTTTATTAATCTGTTGTTCATTCCCTGTGGGACGGTCTCTGTCATCCAATTAATATCAATATAGCGCTTCGGGATTTGAGCATACCATACAGATGGCTCGCGTAAGGTTGGGGACATGTGAAGATTTGATGGCCTCTTTTGATCGACGCATGTCGAGCCTTTTGGATATAGTGACAGATGTGATGGATAGGATGATATAATTATAATTATAAGCATATACAATAAGATATGTTTTGTTCGGGGTGTGAGTAGGTCACGCCCTTCATTACTGGTATTTTGACATCAAAAAAAGAATTAAAAAAATTTTTATCCTTCACTCAAAACAATATAAAAAAACAGTTAAACTTTAATTTTAACAGGTTGTTTTTTTATACCACATTTTTTTTTTATTTGTCAAGTAAGAAAAGTAACATAGTTTTTTTAAAAAAGATTAAACGATATTAAAATGCCGCGAAAGTGAAAAAATGGCGTTGTTGATTTTGCATTATTTTCCAAAACCTGTGATTCTTGGAGTGTTCGTGTGCAATAATGGTGGATTATTAACCGTTAATACTTAACAAACGTGCATAAGTGTAGGCAAATCATACAAAGTTGAAAAACGTGATTTTCGCTTTCGCTCCAAAACTCCAATGAAAGGTAAAGGTGACTTGTGACTTGGACTTTTAATTTAAAATACACTAGAAATATATTGTTACTTGACACTGGCTAAATGCACAAGATTGCGAAGACAAATTAAAAAAAAAAAAACTCTAGATTCTATGCTGTTAGAAATTAGAAATATAAGCGCAGTCCATGCGCAGTTTTTTAATTTTTTTACTATAATTACGATATTTTTATTAATCTTCAGTTATTTCGAAAATTTGGATTTGTTGAAAAATCTACAGTTCACTCAATTTTGACTTTTGTGGAAATAAGGGTTAAGTTTTTCAAAATATCCTCTATAGACGATAGTCCCCAAAATGGTAGCAGCGTAGCCGTTGCCTTGCTTGTTATTATAACACAGCTTATGCTCCGCAAAATAAATACAATAGTTCTGTTAACAAATCGACTCTAAGTTCCAAAAACAAAATAATTATCAGGTCAAGAAACGTTTAACCCATTGACTTGTATGTTTAACCAAGTTTAGTTTCAAAAGCTTCTCTCGGTGTGCCCACATTACTGTCATTGTGTACAGGTTTCGTATTGTTTGTTAGAATGAACGAATGCTCCAATAAATTAGACACAAACACGCAACGAATTGATGTATTCGATAACAAACCAGTCTGCGACTATACCACATTGTAGCGTATAGAGAATTATAGGCTTTACAACACATGTGTTATAAGTAACGCTGACAGCGTTAATTTTGTGAGGGAGTTGCTGGTATTTATTATGAACAGAAATAAACGAGAGCGAGGCTCAAGGGCATGTATGGCATGATGATGCCTCCACATCATCATGCGGACTGCAAAGCTTCCTTACCCAAGTCTGTGTTTCCCGCTAGTTATAGGTATAATCTGGGACTCTTCAAGTCAAGAGTGAATAGGTATCTTCTAGGCAAGCAATCTACATCTTCCACCGCATCATCACTTTCCATCAGGTGAGATAGTGGTCAAATGCTAGCCTATCGAGTATAAAAAAAACTGGGAGTCTTCAAGTGAACAGAGTACGAGTGAACAGGTATCTTTAGGCAAACGTGCTCCATCGTCGACCGCATCTTCACTTTTCATCAGCTGAGATGGTGGTGTTTAGCAAAATATTTCGTCTACTATTAAACTGTTTACCTGTTTGTTTTACTTTGAGTACTGCCTGTAAGAACTAGCCGCCATTTTTTACAAATAATTTTTGAGTAAATATGTCTTTGTCTTTTATTAAATTTATCAGAATAGGTCATAGTCTAAACCCACTTTATTTGTTGGAAAGTATTGATATGGTCGAGAGTGTATAGATCTAAAATTCTTAACACGTTTTACCGATAAAGTAAAACAATATATGCCTTTTGATATTTTCTTCGACACGAAACTGTAGATATTTCTCTAGTCTAAAAATAAACGCCACCATCTTAAATCGATAAAATATGTCAAAAATGTGAATAAATTGTTCATACTGATGCTACACATCGGTACTTACCTAAATCATAAGGAGTCTTATATATGTCGTGCTCAAACAACGAATATAGACAGATATTCTCTTGCCTCTCAGTTTTACCGAAGATCCGTGCAAACAACAAACTCGTCAAACAAACACTTATTTGTTCTCATAATAATTGTCTGGGTATTATGACTTGTTTGGAATGTCTAATGAGTGGGAAAACAGAATATAATGGCTTGTTGTGATACCTTAGATTTAGTCTCTTCAATGGTAAGGCGAATTTCTGTTGCTCGGGATTGTAAGGGACTTACGTTTGTTTTATTTTTGTTATAAAATGGATCTTGTAACGTAAGTAGAAAATTATACTTGTAAATTAGGTAGCTTGTAACAAAGCCACCAAGACTAATATTCAATGGTAATAATTTAACTCCTTAAATGAATATTGTTAATTGCACTAATACCGATACTAATTAGTATAACTGTTATAGATCGGAAAGATTGTGAGAGTATGGCAAGAATAATATGTTTGAAACGAGTACAGCTACCTTTTATCACAATTAAAACCGCGGGACTCTGGTAGTATATTGTATATGTATATGTCTGCATCAATAAGTACACTTTAAATAAAAATACTATTAAAAATGCAAATTTTACTAAATTGTATAAAATAGGTACCTATACTTGGTACGTGAGACAACTTGTACTTTTTTACCGACTTCCCAAAAAAGGAGGAGGTACTCAAGTCGCCTGTATTTTTTTTATGTGTAAAACTTCTCTCCACGTAAGCCGATTTCAAAAATTTTTTTTTTAGTTTGAAAGATGTTGCTTTCTAATTGGTCCCATTTAAATTTGATCAAGATCTGATCAGTAGTTCTTGAAATATCGTCAATAATGTCTATTTTGTGTGACGAATAATGCGTACTTTGACGATGTTCTGGTTTACGCGACTTCAAGTTACCTCACAACTTCTTTCGTTGTAAGCCGATTTTGATGATGATTGATTTGATTTTGAAAGCTGGTGGATCAAGGTTCCGATGATAAAGCGGTGAAGTCGGTTTTTTAAAGCTTTGCTTGCGTTTAATTATTTCATAATATTGACGACAGCTAAAAAATAAATTTTACTGTCTAATTTAGTTACTTAATAAGTTATCAATTAAAGCGCAACATAATCAGTCCCCTAGCCAAAAACCAAAACAATTCATCGCTATTATATAAAAAAAAACTTTCCAAATGTAACAGAATTTAAAATTTGTATACAAGGCTTTCAAGTTGCTTGTCTGGAACTATGCAATCTCGGCGAGCGCTCAATACCAAGTCAAAATATTTTAAACCTTATGTATGCTAGTTTTAAGGTTTGTTACATTTAGAAAGCTTTTTTTTATGGAATAGAATCGAAGCGTTTTGGTTTTTAGCAGACGTGTCGATTACGAATATTGCTCCAGTACAGAAGAACTTTTTTTTTTTTTTTATGATATATAGGCAAGCATTTGACCACTATCTCACCTGATGGGAAGTGAAGATGCGGCCGAAGATGTGACATGCTTGCCTAGAAGATACCTATTCACTCTAGACTTGAAGACACCCAGATTGTACCGTTCGGGAAACAAAGACGCAGGTAATGAGTTCCACTCCCTCGCTGTACGGATAATAAACGTAGAAGCAAAACGCTTCGAGCGAACCGGAGGTACGTCAACCATATAAGGATGACGTTTGATAGAACAAAGGTAAAATAATATTTAATGCTACTCAAAGAGTTAGCATTACCATATTACATGACCATTATGAGTGTTTTAGAACCAGTAGAATTTAGAAATAATCTACGACCGAGCTCGAGATTGTTTAACATATTATTAAATCTTGAGACACCGTTTATTAAAAAGCAACCGTCGACCGGCGACCAAAAAGACTCGTTGGCGATGATAAGCTAGTCGAGTCCAAATTGCAGAGTCTCGGTCACCGACGTAAGGTAACAAACGTAGTGGTATTCTACCGTTTAATTACACGACTTAATTCCCCCATGCCTGCATGTTTTACCATCTATCAACAAGACAAACAGTCAAACGTCATCCATTTATGGTTGTCATACCTCCAGTTCGCTCAAAGCGTTTCGCTTCTACGTTTATATATTATACATCCGTATTGCGAAGTGGAACTCATTGCCTTCGTCTTTGTTCCCCGAACGGTGTAATCTGGAAGTCTTCAAGTCAAGAGTGAATAGGTATTTTCTAGGCAAGTATGTTACATCTTCGGCCGCATCATAATTTTCCATCAATTGAGATTGTGGTCAAATGCTCGGTCAATCGGGCATAAAAAAAGCAAGCGCTATCCTACGAGACAGAGTTATTGCAATAGAAAGATTTGTAACATTAAGATTTCTTTCAACAATAAACTTGTATCAAGTTTCAAAATTCAGTTCTTTCATATCTCAACCCCTGAAATCGGCTGAAATCAGTAACTAAATACGATCACAACGTCCTAAATCCGTTTCTAATTAGGTTTCTAATTGATTCTGTCATTCGGTAAATATACTTGCGTCTAAATTTAGGATGCTTGTTGAATGCGATAATACTCGACTACATTCAGTAACGACTGAATTAAGATGACTTAATTTAAAAAGGTGTAATAAACCCTTAACAAAACACTACGTCAGCAATAAAAGGTTTTTTTCTGACGGATTACAAGCTGTTTATTATCTCTGCAGCGTCACAATGGGAAACGGAAATGACCAATATAAGTGTTTATATCGAAGGCGAAAGATTGTTCTACAGTACACATTAGTAATACGCTTTTTATTAGGCCGGGATATATTAGGGAGCTCATTCTATTTTCAAAAATCTATCAGAACGCCTGGTTGAGGCATTGCGTAATTAAAATGCTGGCGCTTATTTGGCTCAACGTATTCAGAGAAGCAATGCCGCCTGCATGATGGGAACGCTACCCATAACTAGTAGACTTAAGCACTTGAGTTACCTATAAGCTCGATGTCTTGTAGGTAACTTAGGCTTTTGCTTTATATAGTTTTAGGAATATAGGCAATTAGCAAGTAGTTTGAATATGGATAAAAAAAAAAAAACGCTTTTGTTAGCATAGGTACCATATCACAATAATAGATTTCATACCCACCCTACGGCTATCTAACCTACAGCGGTTGTCGACGATGCACGATGTTGTAATTAGTTTTGTAACTTAAACATCTATATAAATACTCATTACAAAAACAACTTCATAACTTATAATTAGGATTTATAATTACGAAGGAGTGAAAATTCATTGACCGCGGAGAACAAAGGTTCTCCGGAGGGTTTATTTGTCTTACTATAATGAAAGTCTTTAATTCTAGAGTGATAAGGTATTATTTTGACAATCATGCTGCCTATTATGCTACATCGCTGCTTTTTATCGAGTGAAATAGCGGACAAATGTTTGCCGAGATAGTTATCTTTTTCAGGATTTAAAACAATTATAAAAAAAATAAGTAAACTACTATTTAATTACTGCAAGTGATCATGATTCAAAATTGACGCAATGGAGACGTGGTGCTGCAGACGTCTTCTGAGGGTCCACACAGCATCTTACACAATTAGAACAATCTTTAATAGAGCTACGACTTAAAAATAGACTTTCGTTGACTGTTTGGAAGTTTTTTGGTCGTTATTCCAGATACGAGGACTCGGTGGAGAGGTTACCGTCTAAGATCTTGAAGATGGGGGGGAAAGGGCACGTGGCAAATAACCAAGTCGATGGATTGAAAAAGAAAAGGCGCCACCATGGTCCAGTAGCAACGCCAGTAATCGACAGTAGTGGCAGTGCATTGCGAGATTTTTGGAGGAGAGAAAAACGACAAAATAACAATTAATGTCCATGTACGATATCGCCACAACTACGACCACACTGACAAGAGAACAATACAGTTCAATACAAAATTATTTATTTAAACATTTTTATTTACAAGACTGCCGACCATGAAGATGTAGTAGTAACATTAATAATATGTTTCGTATATTTACTCCGTACATATTTGTAGAGCTTTACACGAAAAATAAGCCTAAATAACTTGAATCATATTATATAGTAAATGTTTAACCAAAAACGCAAACTTTACCTAAATAAATAGGCCCAATGAGGCCGCTAGCGTTTGCCCCTAAACATAATAGACCAAACATACAAATGTTTACCCCAAAAACCACGACAGAAAATTAATATGCACAGGAAAACTATGTATACTATAATATCAGAAGATAAACTTTGTATAGATGAATTCGTAGCGATAAACGCCGCGAGGCTCTTGTTTTTGTTCAGAAGTCTCCCAAAGTTAGAGAAGTGGAGGACTTAGAGGTTGCGATCCGATATAATTTGTGTTTCTGGGTATGGTTGTGATTGTGTATGTGATGCGAATGTTTCCGGCACCCACGACACATGTCATCGAACTTATTGTGGGGCAGTGAGTATGAAAACGTTTATGTTTAATTAATATTCTGCACTTACATTTTCATATAATTGTCTGCGGATTCGCTTGCCTAGACTGGAAAGTTAAGGTATCTGCTGTCCTAATTCATAAACATCATCAGTGACGCGGGCAAAGCCGTGGGTCACTGCTAGGTTTACTATACAAAAAGAGAATACAACGCAACCAATCTGATAAAATACAATTATAACTTACTAGCTGCGGCGCGCGGTTTTACTCGTATAAATCCTGGACCCGTGGAAATTTCTGGATAAAAAGCTATATAATAGTAACTTATGTATTAATCTAGGGTGTCAGTTACATATACACTAAATTTCATCAAAATTGCTCTAGCCGTTTGAGCGTGAAGAAGTAACAAACATACATACACACTCACAAATTTTCGCCAATGTAATATTAGTGTGATAATGTGATTAGGTGATCTATTATTAATATTTAAACAAGTAACACGCTGTTAAAAAAGTCATCGTGTATGATTTTCCTTCTAACTAAGTTATAATAACATTATTTAACATACTATAAAGATTATTTATTATGATATTACAAAAAAGACTTGTGCCACTCGGGGACTGCCGCGGTTAAGCTATTGCATAGCATTTTTTATCAACTTATGCTATTATAATTATTTATTTATTTTATTTATGCAGTATTTTTTTTCCTGCCACCTAGAGGCGAGTTGCTAATCTTAAGAGACAAGCGCGATATTTTAAAAAAGTCATTAAAAGTTCTGCTATTCATCGATAGATGGCAAAACTAAAAAGTATCACCGCTGTGCCGGTCGGAATGGGGGGTGTTAGGTTATTTTCGTTACGGAATTTCTGGATTCGGTCTCCACGCTCAAGGCCCGCGATAGAAGCTATGCAATAGCTTAAAAACAATATGAAAACTATAATATCTTACGTTTTTATGTAATTGGAAATTTGAGTCTGTCATTTTATAACCTGAAAACTTATTACATTTAGAAAAAATCTGATAAATTATAAATATCCAAGTTGAAATATAAAATTAATCATAACAATTTCTTAGACAAATTATTAATTCAATTAAAATAAAACTGGAATCGTATCGCACAGTTGGTAAAGCGTAACAGTTTACTTCCTATCATAGTAACTTGGACTTGAGTAAACATTATCCGACTTGGTATAGTCCGACCGACCTCCATTCGTGGCTAAATTAGTTTTTAACACTAACAACGGAGTAATAATAGTGTTATGAAAACCTTCCTCTATGTCGTATATTCCAATTACTTCCAGGAAGGTTCTAATAAGAAGCTTGGTGCTTCCGTTGAATGGATTCTTATGTTCTTCAGCAATAATTAAGAGGGTCTCCTAATTGCAATCACTTAAGTTGTTTAGTGAAATATATTGAGTCTTGTTTTGGAAAAATTGAGATGGAGTAAATGGTCATTGTTTATAGTGCCAGACTTTTATAGTGCAAGAACTTATGGAAATAATATTAAAACGCTTTTACACTCACAGCCTCACTCTAATTTCGATGACTTGTGAACAGAACACAGAACCAGAAACACAATTTTTCCCTAGGGAGTAAACTTGTTTTCCCGCCGGGAATCGAACCCGATACCCCTGCTTACAAGACGAACGTTCACCCAATTAAGCCAACAGGGAGGTTAAATAAATCGAATAATCTTATAAAGCGGAAATTGAAATCGGGAACAACGTATAACGGGAAAAACAAATTTAAATGTAAAAAAATAAAGGTACTTGTTAAATTACAGGGCTTAAAGAGATTTAACATCTTATGTCTCAGGGTGAAGAGCGCAGTGCGTTGCCGCACTGGATTTTGACCTATACATGTTCAAAAATCTCTAGGTGACACTGAATTGTAAAGGGGAAGCGTTACGCTTACCATCAGGCAAGCTACAAAAAAATAAAGTGTAAATAAGCACAAATTTGAGAAATCGCTGCTTCTTGTAACACATTGTTTAATACTAAAATATGAGGCAGAGTAACAAATAGTTTTGTAATGCAATCACCATTTTGCAAAATAGATACCAATTTGATTTAATTAAGTCTTATTATAACTTATGCTTACACTGGCTTACCCGCCTGAGCAGGTATACCAGTGTACATGTACCTACGGGTTATCCCATTAACGAGAAAAGCAGGCTTCACCGGGTGCACAACTTTACAACAGTTTGTGGTACTTGTACCGGGTCATTTATTCAATCCCACCCCTCTCTTCCTCCACATGAAATCGTCCTCCATCGGAGTGATCATCCCCTTTTATATTGGTCATCATCATACAGTGGCACAAGTCAAAATATAGCCGATCTAGTAACTAAATCGTATGTATGAAACCATTGTAAACAGTGCGTAGGTACTATGGTTGCTTACTATTCTGTAGTACTACTCCATAGTCAGCTGCATCGAGAACGGTAAGTACTAGGGAGTAATAACTAGTTGTTTTTTAATATGTAGTATCTACGGGTCAGTTGCTTATATTTGTTAATACTAAACTAAAACTATAAACATCTCAACTACACGCAGCAAAGACCTCAGTAACCTACAAGGGATCAAACTTATAGGTAAATCAAGTGCTCAAGTCCAATAACTAGTTGTAGGTAAACCATAAGAGTCTTTGCGCGTTTATTTATTAAAAACCTTTGTTGTAGATGACCGTTAGTACAGTCATCCACAGCAAATTAAAATGTGTCTACAAACCATTATTTTTCCATGTGTATGTTGTGAGTTGGTGTTATGTCACGTACAAAGCATTTCTGTTCAAATTATACTCGTAATTATAATAAGTGTAAAAATCAGAGTAATAGTTTATACTCAAACTCAAGATTATTTCGCCAAAACAAATCAAGAAGCTGTCATACCGCTAGTGATCATTATTCTTGTTATATCAAAGTAAACACAGTAAGTCCCAATTACATTCTGTTTGATGTGCCGTGCTCTTAAAGGTTGGATTTATGTATTATACATAAGAGCTCAAAAAATAGGATGACCCATTTCTAAAACAAAAAAATTACTTGTCAAAAATTAAATGTTTTAAATAAAATAAACACGATAAGATTTTTACCGTAGAAGGACTCTTTATTTTTATTTGTGTTTAATCAAGCGTTTGATGAGATAAGCGATATATGAAGCACGTTTGGACAGTAAATATCAGTTTTACTTGAAGTATTCATTGAGCAAACGTGCATCACATTTTTGACTGCATCGTCACCGCATTGCATGAGTGAATACTCTCTTATTAAACAAACTCTATAATATACTAGTTGGTAGGTACACACACTAGACGAGGCGTTTCATTTTTTTGCAGAATTCGCCTGGGACATCTTTGCCATGCAATCAATTGACATGCATTGTGTAATATTGTATTTCTAATTGAAGGTCAATATTTTTAGTAACATAACAGAACTTAGAGATTAAACGTCTAATATCTGAAGGCAGGCAAGCGAAATGCCTCCTAATTGTTATAACAGAAAAATTACCTATTATTTTTTTTTCTTGAAATTTCGTAGTTTTACTCGGCTGAGGATGTGGTAGAGTTCCATATTCTAAGAAGTTCTTATTATCTCTTATTATTATGGCTCTTATTATCATATATGTATCGGGTTCGATTCTCCCAAGTTTTCTACCCTAGGGAAATTTGTGTTTCTGGTTCTGGGTGTGATTGTGTGCGTGATGTGATTGTTTCCGGCACCCGCTACAGTGACACAAAAAAAAAATGCAGTAAATGATACAATAGTTTAGACGATGTGAAGGAACATACTAACATACGAGTAATAATTGCATCCAGTAAACTAACGCAAACATTATGTGTTATTTACAATATATTATGATTCACGCGTTATCGCGTATCTACCGGAAATGTTCGCTGATCGTAAACGAGCGAATCAGAACGCCCAGCTTTCTGCAGGGGTGCTTGTACAAAAACACCCCCAAATACAGTCGTCACGGAACAATTTTCATTAGGGGCTAAATACGTGACTGTGTTATTAAGACGGTACACCCCCCTAGCGATCGTCTTTTAAACTAAAAATTTACGCCATTCGGCAAGTTTCGTGCTCGAGTAGGTGATGTTTGAAATCGATTTTAAATTAGGAACATGTTATTGTTTTTTTTTTTATTTTTTTGCCGTATAGACAAACATTTGAACACTATCTCACCTGAATGATGGAAAGTGATGATGCGGCCAAAGATGTGACATGTTCGTCAAGAAGATACCTATTCACTCTTGACTTGAAGACTGCCAAATTATCCTAAAAGACGCAGGTAATGGATTCTATTCCTTCGCTGTACGTATGATGAACGTAGAACGCTTCGAGCAAACTGTAGGTATGTCAACCATAACGGATGACGTTTTACAGTTTGCCTTGTTATTAGATGGTAAAAGGGGTAAGGTGGAATTCACTTATGTAATTCCTGAGCACACTCTACAATATATAGGCATATTGGATAGGTTAGATAGGATAGCTAGTGCAAGCGTGGTTTTGTATCTAGTGCGGCGTTAAATCCTACGTACCCTGGTTCCAATCGCACCAATTACTTTCTCAAGTTATTGCGTAATTCGCACTTGCTTATATGATTTTGCACTTGCTAGCTGATTTTGGTCCAATTTCGATCAAATTGGTATGAAGGTAGCTGACACCCTGGATTAACATATAGGCTACTTTTTATCCCGGTATGTCCGTGGGTCCAACTAACATGGGTAAAACCGCGGAGCGCAGTTAGTGTAACATATGCAAAGTGTGCTTGCATTTTGCTGCTTCATTTAAAGTTAATTTACAATTGAATTCCACATTCATCCTAATTGTGAAGCCTATGAAGACCAAAGCTGAGTCGAAAAGCTTTGCCATGCAATTTTAATTGTACCGCAAAGAGCAAGCTCTGATACAGTAACCGACAGTTTATAAGATTGAGACAAACCCGATCAAATATATAACGTTCATCGAATATTTATTATTCTTTTCTATTCCATATTTTTTCGAAATTACCAAACATAGTATATCTATATAAACGTCTTCACACTCATAGCCCCACACTAAGTTAGATAATTTGTGTCTTGGGTGCCGGTAATATTCACGTCACACACTCAATGACAACCAAAACCAGAAAAACAAATTTCCTTTGGGGAGAAAACTTGTGTTCCCGCTGGGAATCGAATCCTTCACTCCTACTTAAAAAGCACGCACCAACTAAGCTAATGAGCAGTCCGGTTCATTTTAAAACTACGGTACGTTAGTACATACAGTACATATGGTACATTTGCGTTTGATGACGTCGTAGTACTCGTAGCGCAGTTGTGCTACGTACCGTACGGCTACGAATGATATCTTTTTAATATTTTCTTCTAAGATTATTACACATTTGATATTTTCAGTCTAGTTTTTCGTTCGTGAAATAAATTATATGTTAAGGTGAATATAATTAATTGATAAACGTTTTTAACTGCAGCCAATATTGTCTCGCTTACCTACCATACAAAAAAAAAATAAGTATCTGATGTGAGGTTGTATATGATGAAAGCATGATCAAGCGAAATACAAGCTGAGGCTACAATTAAGTGCCACCTTAATCGTAATAAGATAATAAGTTATCCTTGTGAATGTTTTGATATGGTAATCAAATTTATTTATTACTGTAATTTTTTTTTTTACAACATTTTGTATAAATTATTGTTTTAATGTATAGTAACGTGACTCGTTCTTTATTTGTCGTGTTGTACTATAAGAGTCTTTGCTACTTGATTAAATAAATATACTGAAATGACATTTAAACAAGATCCTGTGTTTGCAAAATGTCACGCTTTTATTTTGTACAAAAAAACAATAATCCAAGAGCAATTTTTTTCTTAAGACTTACATACATATATACCTTATTAACTATCATAAACTTAAAACCTCCTACTCTAAAGCATCTGAAACGAATAATATATTCGGACGTAGAAATTGTTGTAAGCGCCGTCAGCATCAGACATACAAGTAGATATTACGAAATCTTATGTACTGTTCAGCATTACTCACTGCAATGCCGAGGAGTCAGACCACAGTTTGAATTTCGACAATAAATTAAACAGTGTTCGCAACTCGTGACAGAAATGTGAATTGTTTAACTGTGCCCGATGACTTTTTGTTCCGGCCGCTATTCGCAGTGTCAGATGTTTTGAAATAACTTTTAGAAATTATTTAATAAATATATATCGCACGGTGACGGCTGTATTTCAGACAGTACTAGCACAAACGAATGCAAATTGTGTAATCGATATTACCTACAAGCCGAAGATATTGAGCATTCTGCGAATAAGACATGCAACGAATTGCCCCGTTGGCGTACTTGGGAGCGGGTCCACTTTCAAAGCAGTGAGTATCGTGCTCGATTTCCGATGGGAACATGATGTGAATTTTTGAGATAGACCCAGGGACAAAACAGGTCTAAAACAGCGACTTTGACTTTGGTATCCTACCGAATTGATCTTGTTCAACCTAAATTATTTTAAAAACGGTTTCGTACTCTTCTTGCAAATGTCTTTTATACATTACACAACACGAGCGGGTACAAATCATTTAAAAAGCTATTTTTAGCTTTGGACCACAGTTTCACGTGTTCCCTTAGAATAAGAAGTTATTCGGTTATATGGTTAAGATGCAAAATGCCTCTGGCATATGGACGGCCGGGCGGAATGGACTGAAAGACGTACAGACATAGTACTGAACCATCCAAGTCAACTAAAGACCCTCACATCACTCGGTCAGTCATCCCATGTTCCGAGTAATAAAATCAGTAAAACTTTACAATAAGATTAACGATAAAAGTATTTTAATAAATCTTCAAATAAAGCGTTGAACGTTATGTATTTTAATTTCACTTCATCTATGACATCAAATTCTTGCTGTTGATATTTAAAAGAGCCACATAGCGCTGTGTGGCCGTTTTATTTGGGACAGCAAATTAAATAGTGCTCTGAAGCTCTCAGCTTGAAACAGACATGTCGATGCTTTTTTGTTCCCACACTATTCCAGTGTTATATTTCAGATATGTTTTTATATAGTAGCGAATTAATTTAGGTATTTATTTAGGGAGACTGGGTTTTTTATTTAGAATAAATTGTGATTTGGAGTGAATTATGAAGATTATAACATTAAAACAAATGGATTTAATAAAACCCGAAATCAGTAAGCTTTTGTTTTGTTATTTATGAGATTGATTACTTGTCTCGAATTTACTATACCTATTATGTGTAAGACTATGTTATTAAAAATATGAACACATTTGAATTTATCATGATATGTAAAAAAAAACAAAAAATGCTAGTAATCTAATTGCATATTATAGGTAGTACATATAAACGCTGTAACACTCACAGCCCCACACTTAATTCGATAACTTGTATCGTTGGTGCCGAAAACATCACACACACCCCTCTAGAAACACAAACATTCCTTGGGGACGAAACTTATGCTTCCACCCGGAATCGAATCCAGTACTCGCTGCTTAGAAGTCGAATGTATATTTTTTTGTTTGTATATTACGCGATAACTCCGCTAATTAAGAATCGATTTTGATGTATTTTTTTTGTTTGGTAGATTACATTTTAGAGGTAGTCCTATATAAATTGTATTGAAATCGAACAGCCAGACCAAAATATAAGCCGTGAGTTCGTTTTTTTTAAACTTCGCTTGCGTTTAATTATCAAAGTCTTTTATCGAGATGGACACCGCGCAATATCTTCTCTGTCTAATAGACCACATATCTAGTTTAAGTATAACTTCAAGTTATGCATTACCTTCATGCATATTTATAGAAACAGCTTAATTACTTGTGTAAGATTTCGCCAGTTTCCACGTACGCGAGTTATGCGAATTGCCAACCGCATAGAATTACAAACTGGAGAGGAACTTGCAGCTTGCAGGTACTGATTGCTTTACCGCATAATGAACCGCTGGGACCACTAGATATTTGTTGAATCTGCGTCCTCTAAGGACACATTTAAATAAAATAAGAGGTGCCACCGCTATATGATATATTGACTCCAGACGTAGCACGAGTTCGACAATTATTTATGATAGGAAAAGCTTCTGAACACGTAGAGCGTCGATTGGAATGAATTAAATATGAAAACTACTAGCCGTGCCCCGCGGCTTCGCCCGCTATTATCAAATTAAAAAGTAGCCTATGTGTTAATCCTAGGTATAAGCTAGGTATATACATTTCAAATTACATCCAAATCCGTTTAGCCGTTAAAGCGTGAAGAGGGCACAAACATACTTACACACAAACTTTCGGATTTATAATATTAGTAGGATAATTGCGGGCGAAGCCGCAGGGCACGGCTAGTTTCTCATAAAATAATGTTTTATTAAACTGAAACTTTAATAGCAGTAAACATAAACCCTTTCACACTCACAGTCCCACACTAAGTTCGATGAATTGTGTCGTGGTTGCCGGAAACATTCACATCACACACGTACACAATCACAACCAAAACCAAAAACACAGGGGAGAAAACTTATGTTTCTGCCGGGAATATTAATATATTACATATTAACAATTACAATATATAACGCAGGTCCTAATCGGAAGACCCCAAACGACACAAAATGTTTGTTCGCGATGCGATTTACAACAATTCCCTGCATTTCAAAACAAATGTGACTGAAGAAAGCTGAAACATTCTATCTATCAGACATAGCGGTCGCATTTGTTGAAGAATCTAAAATTTAAGTGTCGTCCCACATACCTCGGGCCCATCCGTACTCTGGAGTATTTGATCTGGCAGCGAGCCAGCAATATGCCTAGTAGGGAAAAACTACGCAAGGCATAAAATTTTTAGGTAGATCTCGTGAATACATTGTATGCAATGTGTCAAAAACTCAGCGTATAATAGTAACGCAAGTTTTGAGATCGCTTGTTTTCAGCCGACTTCAAAAAAGGAGGTTTTCGATGTTTTTTTGTATGTATGTTGCGCGTTATCTCCGCCAATTACGTAACGATTTTGGTGTTTTTTTTAAGAATTTAACAATCTGTATATACGATAGATAAAATACAATGGCAAATTATGAGTAGAGATGTATGTTATTTCTATGAAATAGCGACTAAATTTGCCCCTACACGAATTATATTTTGCGTAATCTGCCTATTTTTCTACCCCTGGGTCTCGAAACCTTCTCTCACTGGGAAAGTCTAGGGCCTATACTTTAGAGTCTAGGCCATAAACCACCACGCTGCAGCGTGTTGCAAGTACGAGTTGGATCATTATCCAACTCGTACTTGTCATTACACGTTTTCGACTATTTTTGGGATCCTTGGTATGACAGTTTCAGTTTTCACGATGTTTCTATATATTCCATAGCTAACGTATTCGTTGAATGAGGTATTCCTCATTCACACATACACACCCACAAACTTCCACATTATCACAAACATAATATTTAGTAAATTCTATACATAATGAAAACGTAAATCCATGTTAATATATTATATAAAATGTCATGTCGTAATTTCAACAATCTATACTAAAATCATCTCGTAATGTCATGTAACAAACGGAGGGCTACGGCACCCGAAACACAGTTTTATTACTAGTTCGGGCGTCAAAAGCCTCACCTTATCACAGTATGAACATAAATAATTATAAGACTTGGAAATAATTAAATGAAATGAATATAATATATAAATGTAATACAATATTATAATGACATAAATATAATAATGTAATGATAATTATTATATGTAATCGTCAAAAAGTCAAAGTAAAAGTCGTTTCACCGCTTTATCTTCGGAGCCCTTGATCAGAATGAACGAATACGCGTTATTGAGGATAACTCAAAAACTACTGGTCAAATCTTTATCAAATGTAGATAGGACCACAAGAAGCACCAGCTTTTGAATAAAAAAAGAATAATCAAAATCGGTTCACCTAGAATAAAGTTCTGAGGTAACACATTCAGTTTAAAAAAAAAGTCGAATTGAGAACCTCCTCCATATTTAAAGTCGGTTAAAAAAAGGGAAACAATGAATATTTTATAGAATTAAATAACTCGTCACATTTATATGCCTTGGTTTAAAATCAGTACCCCGTCGACTTGAAAACCTCCCTTTTAAAGACGGTCAAAAATAAAACGCGAAGTCCGGCTGTCCGACCTCTCCATCAGTTCTCTTAACAGCCGAGATAAGTTTCCATAAAAATTGCGTCCTTTGTGCAAAGTTACGAGTATGAAACTGGGCTCAATTATTCTGTCCAGTTTAACCTGACGCTTTGTTTTTGCGCTAACGAAGGTGGATTAACCACTTTGACCAGCTTACGGCCTTCGTGCTCCTGTGGTGCTTGAAGCGGATTATTACGTTCGATTTTAGCATTAAAATCTCACATAATGAGGATTTTATGTATAATTTCGACTGTTTTAGGCCCAATCATAGCTATAATTAATCACCTCTTAACATACTGTACATCAAATCGTACGTACGTCATCATTTTATCACTAACTTCAACATAAGTAGAGATAAAAATTTTGTAGCGAAAATGTTTTATGCTGTATGTATAGATCCATTAATCAAGAGATTATAAAATAATTATGCACTAAGGTACGGAGTTTCACAAAAAAAAATGCGGTGAGTCAATCTTATACATAAGATAAATACATACATTGTTTTCTTATGTATGCGCTTTTTTATTTAATATTATATTACAATTCCGAAAATTTGTCATGATTATATTTGAGACAAGGTGTTTACTTTTGGTACAGCCTTATAAATTTGGATAAAACGTGTATTATTAATAGTCGACAATAAAAAAAATAAGACTGTATAGGCATATATAACATTTGTAATCCTACTATAATATTATAAATCTGAAAGTTTTTGTGTAAGTCTGTAAGTATGTTTTTTCTCTCTTCACGTTTTAACGGCTGAACGGATTTAGATGAAATTTGGAAGCCGCGGGGTACGGCTAGCGTTATATAGAACAATCAATCATACATAAACATACAGAATATAAATATACAGAAACAAAAAAAAATTAAAAAATGGCAAGCATTTTCGGTTGCATCACCGCTTTCCATCAGGTGAGATTGTAGTCAAATGCTTGACTATCGAGCATTAAAAAAATCTAAATCTTGAAAAACCCTAGGTGACCTATCTGAAAAATGGCTACACCGATATTTCTAAATATAGATAAGAACACTCAATCAAGTCACCGTTTAATATAAACAAAATCAAAATTGGTTCATTCGTTTGGGAGCTACAATACCAGACAGATACACACGTTATATATAACACAGATTACATGAAAGGCTAAAACAGGGGGCAAAGTTGCAGGACACAATTACTAATTACAATAGCTATTCTATAAATCAACAAAACATTACAGCCTTGTAAAATGTCACTGCATATTTTAATGGGTAAGTATCTACTTTAGAGCGCTTGTTCTGTCGACTTGCCAAACCAGAAAATTAGTTCGCGTAAATGGTAACAGTTGAGAGCCAAAATTTAGGTCAAAAGCTGGCTTGTATCGTTCAACGTTTGGCGTCCAAATGTCGCACCTCATTTCGTGCCACTTAGCTCCGTTCATCGTGAAAAGCATTTCTAGGAACCTTCATCTTTTTTTTTAAGTAGAAAGGGCAACCATTTGACCACTATCTCACCTGATGGAAAGTGATGATGCGGCCAAAGACGGGACATGATTACCTAGAGGATACCTATTGAGACTTGAAGACACCCGGATTATACCTTTCAGGAAACAAAGACGCAGGCAATAAGTTACACTCCTTCGCTGTACGAATGATGAACGTAGAAACGAAACGCTTCGAGCGAACTGGAGGTATGTCGACCATAAATGGATGACGCTTGACAGTTTGTCTTGTTGTTAGATGGTAAAAAGGGCATGGTGGAATTAACTCATGCAATTCCTGTATACACTCTCCAAAATGTAAGCGATAGAATACCGATAAGCTTGCCACCTTACGTCGGTGACCGAGACTTTGCAACTGCATTTTATTTTATCTTGTAGTATTCTTTATTCTGCGCCTACATTACCACATCACTCAGTAACCTTACTCGTCCAAAATCTTTTTGAATATCGTGTATTTTTATTGAAGTAGTGACAACACAGTCGTCGGCAACACGATTTTTAATCGGCGGCGGTATCAAATCCTGTGAGGGGCTTGAGTTTCCGGTGAAGGCATTTTCTCGTACTCGCTTAGCTTGAGTCGTAGTTCACCACTCTTTGGTAGTAAAATCTACCGCCATAATCACCAAAAACCGATGTCCCAATGGCTGTCTTTGAGAGCCAGTCATTATAGGCATTCCAGCGTTTACCATCCCCAACTACGTATTTTTTTACAATCAGGTGAGATAGTAGTCAAACGTTAGCCTATCAGATTAATAAAAAATACCAGCAGGCCCAGTTCACTCCGCACTTTATAATCACAGCTACAAGTACATCGCCGCACCAGCCTTGGCCGGCATCCCTCTTCCCAATGTCCTTGCCATGAGCCAGAGCCAGAGCCAAGAGAAATAGAGAATAAGATATAGAGGTATAGATGTTAGACAGGCAGCGCTGTGCGAAGTGAATTGCACTTAATAGCACCATAGCATAGGTCGCTATTAATTTAAATGGTCCTTAAAGAGAGAAACTTCTGTACAGGCACTATTAAGTGTGGTGTATCATAATTAAAAAGTTTGAAAAACGAAAGTTTTTCTAAACGCTCTTCTGATGAGAAGCGCTTCAGGACTGTTTTCTGAAACGCATGCAAATAATAACAAAGGTTTTTAATATTCAAACCGTGTTACTTATGTGGAGTGTCGTTGGGGCGAGGGCAGGACAAAAAGGACATTTTGGGCCTCTGTTTGAGACGCTTTTCACTCAATTGTCACGAGTTTACAATACGGTTAAAACGCGCGGAATATCGAGCGATAGTCGCTTACAATGGGTTTTGAGCACAATGCGGTAAGTTGGTTGGTAAATAATGTTTTAAGCAAAACGTACAACTTTTTGTCACCTACGTAATAAATGGTAATAATGAATTCCGTGATGGATTCTGGAACTATACATAATATCATTCTGGAACTATACATAATTCTGCTAGAAATTTAAATCAATCACAAGCATAGGAAACAATTAAAAAACTTGATGAATTCTCACGATGTATTACTTTATGGTGAAAGCCGTAGTGTTTGCCTAATAAACAGGTTAAAACTCAAAAACTTAAAAATACATGTTATAAACTGATCCTAAAAAAGATGGATGTAACAACCAAAAAATTAAAAATTAATAGTACCATGTTAGCCGATATTTGATTTGATTTAGTTAGTTGCGATCATACTAGACAAAAAACTAGACTCAAACGGTCACACATTCCTAAAAATAATTAATTTAGTACTTTAAAGTATAAAAATAAAAAATATTAACGCTTTCATACTCACAGCCCACACTCAGCTAAGACCGTTTATCCGTTACAAAGATACTTTAACCCAGACAGACACTCTCAAATTTGCATGAATATTTTAATTTCAGATATATAATACAAGTGTGACGTGTAATTGTGATTTTACTTAAAATCACAATCTTAAGACTGTGACTTAAAGTCTTGAATGACATAAGATCAATGGCACTGAAAATAATATGTAAGGACCAAGGAACATTCCCGACACACATGTGCTCATGCAAAAAATAAAATGATTTGACAGACGCTAGCTTATAAATGTCAAAAAATAAGATCGCCAGCAGACAGTTTCACTTCCGCCAAGTACCGCCCGGCCGGCTTCCGGTATCGACCCCGGGCGGACGCAGTTATTGACCCTCTATTATAAAGGCTGTGCTCTTTCAATACCGATATTTTGATGCCTCGGTAAGGTTCTTGTCACGTTCAAAAAGAACACAGTTGCTTCATAGTGAGACGGAGCAAAAAAGTTTATTGTAAAACCCTCAATGGTTTTGTCTTTGAGTTTACTCTAGAGCCTCTATTTACACATCATTGCATTTTTTATTCAAGTAAGATATCAATGACATTCACTATTCATGCATGATTGATTTAAATATTACGCCAGTTTTGTAATACTATTTTAACAAATAAGTGAATGAGTTGATGCATTATTTCGGGAAAATCTTCCCAAATAACTACAATTTATATTTATCATAACTGGACGGACCGAGCACGTCAAAGAAAATTAGAATGGCTGCGATAACAATTGCTCAAATCTGCTCGCATTTTCAAATATTATTTTTGATGTACAATCATACTAATTTTTGTATTAAATCTTATTTTCAAAATTTTGAAACGTATTCCTTTTTGCATAAAAATCTTACGTTATTTACGGCTTCAATCACGTAAATACATAAACATAAACGCCTTTACACTCACAGCCCCAAACTAAATTCGATGGATTGTGCAGTGGGTGCCGGAAACATTCACACCACACACACAATCACAACCAAAACCACAAATTTTCCTTGGGGAGAAAACTTGTGTTCCCGCCGGGAATCAAAACCGATACCACTGTTTAGAAGGCAAACGCTCACCCAACTGAGCCAACGGGCAGTTAAATACGTCGACTAAGATTGTTATCTACTACTATTGGGCAAAGTCACGCGGCGAAGCCAGCCGCACGCAAACGAATATCTCGCGCCTGATTCATGACTGATGAAGAACTAATTATTATTATAATTATGTGAAACTAGATGACATGCAAGTCAAAATTCTTACGTGTTTGCTTTATAGATTCTATATAGAGTATCTATCATTGTGCTTTGCCGCACAGAAAATCAACTACATATATAATATTATGTACAAAACTCTGGGTGACACTGAGCAGGTTGGTTTAGTAGGGTGGCATTTGCGTTCTAAGTACAGTTAGTTCGGTTCCCGGCGGGAACACAAGTTTTCTCCCCAAGATAAATTTGTGTTTCTGGTTCTGGTTGTGATTGTGTGTGATGTTAATGTTTTCGGCACCCACGACACTAGTCATCGAACTTAGTGTGGGACTGTGAGCGTGAAAGCGTTAATGTTTATGTTTACATGACGAACTTACACTTTTGTTCTACACATTTTTCGTTTACAAAATCAGTCGTATTCGTTTGCTGCGAAAAACTTCCTCTATTTACCAAATATCAAGAAAGACGGCACAAAGGAAACAATATCCAAATTACAGGTTAGCAACAATACCGATAACAAGGAGTCCTGCAACATCTGGCTTGTAACGACTTGAGAAGAGATTACGTGGAACAGTTGTTAAACTTCAGTGAAATCAAACAAACAAATTCACACTCATAGCCCCAAACTAACTTCAAAGATTCTTGTTCTCTACACCGTGGTCCTGGGTTCGATTCCCGGTAGGAGTACGACTTTCCTTTGCAAGGGGCATTTGTCATTCTGGTTCTGGATGTGATTGTGTGTGTGATATGTTAATGTTGCCGACCCAAGACACAAGTCATCGAACTAAGTGTGAGGCTGTGAGAATGAAAGTGTTTGTGTTTATAAATGCTATTATTGACCGAACGAGTGCGAAGCGCGAGCGCAGCTTCACCGTTTCAGGTAGGGCAAAAATGCTTTCCTATGTCCGGTATAGAGACCTGCAGTATAGGGCCGAACCTGCAGAGGAGTTCTCGTCTGGAGGTCGCATTTCCAAACTGATAATATGGATTCTTTTGTTGTTTCAGTTATTACGATTTTTTCAAAATGGCGGAGATACGGGTTGAAAACGTAAAAAAAAACATATTTCAGCCATTTTAAAAAATACGCGAGGTCTCCAGATCTCAGAGCCACTAGTATAGTATACTAGTATTAGTAGGAACTAACACACTATCACTATCTTGCCCCGGCGATAGGCCCGGATGCAAACTCCTCCAGGCCACTGCACCTATGAAGGGGTGACCTTGCTCACAAAGGCCACCCCCCAGACTTGTGGGGCCCTGGAGAGGTCCCCTGACTGTCCACTGGCTTCCACGGCCTCACACGTCTGGGGCCTCACCCTGTCAACTGGACATCCTGGATTAACACATAGGCTACTTTTTATCTGGATATAGCGGGTAACACCGCGGGGCGCAGCTAGTGATAAAATAGTTTCAACCTAATGTACTGCACAGTTGGTTGTGCTAAGATTTCAGTCATAAGCCTGAAGCGCGGCAACATACGAGTACAGTTTGGGCCGGAAACTTCTCTACCCGTAGGGGTCGGGAATGTTCCTTGGTCCTTACATATTGTTTTCAGTGCCATTGACCTTATGTCATTCAAGACAGACTTAAAATTGCAGTCTAAAGACTGTGATTTTAAGTCTAGAAGAGTATAAAAGGTTTCTCGTATTGCATTGCGAGTATATTAAATGTGCTGAATATAATTATGTTGCCATAATTTAATAAGTTGGTATTTAATTAAATGTATATAATAATATTAAAAGTATTTGTAGTATTTGTATCGCTCTTCAACGTGTCTGATGAGGGCGTGTGTGTGTGTGGATTTGTGTGTTTTTGCGTGTAAATGAGGTAATCGTCTAAGTAATATTCGTTTCTAGATTTCTCTTTTTGATTTAATTAAATGAAATCAAAATTATTCGCAAAAAAAGGGTACCTATATATGTATAATACACTGATTTTAGTATTTTATATACTGAGTTTTCCTATTTTGCCTTACTTACTTGGCATGTTTTTTTTTATTCATTATAATGATATATAGGCAAACTTTTGACCACCATCTCAACCAGACGATGTGAATTTGGTCAAATGTTAACATAGGCAAGTAAACTAATACAATTCAACGTTTATTAGAAAAAAATATATTTGGCGTAATTGTGGTGGCATTGTAACGGAAATAAATTGAAAAGTTAAGGTTGTACAGTACATAATATGTCCAAGTATTTATCCATTGTTATTATATGTTGAATGTATATGTGATATAGTTGCGAGTATGAATGCATCACATGTAGTAGGTACCTAGGTACATCTAATAACAAACAAATCGCAACCGCATTCTCAAAAGCATTTTAAAATAACACCCCATCAGATGTGTTCGCAACTCTACACCGATTTGTTAAGCAAAAAGATTAAAAAATCTAATAACATGACAGGTTTGAATATATTGCGTAGCATCCGCCACGTGTGCGGCGATGTGTTCACGCCTTATTAATGTTGTAAATTAGTCTTGGTGGCCAAAACCACCCAGTTGCAGTATTCGAAATAGATGCGCTATGTTTGTTTGAATTCCTAGCATATATTAATTGAGTTTTAGTAAAACCTTGTTAATTACTTTGCAACCGACTTCAAATAAGGAGGTTTTCGATTCGACTGTATGTTTTTTTTATATTTATGAATCGATTTTGATGTTTTTTTTGTTTGGTAGATTAAACTTCAGAGGTGTTGCCATATAAATTATATCGTAATCGATCTAGCCAAAACCAAAATATAGCGTTGAAGTAGATTTTTTAAAGCTATACTTGCGTTTAATTATACAAAGAAAGAAATGACGTTATCGAAGCATAGCATTTTTGATGTACTGCGATGTACCGGCTCTACTACAAATTTTTTATTTTTTTTATGCAATTGTTTTCGTTATCGTTAATACGTTGGCGGCAAAGTTTTTACACCAAAATATTACATTTTATATCAAAATAAATATTTGTAAATGCAAACAGCTTCGGTAAGTTTGAATCGCGGCCATTTTGACGTTCTTTATTTCACGCCCAATACTCAATCATAGCGTAAATAAAAGTTGACCACAAATGAAATAATAATGTTGAGAACTGACGTTACGAATCAGTTTAGCCAATAGCGCGCGTTTTGCTATTTTGAAAAGTAATTAGTAGGACCTAGGGTGCTAAAGTGTACTGGTTTTGTTTGCGCCATTCCGTTTGTATTTAAAAGTCCGTGATATATATAATAATTATCGCTATAGATTTTCGACTAAGTACTAGAAACTAAATTATTCATTTTAAAAGTAAATCTAGATAAGTCAGAAACAGATTTATTATTGAAGAACTTGTGAACTTATGTATTCCGGACAGCCTTTGAGAATAACAAATTTAAAAGACAATTAGACGATTGGGACTTGAAATTCTTTCCTTTGCTTAGGATGCCTTTATTCTTTGTTATAGGTACGTCAAATCTAATATTTATCTATCTACTTGTACAATATCCAGGTATTTCTTTTTACCGACTTCACAAAAAAGGAGGAGGTACTCAAGTCGATTGTATTTTCTTTATGTGTGTTTTTTACGTTCCAGGTTAACAGATTAAAAAAAAATGTTTGAAAAATGTTGCTTTCCAATTGGTCCCATTTAAACGAGATCTGATCAGTAGTTCTACTAAACACAATTAGATATACTAAACACGCATTGTGTCATAATCTGATCAAAGTTCCGAAGATAAAGCGGTGAAGTCGGTTTTTTTAAGCTTCGCTCGAATTTCATTATTACGTCTCCAATGGTGTCAGCTTATGTTAGCAAATGTTATTTTATATATATACATTTATTATTCATATAAATTGGTGTCTAAGACACACCCACGATATTTAAAATCTTCGGACTTAGTGTGGGGCTGCGAGTGTAAAAATAAAACTATTTTGGAAAATAAATATGGTATTCTAATACAAATAAAATAAATTCGAAGACAATTTTCACCTGGATTTTCTTTTATTCTCACCTGGATATGGTGCTCTTGCTTTTGCTTTTTTAGCATTACAATAGGTACAAAAAGAAACTTATAATATTTGAGTTTACTTAACTAAGATTTAATGACTACATCATGGTTAATTAACCAGGGTTTATCTGTTAAATTCAAACATCATAACATTCAAATATAAATGACAATACAAATAAGCATTGGAACTTGTTTGATGAATTCAATCCTAAGAATGAATGAATTATAAATTCTTTAATATACCCGAATGCGCGTGCTATTTATCTATCGCTATATAGTAGTAGTTCGCTCCGAACTGAGACCTACGCCTACATTTTGAATAAACGTGAAAAATAGTAGTGAAAAAAGGGTTGATTGCTTGTTAATAATATTTATTTGATTCATGTATTTGTTGCTTAAATACCTACAGGATAAAAAACATAGTATACGTAAGTTACAGCTTTAAATGTGTAGCTGTTTTTGAGATATATACGGATACCAAAATTACGTCTAAAATAGTGACTTTGGCGGACTACAACATTGCCCATTTTCCAAATAGATTTTTAGAATCTAGGCGGGCGATCTAAGTTCAGAACGAACGACCAGTGTATTCAATCAAAATATTCTCCACGTTTGTAGGTACTTATAGGTTTGGTAGGTTCTACTACTGTATTTCTACTTTAGGTACATTTTGCTTGTTATTTCAAGTTAATACCTACGCATTGAGGTTTTTCTTGCTCGTTTGTTGAAACTCTAATGAGGCAGACGATCGCAATGTATTTTATTTGTATATTTTTATGGAAATTATTTCAAATAATGTTTAAACAGAACACGAAGAATATTTTCTTTGAACGGGCTATAAGATAAATATGGACCTTTTATCTACCCTAAATCTGGGAGCTTTAGGGTCTGTTGCTGAATGGCTACCAGTAGGTAACTGTGTTAGTTATTTTTATACCTAAACATATGATTAATAATTCATATATTATAATATATAAAAACCAATGGAAAACCGACCAAGGCAGATTGATTCAATGTCTGAATTTATATTTATTTATTTATTTAGTCTATTTTTTGAGGGCAGCACTGAGGATCTTGAGAATTGTATGTAACAGGGATAAAAGTACGTAAGCTTTCCAGCCAAGTAGTTTGTTGAAAAAGAGGTCAGGAGGCTTGTTAATTTCACAGCTAAGCAACGATGTCTAAGACACAGTGTTAACTCTGCAACAGTAGGAAATATACAAAAGTACTTCAAATGTCGCGATAATCGACTTCGAATTAGAATACTAGATCACGGAGCAAATATTACTATCAGACCTACCTCCATGAGAAATTGATATATGTTACATATTTTTCCAATCAGTTTATTGTGTTTGTTCCATGTTTGCATTAGAATTTAGATGAGATATAATGTATCGATTTATAAACTTTTATTTAATTTGCAATGTTAGGTGTGGTTTTAAAAAAATGTTTATCTTATTCTATTCAAACATGCTCGAATACATCATCTTAAGTAGTCCATCTGTCAATTCCAAAAGTCTTCTCTCTATATTTTCACTGTGACTACTTATCAACCTCGTGAGGGCATGACACGATCCCGGTTATTCGGCTTCTTCGTGATGTCAGCAAACTGTGATATTTTATACGTTTATATACTTTTTATACAGATTCATTAACGAAATTATTTCAAAATGTAGTCCGCAGAGCTTTATAGAGAATTCGGTTCTTATTTTTCAAAAATATTGTACGGAAGCTTATGATGAATTAATTATGAGCTACACGGTGAACGTCGAGAATATTAATGACGGAATACTTACATTTTGTTTACAAAATTTAAGTATTTTTTTTATTAAAACATTATAAAAATGACTGTTCCCTGGCGTAGTTAGTGGTGCGTCTGCTGTTATCGGGTTTGATTTCCGCTGAGAACACCATTTTTCTACCTAAGGAAAATTTGTGTTTTGGTTTTATGTGTGACTAGCTTTTGCCCGCGGCTTCGCTCGCGTTAAGAAGTATTATTTTAAAATAGACAAACTTTCATCCCCTATTTTATCCCCTTGGGGGTAGAATTAATCAAAATCCTTTCTTAGCGGATGCCTACGTCATAACATCTACCTGCATGCCAAATTTCAGCCCGATCCGTCCAGTGGTTTGGGCTGTGCGTTGATAGATCACTATGTCAGTCAGTCAGTCAGTCACCTTTGAGTTATACATATTTAAGATTGTGTTTTTAATGTGAATATTTTCGGCACCCACGACTCAAGTTTTCGAACTTAGCGTCAGTGAGTGATTTAATGTTTTGTTATGAAAACTGACATCTAAAATTTTGTTTTTTTTTTATGTATTTTCTTTTTTTATTTTTTCTTTATATTTTAGCTAGAAAGCGTTTAACCTGGTGGTCAAATGCTTGCCAACTGAGTATGACAAAAAAAATGTGCCTGTGAGTGTTTTTATGTTTTGTTATGAAAACGGATATTTAAATGTCTTTAATGTCTGTAATATTAATGTCTAGATCATTTTATTTCAATTTAATTTATTTTTTGTTAATTTGTCTTGTTCTTTTAATATTAATGTGCATGTTAAATTATGTGTAGTATAATTATGAGTCCTTGTAACTTGAAATAATTGAATATTATTATTATTATAAATTCAATTTTTTTATGCTCAATCAATCTTTTTTCTGGTGGTTGTTATGTTTCGGCCGAATGATCACTTTCAATGGGGTGAGGTAAATAGAATGTGATGATGCAGCTGATACATAGCAACCACCAGAAACACAATATTATTTCCCAATTAAAAGCGTCTATTTTTTAAAGAACGCATACACAATACCCCACACTAACTTCAAACACTTGTATCGTAGGTGCCGAATGCGCAATCCACTCACATGCATCACTCACAAACACTCACCATCACGCAATGACACCCAGAACCAGAAGTATATATATTCCCTTGGGAAGGCAAATTGTGCTCTTGCCGGGAATCGAACAATATCGCGCATCCAACTAAGCCAACGGCAAGTTCAATATTTCTTAGATTGTTTAAATTTATGATTTGAACCATTATTTGAACCGCAAAGCTACAAAGTTAGTGCTGTGAACTTATATGTTCTGACGATTATTTCCGGTTCGTCACCCGTCTCGTTTCGTGATCCTATACACAGGTTTCACTGACGCGTAGCTTTGTCAAACGGGCGGGCGTTACTAGCACGACACTCTATATATTTTAAATGCAGTCGCCCACTGCATAAAAGCGTATTGGAGATATTTCGAGCTCAAATATTGTTTTTTTTTTACCCAGGACTATCTACGGGTCAATTGCCTATATTTCCTAAAACTAAACTAAAACTATATACAGCAAAGAATTAAGTTACCTACAAGACATCGAGCTTATGGGTAACTCAAGTGTTCAAGCCCACTACTAGTGGGTAGCGTTCCCATCATGCTGGCGGCATTGCCTTTCTGAATTGCAATGCTAATACGTTAAGCCAAATAAGTGCCAGCATTTTGATCACGCGTCGCCTGAACCAGTGGGTCAAATTGTACAAATTAAGATATGTAAATATATTTTTATTTTATATCCTACTAATATTATAAATCCGAAAGTTTGTGTGTGTGCAAGTGTGTAAGTATGTTTGTTCCCTCTTCACACTTTAACCGCTGAACGGATTTGGATGGAATTTGGAATGTACATAGCTTATACCTAGAATTAACACATAGGCTTACTATACTTTACTTTTTAATTTGATAATAGGGGGCAAACTGCGAGGCGCGGCTAGTTTATTTTATATTTTTACCGGAACCGTAAAAATGTGGTAGTGTCATTAATGTCTGTAGAAAGAGATATACTTGAAGATCAGAGCTACGTCACATTATCATTGTTACCAATTTAAATAATACAAAGTCATTTTGCGTTTAGTATTTCACTACAACAAATGTTTTATTCATAAATTAAAACTCTTTACTTGTAACTACTAAGTATTGGGTAAACGTCAACTGTTAACGTTTAGTCGTATATAGTAGCCGTATATATTCGTATATATAGTAGATTCAGAGCATAAACAAAAAGCTTCAACATTCGTGAAATAATTTAATAAAGATGAGTTTTAGACATCTTTTCAAATCAAACATATTAATGTGGCATAAATCATTTTGTCTCGCATTCATAATTATATTTTCATATACCTACCTATTACCAAAATCTCTCATACCTACTATATAATATTAACTTATAAGTGATCCTGCATCTGAAACTGTAATTCTTTATTTAGACTGCTTATTTCCCATATATAAGTGCTTATTCATTAGAAGCAGATGATTGAAACGCAAGTAAAGCTTAAAAAAACAGACTTCACCGCTTATATTTTGGTTTTGGCTTGATTGATTTCGATAAAAAAACATCATAATTGGCTGAATTAACGGGTAAAATACATACAAAAAAAACATACAGTCGAATTGAGAGCCTCATTTTATAGAAGTCTTACTATACAAGCTCAAATTGTATATACGCCAAAAAAAGTAAAGTCTACATACTGACAAACACTTACTGCTAAACTCTAGCTAAATTCAATATAAATAAATTTATTTTAGTTTCAGTCTCACACGTGTTTAAGGCGTCACGCTGTCGGAGCGGACGTTCGTAACATAGGCTGGCATTTCTAACAACGAGTACCTATTTCAATATCAAAATTGAGGCGATGGATGCTGTCTTATCTAGATATCCTAGTTGTCTCATTATTTTCCTTGTGCAACCAGTAAAAATAGGCATAGCAAATTTTCTTTATGCCTGTGTCCACCAGAACCGAAAGTTCCCATAATTAAACGCAAGCAAAGCTTAAAAAACTCGACTTCACCGCTTATGTTTTGGTTTTGGCTTGATCGATTTCGATAAAATGTATATGGGACGGTGGTTTTGATGATTTTTCGTTTGGTAGATTTATACTTCGGAGGTGTCCGAAGTATAAATCTACCAAACGAAAAATCATCAAAATCGATTCATAATTGGCGGAATTATCGCGTAACAGACATACAAAAAAAACATACAGTCAAATTGAGAACCTCCTATTTTGAAGTCGGTTGAAAATAAGAATACTGGTATTTATTTTTTATTATTATTCTGAAGCCTGTTGTTAATATGATTCTGTGTGAATGCCAAATGAAATTGTCAAATATAAAAATCAACGTGTATTTTCGATGGAAACAAGGAATACAACGTACATTCAATGCATGACAGATTAATTACCAACAACATGTGAATATGACCACCCGCATAACATGTGACAAAATTCATTTATACTTACATTATTATGCCAGGACCCATGTGTTTGAAAAGTTACTTAAAGGGGCAGATACACGTCAATGCGAGCATCTTTTATAACCACAGACAATTTTCTCCCTTACACTTTGCACGCAAAGGCGTATATTGCGTAAATTTTATCTTGGCGGTTACGCAAGGTCACGCGTGGCAATCTTTGATTTTTCATGGATTTATTCAAATTTCGTGAAAACTCAACTCAAAAAAAAAACAAGCTAATGAAATCATTCGTCTAGTAATTAAACGTAAAATGAAATAACTTTCACAGTGTTTTGATATAAAATGCCGGAACGAAATGGTTACAAAAATACAAATTGATGCTGTTTGCATGAGATTTGATATGTTTTTATTTATGAACAAGAAAGTAACAGTTTTTTTTTAATCAATTTTTTACAGGTTACTTAAAATATAATAATTCTCAATTCGACGAATTGGGTATATTACTTTAAGCATCTGGCTTTGGTAACATAAACATAACTTAAACGCTTTCACACTCACAGCCCCACACTAAGTTCGATGACTTGTGTCGTGGGTGCTGGAAACATTCACAGCACACCTAGAATTAGAAACATAAATTTCCCTTTGGAAGACAATTGTGTTTCCACCTGGAATCGAACCCGATATCTGCTGCCTAGAAGGTGAACGTGCGCCCATATGAGCCAATGGGCAGTTCGTCATAATATTAACGTTTAATTTAAATATTATTACCTAGTTGTTGCAGTGGGTAAGTCTTTGCTTTCTAGACCGTGTGTCTTGGATCAATTTCCAGTAGAACCACAATTTCTTTCCCAAAGGACATTTGAGCTTATGTTTCTGGAAGAAATTATGTGTGACGTAATTTTTTTCGAAACAAGTATAATATAGTGTTAAAATATATCATAGATAAACTTCATACAATATAAAAAATAATATGGTTCTTTTATACAAAACAAACAGCAAGTAACTTTGTTTAATTTAACAATGTTCTTCAGCGTTTCACAGTTCAAATAACAAAGTATACTAACAAACGACAAATGGCCTGACGGCGCTTAACCTTAAAAATAAACCAACCGGTTGATAATACATCTTTGTTGGGAAAATTGCTTCGGAACTCATTCAATTATTACGGGTGTTTATTCTACGTTGCCATAGTAGCTGCAGTAGGCGAACTTTGCACTGTTCATTGGTTTGTGACGTAAGCAAAGTATTATTTAATCTGTGGTGTAAGTATATAGGTACTCGTAGTTAAAACAAACGTGCCGGCATAGGCGCTACTTCAAATACTTCTGTTGTCTCTTGTATCTCTGATAGGTCAGCGTTTAATTTCTATCTCACCCAATGGGAAGTGCTGATGTGGTTGATCACAATACGTAGTGATAAATACGTAAGGCCTGCGTCTACGCCGATGTTAACTTTTTTGCCACGTTACAAAACTTTTCCATATTCAATAAAACGTTTTATCGTAAATTAATCTTAAAACGTAATTATGCAAACATAACACGCAAATATAAAATATATAAAAAAATATTGCCATATTAGTATCAATATTATGTTACCAGCTGGTTCCATTCCTAATAGACAATTTACTTTGTCAATTACTTTATATTTATAGTTCTCCATAGCCCGACACTGGAGAGAAGTCTTAGAATAATGTCAGTCTCAGGCAATGTTTGAAACTGCGAGTCTTCCGGTGTATTATTTATATTATAATATTATTTTATATTTAGTAGTATGTAATTTATGTTGTATACGGCTTGAAACACGTAGAAAATTTCGACTTACTTTGTAGTCGACTAGTTTCGAACAAATTTATTGTCACGCTCTGAGGCCCGAGCCGCTCGCCTCTGCGTATCGCGCGTCTGACTCATCCTGATGAAGGAGAACAAATTTATCCGAAACTAGTCGACTACAAAGTAAGTCGATATTTTCTACGTGTTTCAAGCCGTATACAACATAAATTATGTGTAATACTCACGATAGTTTTAATTATTATTTTGTAGTATGTATTAACTTTCGAAACAAAAGTATTATATATAATACATTAGTAGAGAGCCTGCGTATTCCAGGTCTAGTGTGTTTACCAGCTTCGATCACATCGTCACTTACCATCTGGTGAGATAGTGGTCAAAAACTAGCCTGTCACAAATAAAAAAAAAACAATACTTTAGTAAGATATATAGAATCTAGTTCATAACAATCAAATATTAATTTCGTATAAATAACTGGACCTACTGCTTCCATATATTCTTTGCATCAAAGGGAGGATAGCTCCCGCCCCCACTTGTTGTGTAGGATAGTGACCTCTCTATGTTTAATCTACTCTTCATTGAATTATAGCAGATGCTCTGTTTTCTCTCAATATTGACGTAGACCTTCTAATAATAAAAGCGAAAATTAATAGGAACAGAGAAATAACAAACAGTCTTAGAATCTTATTCAACGAAGATATACGCTTGTTCTTTGCAAATGAAAGCTTTCTGCCGAACGGTTGTTTTTCTAAGGTTTTTCCAGAATTGTTAGCCATTTTTTCGTACATATTTTATTTTTATCAGCAATTTTTCACAGATAGGTCAAAAGATAGCAAATACGTCATGAATTAATTCAATTCTATCATATTTGGTTACTGGAAATAATATCAGAATCAATTAATATCTATAGCCTTTCATTGCATACACTTATTATTTTATTACATAGAGATCACATGCTTAAGGAAGGTTAGGAATTACTTTACTGTTTTAAAATACATTACAATTCTAGTTATTTAAAATACTTTAACGCAATAGGGAATGCATTGAGATTTAAATATTGGTTAAGAAATGTGGTGAAGCGTCTTTGCTTTTTGTAATATTAAAATTTAATATAAATTGTATATCTGTGAATAAATACTAACATCTTTGTTTACTTTTTACCACGTTATAAAAGACGTTTAAAAAAAATCGTTTAAAATGGATTGTCCATTCTGTATCGACGCGGGTTTTCGGTTATCTCAAGTCTTTTTGTATAACGGTGCCTCCGTTAGTTAGTCACTTTTTCAAGATTTTGCCACTAGACCAATATTTGTAAAAATTGATGGAGCGATAGTTTGAATCATAAACGGATACTATAAGATACTTGTTGTCGTAATTCACCATCATATTATAAACGTGTACAAGGCCGCAATCCTTTACTAGTTTACCATTCAATCCAGTAGAGGTTATTGCACACTCACGTACCTAATATCATTACAATGTACAATATAACATTATTACAGAACCAACATTCTGCTTGAAGCACCCTCCCGCTGTTTCATTATTAACTAGAACACTGCAGAATGTCTGGAATGCCACCTGACGATATGCAACAAATAAAATAAATGAACATTTTCTTTTCTCTCATTTTGTTCTAGAAATAGTGTATTGTAGGCACCTGCTTCATAATATTACGTTGAGAATAAAAGAATCAAAGTAAAAAATTTAAATTGAATTTTGCTTTGAAACTATATATACCTAGCATAAAAACCACTATAAAAAGTAGATAAATAAATTCTTTATTTGCATACCGAAAGAGAGCACTTTTACAATAAAATTTTACCACCTAACAACAAGACAAACTGTCAAACGTCATCCTTATATGCTTGACTTACCTCCGGTTCGCTCGAAGCGTTTTGCTTGTACGTTTATCATCCGCACAACGTGGGAGTGGAACTCATTGCCAGCGTCTTTGTTTCCCGAACGATACAATCTGATACGATATGTCTTCAAGTCTAGAGTGATTAGGTATCTTCTAGGCAAGCATGTCACATCTTCGGCCGTATCTTCACTTTCCATCAGGTGAGAAAGTGGTGCTTGCCTATCTATGGACCACATGGGAAGTACCAGCTTTCAAATAAAAAAAACATCAAATTCGGTTAACCTAGAAAAAAGTTTTGAGGTAACATAAAAAATTATGTGCACTGCAAAGGAGTAAAGCCAGAGTCTGTTTTGCCAGATAAGTACAATCTTGAATACTTTAAGTCTAGAGTGAATAGGTATTTTCTAGGCAAGCTTGCTCCATCGTCATCAGGTGAGATAGTAGTCGTTTACACAGATAAATAATTAAACGCAAGCAAAGCTTAAAAAACCGACTTCACCGCTTCATCTTCGGAACCTTGATCAAATTGAATGTATTAAACACGCATTATTGACTATAACTCAAACTAAAAGTACGCATTATTCGTTACAAAATAGGCATTATTGACGATATTTCAAGAACTACTGATCAAATCTTGATCACATTTAAATGGGACCAAAAAGGAAGCAACATCTTTTAAACTAAAAAAAAAATGTTCAAAATCGGCTCATGTGGAGAGAAGTTTTGAGGACACACATAAAAAAAAAGTCGACTTGAGTACCTCCTCCTTTTTTGGGAAGTAGGTAAAAAAGATTCCAATTGAGAACCTTCTCCTTTTTATGAAGTAAAAAAGGACTAAAAATCTAAATCTAAGGCGCTCTTCTATTTAGATTTAGCCTTTAATTTTGATTCTTAGCGCTTTTTTAGCAAAATTAATTTAGATTTAGATTTTAGAGAAGTCTTTTAATTTGAATTTTATTATCAATGTGTTGTTAAACTTACAGCTACCGAGATACAACATTCCGTATCATACTTTGCCAACCTCTAAACTTACTTTCAACAAAAACATGTAAGACCTATCACCAATCGCCAAAAGATCGTACAAGAATCACTATTAAAGCCTCTTTGCAATGACCGTAGCCCGTAAGGGGTATTATTTCATCAAAAAGTAAAAAATAGTACACGAATCGGCTATTTCCCATTCCGCTACCATTCTGTAGTGGATTGGATGCGTACAGATCGAAAAGGCTGTTGAAAATTTACATATGTTCAAATAGATGCGTCCTCACTCGGATAGAGGCAATCAACTGCGCAAACAAGGCTCTCTTATTTACATTCATGTTTAAAACAATATGTAATTGACTGATTAAAATGTTGTAACAATTGATGCAGTTCATTTTTTCTGCGATGATTTTTAACTTTACATGTTAGTGTGTGCGTCAACTCTTGTAAGTTATGTTTGATCCAATTTTCCTCGTTAATTTAAGGCGAAGTTATTGAAATCGACAAACTATCTAATATTATTATAATCTTTGTCCTGACATAATGGTTCACTGACTGACTGACTGACTTAGAGATAAAGCACAGCTTAAATCGCTGGTCGCAGAGACTTTAAAGTTCATGTCGGAAGATTTTTATTTATGATGACACCGATGGAAATTGGTATTTGAGTAGTTAATTTAAAATAGAAAAATGATATTATCAATTTTTTTTGCCAGTGGTGCATTAAAGTTTAAAGTAAAGTGCAATGGGGAAGGTAAATTTTATATGGAAATAGCGACATAGCTTATACTAAGGATTAACATAAAGGCTACTTTTTAACTTAATTAATGCGGGCAAAGCCGCGGGACACGGGTAGGATATAATAATTGACTCATTAAAAATTCAGTTTATTTTCTGCGATTTTTTGCGTCTTTACGTATTAGTGTGTGTGTGCGTCAACTCTTGTAAGTTATTTAGCATGTTAATTTTCAATGACAATATGTATAATATTCATGGTATTACGATATGGTTGTAATCAAGCCATAGTATAGTCGTATTTAATTTATTATATCGCATTAAATCGGTGTACAACCTCACGTGGCGGCACACGCAGGTGTGTACGTCTCATCAATCGATCACATATAACTCAGTTACGGCTCATCACTCATGTAATGACCCGGCCGACAATATTAATTGAATTTACTCGTGTAGTCTCTGGAAGCGTGCGTGTAGTTTTTTTTTGGCTCTGCAAACTGTATGCATTAAGCCAGTTTCAAGAAATAATTCCTGTTGTTTAATTATAGGAGCTTCCCTAGCTTTTTAATTGTCATTATAGATGTTATTAATTTTCATGAGTTCTTCTATGAGGCCCATGTGAATAAATGATTTCTATTTTTTTTTATTTGGACCGATATTTGGAGTATTTGTTTTTATCACGACAATTCATTTGATTCGTGAAAATAAGATTGCAGATTTACATCAGAAGCTAGTATAAATATTCCAAAGGCACCAGAGGAAAACATGCTTTCCCAAGGACGAGCGAAATTAAGTTTTTCACATGTTTACGCTACGCTCGCCACAAGATTGCATTTTCTCTGTAAAAATACATTTGTAAGATATCGAATAATCTCGAGAACCCATATTGTAGTACCTACGATAGATAAACGTAGGATAGATGGACGATATTGGCCTGGCAGGAATATTTTCTCTGTACCATTTGCATTGTGTGCATTTGATTACTTTGCACACAGAAGCATCTATAAATATAGCTACAAATTGGCTTAGTTGAGTAGGCGTTCGCCTTCTAAGCAGGGGTGTTGGGTTCGATTCCCGGCGCGAATACAAGTTTTCTCTCCAAGAAAAAAAAAATCTGGTTCTGGGTGTGATACAGACTGTGATGTGAATGTTTCCGACACCCACGACACAAGTCACCGAACATAGTATGGGGCTGTGAGTGTAAAAGCATTTACGGTTATCCTTCCTACTAATATTATAAATCCGAAAATTTGTCTGTAAATGTGTAAGTATGTTTGTTCCCTCTTCACGCTTTAACGGCTGAATGGATTTGGATGAAATATGAAACATTTTAACTTGAAAAAATCGGGCAAAGCCGCGGAGCACGGATAGTGTCTAAATATTTTTTAAATGACAACTATAGTTTAATAAAAACTCAAGCGCTTTTTGAACACAGCAATGCGCAAGTCACGCTAATTCCCGTTTTAATTTTAATTTAATAGACACCTAAAATTGTCAAGGCTAATAGTTCATAGCTTTTTACATGACAGTTTTTGTTCTTGAACCCTTGAAACTTTCCAAGGTTCCAGTGTGTAGTAGTAACAAAAAAAGTTTACCTACTATCTATACCGCCGCTATCTCCAGATGTTCTCCCTTAATTATGTTTTTTTACTAGCAAAACAGAAGATGAGCAAAACGCTCGCTAAATATATATTTGCAGTCCCACCTATTACTCTGAATAACAAAGATGGCGCATTGGAGTTCCAATGCGCTGCTCTCCCTTAGACTTACATGTGTAGTAATTACACTGGTATAGCCGGAACAAGTCTTGCTAGTGCTCGCCTGATATTCGGCTGATTGGCAAAGGAGTGGTTTTACCCGAGGGCGATTTGCAAGAAGTCCTTCCACCTTGTTTTGTTATCTGTGTTTTATATCTGTGGCCTGGTATTCCACGAGAAGTATTTTATTTTCCTGCTACTCAGAAAAGTTTTACCTCTGAAAGGAGTTCTTCTATCCACAACATGGGAACGCAGTCTCTCGGGTATCCTCGGGAAACCGAGCAAGTCCGAGGTTAAAGTGTGTTGGTAGTCAACTCGGCCGCGAAAAATTCGACCACGTAATTGAGTTGCTACTTTTTATTTATATTTATTTTTTGTATTAGTCAACTTGACCACTCAGCTATCAAATATGAATTCCACGTAAATCCAATGCATAAGTAACGTTATTTAACGTGGTATTTATTTATATAACGCATAAACGCGAAATACAATTTGTGTGCACTGATAATATATATATGGTAATGTGTTTCTAGATAAAGGGTGTGATTGTTTTGATGTGAATGTTTCCTGTACTCACGACACTAGTCATCAGTATGGGACTGTTACTTGCGTGAATTTATTTAAAACAAACAGCTTTAATTTAAAAACCTTCTAATACCTATATAAATATCTCGTGTCACGGTGTTTGTGGTCGCACTCCTCCGAAACGGCTCGACCGATTTAAATATTTTTTTTGTATATTTGGTAGGTATGAAAATAGGTCGTACAGTATTTTTTGACCTACACATTTTTATCTCAATTTTAGTATTTTTGTATGAAATACATCCAAAAAGTTTTTAGTAATGAATTAAAGGACTAGGTAACCATAAACGTGATAGAGGTAAAACACTTTTTCTTTATGTGGCGTTGCAAACGCATGCCGGTTAGAATTACGTCTACATAATCTTATGTACTCATATTAATATGCACACAAAGAAAGAAGCTAATAAAATAACCACTTCTATTTTAAACAAGCAATTTCCCTCATAAACACCTACCTAATTAATAAGCGTGCAAGGGACGACACGGTGCGGCGGGAGAATATGAAAAACGCTTACAAAGGCCGCTGAAAAAAAAAATTAAGCACCTTGGCTGAGGCGTGGGTCAACAAAGATAATTTCCCGCAATAAATTGAAGGAACGAAGGCTGGTTAATTACTACCTGCCTTTGTAGATAGTGAACAGGGTGAGATTTTGGTAGAAGCGCTTGGTAATTAGGGGATATGAAAAGTCTAAGTGGGTCACGTTGTATATAAGCTACTTTATAGAGGCTTATATAACCTTAGCTAGCTGGGTGGTTCTATTGAGAATTTTAGATTTAAAATAACGGAATATGAATGTTTTATTCTATGCTTTAAATCGATTGTTTATATCTATATTTAATTGTTACATTCATAAAAAATACATTGTCTGTGACTCTGCATGGAATACATAAGAACATATATATCCATGTGGGCTTGATACTTAGATGATCTTATACCTATACCCTCCCTAAAATGCTTTACACTAAATGCGATGACTTGTATCGTAGGCGCCGGAAATATTCACATCGCACACACAATGACATAGGAAAATTTGTTTCTAGATTTGTAATCTAGAAATAAATTTTCCTAGGGGAGAAAACTTGTGTTCCTACCTGAAATCAAACCCAATACACCTGCTTAGAAATCGAAAGCCCACCCAAGTGAACGGGCTGTTCATGGATACATGTTCATTTGGATACTGGCATAAGACATAGGCTATGTTTAGGCTAGTTGAAGAAATAAAAAAAATATTTATTTCGACATTCTCAAAAAACAAAGTGTGATCAATTGACGAAATAACAAACATTATAAATTTCTAGATTTACTGAGAGGACACGCGTGCGTCTAGATCCATGTGATCAGTTGATATACTAAGCCAAAGTTAATGCAACCAAAGTTACAAGATTCAGCTATTATTACAGGCAGGTATTACAACATTAGCTATATAATATTTTTTCATAATTACCCACCTATATCCACGATACAGGCTCTGTCTAGTTCACAGCATCAAAGTTGTACTCTAATTATGTCTTTCTTAAACCAATTTCAGATTTTCAAATTTTCATGATAGTAATTTTTGGTTTTTATATCATTTGCCATGCTAGGCAAAACTAAACTGATAAATTGGGAAAGGAAAAAATATCGGATCAGGCAAGGTTTGAGTAGCTAATAAAGGGCATGACACCCTATGGCCATCGCCAAGCGATAATTTTTGCTTTCTAAATTAAGATACAAGTTTTTATGACAGTGACAATAAATCCATTCAGAGCTAATTCCATCTCTGTTGAAATAATTTCGTTTGAGAATGATAGCAGATATAAACGGCACCAGTAGATAGTATTTTCACGTTTTATATCATTATCACGTTTTAGTACTTATAATCGCCATTTCAGCACAAAATCTATTTAATTTCGACTTCTCGGAAATATCCAAGTATAAATAAGATTCCAGGAGCTTTCGGTCTCGATTAATTTCTCTGAAATAGCGAGCAAAATCAGTGGAAGCAGGCTCGACGAGATAAGCAACCAAGTCCGCATAACGACTTATAAGAAACTAGGTGTGCCCTGTGGCTTCGCTCGGGTATCTGATTACTATTAAGTAGCATAAAAACCTTTCTCCATAATTTCAGCTGGTATCTCCATATACAATTTTATCAAGATCTGTCCACCGAATTGTTATGCCACCGATCGAACAAACAAAGAAAAGACATTAATATGATTTTTTTACACTTATTTTTATACTAGCCGTAACTCGCGACTTCACCCTTGTTTATCAAGATAAAAAAGTAACTTATGTGTTAAACCTAAGCTATACATACCTATACATTCCAAATTTTATCTAAATCCGTTTCGATTGTAACGGCGTCGACAGAAAACAAATATGCATAGACACTTACACACAAACTTCTGGATTTATAATTCCCCGCGACTTAGCCCGCATTTTTCAAGTTCAAAAGCCTATGTGTTAATCCTAGATATGCTATATACATTCTAAAATTCATCCATATCCGTTCAGCTGTTACAACGTCAAGAGAAAACTTTCGGATTTATAATATAAGTGTCATTATACTACACTGTTTATATTATGCTTCAAAAGCACTTTTCTTACAATCACAGTGTTCGCGTCCTAAATTATTGTAACAAAAATTCTATATTGCAGTCAGAGGACACCTTGTATACAGAAAATAGCGTTTTCACTCCAAAGAAGAAACGAGTTTTCGCTTTATTTAGAACTTTATTGCAGAATATTTTACTCCAGTGTGATTTTCAGTATTTTACCATCCCGCACATTTTTAAAACTCTACGTGGAAAATATATAAAATAGAACGGACGGGAATTTAGTGTGTAAAATAAAATTCTAAAACTTTTGCGGCATATTTCCAAACAAATTGGAGAGCGCATGTTTTTTTTTACTGTAACCAATATCTACCTATAGATGATGTTAAAAGGAAAAAATTACGGAAAATGAAAAAGGTTCACTTGGGCTGTATATGCAAAATTTTACAATAGAATAGAATAGATTTATTGTACACCAAAAACAGTTAGTTACAGAGATAATATTAAAAATCTAAATTACAATGGGTGGACTTATTGCTAAAAGCGATCTCTTCCAGTCAACCTTTGGATGAGAGAGGGATAATTTTATATAATAAGGTCGGTGGAGTAAAAACCATAATAATAGACATAATTACATCTTGCTTAGATACCTGTCTAAATACATTAAAATATACAGATATATAAACTTACATAAACAACAAAATGTAGTTTACAAAGTAATATGCCTTGCGCCTTTGTCTTCGTTAATCGATAAAAAAGCAAAATGTAAAAGAAGCTTGGAATAGAAAATTCTCTATTGACGTTCTTGTCTAGTTTAGTCTAGTCTAGTTTTTACACCAAAAATTTAACCGGGTTAAATTTCCGGTGGGAACACAATTTTTCTACTCAAGGGAAATTTGTGTTCTGAGTGTGATTGTTGTTATGTGAATATTTCCGCCACCCATGACATAAGTCATCGAACTTAGTGCGGGACTGTGAGTGTGAAAGCGTTTATATAACCTATTCAGAAACTCTATCGAAGTATCAAAACAAGCATAGAGCAAACACACGCGATGCCGGAAACGAGTTTCATTTCGCAACTGCGCTTCCGCGGTCCTCTATTGGCGCACTAATGCAGCGTGCATTTTTAATTCATGTCAAGTGTCCCGCGCCCTAGGGTAAGTGCAGTGCTACCATCGACGGGGTAGTGTGCATACTGCCTAAATATGTAAAGTGTTTACAAAATAGGAACTAGCTGCTAAAATGTAGTGTAGAGTTATTAGAAAAAAGTTAGTAATAATGTGGAAAGCCGCAAGTAGTTGATTTTTTTGCATGTACTATATAGTTGCTTATATAATATCAAGTATGTATCATTAACCAACGTAAACTTACATGTATTATTAATTGATTTCTGAAAGCCTACCGTTCGACCACTATCTCACCTGATTGTCTATGTGATGTGAACGTTACTGGTATCCACAATACAAGTTTTCGGACTTAGTGTGGGGCTTTGAGTGTAGATCTGTCAGTTGTTGTCACACTAATATTATAAAGCTTGTGAGTGTGTTTGTAAGTTTGTTACTTTTACACGCTTATACATCGTGACCAATTTTGATGAAATTTGGTATGGAGCTAGCCGACTCTCTGAATTAACACATAGGCTACTCTTTATCCCGGAATTCTCACAGATCCGTGACTTACGAGGGAAAAACCGGGGGCCGCAGGTAGTTGATTAAAAATAATGTGGTCTAGAGTGGTAAACACACTAGGCCTAGAATCTGGCACTCAAGGATAGGTGCCGGAACATCAGTTTTAGTGATTTTGGCGTCAGATATTTCTACTTGTTGGTGGTGAACTGAGACTGTATTCCAAAATAGAGTGACAAGCAAGGCGAGCACTTGTAAAGATAATATACTGATAATTCCACTGTTTTTTTTTTAAGTTACACATGTCATTACAGTTAATCACTCTAAAGCGTAGTTAACTATATTATAAGCATTCCTATGAATGCCTATATCTACAGGTCAATTGCCCTTATTCCCTAAAACTCAACTAAAATTATATACATCATACAGCAAAGACCTAATTAATTCTAATATTTAATATCATTTTTCTTGCTAATAATCACCATAGACACGTAAACCCAGATGAATTTGAGATACAACATTATAATATCAGCTCAAAACACGACAACATAAAAGAAATTGCTTTCCAGCTAAAACTCGTAATTTTCAACTACATTACGAAGCCATAAAACCTCCTAATTAGTCGACACATGAAACCCTACGTAACGAGAGCTCCGACAAATATGTAGGAAAATACTGATCGGCACCAAGTTTTAATTAAAAAAGTTCTAGAAAAGTTTTTTCGTATGTTGAGGGTTCTAGCGAACTAACAATGTTAGTCATCCTTGGATTAGTGGACCGTAGGATTGTGGATTTGATTATGTGTTAGCTCTCGTCTCGTCTTTATTTTAAACGATTTGGAAAATTATTATTTTGTTAGAAAGGGTATACCTACGTTCTAGTTGTTAATTTGATCAAGATCTGATGAAGGGTTTTGGAGATATTTGCGATTGAAGTCAGTTATTAGTTATTTAAACTCGTATATATTATTTTCATCAAAATATCACAAAAAACAGAACGTACGTAATATTAATATAGTCAATTAAAAAAACTATGAACTAAACATTTGACCTCAAGGTATCTCACCTGATGGCCAGTGATGATGTGGTTGAAGATGCAGCATGCTTGCCTAGAAAATACCTATTAACTAGACTTCAAGACTACAACAGAGGATAAACACATCTTAACGCAGATACATCTAAAAATAATATTTTAATTTTCGTGTTGTGTTATTAAGAGTCCATAATTAAAAGAGAACTAAATCAATATCATAGCGATCACATCAACAAATATGCCAGAAGTTATTAAAAAGGATAAATCGCGATGATTTACTTGTCAAATTTGTGGTCTTAGCTTTTTTCTCATTTCCCTACCTACCTTAGGTATGAAAAGTTTCGAGCTTGACACCAGAGAAGATTATGTTTTGTAAAATAGCTTATGGAGTTATGTACAGCTTAGCACCCAGGAGTACTTTATTCATCACTATTTTGTATAAAAACACCATTAGATCTGTACTTCGTACCTGGCACAATCATTAATAATTCTTACACACATAGATAAGTACTCGTAGCAGTCTTTTTAACTCTCAAGATAAATTGTCAGAGTTCAGCCGTTCAGAAACAGGCGAAGCGTACAGTGGCAAGTTTTATTGATTGTAAATACAGACTATCACAGACAGAATGCACGGTATCAGCGGCGATTTCATCACAGTGACAAACCCACGCTAACAGTGTTTTGACACTGCTATGAAGTGTCAGCTGACAAGGTGCACTGCATTCGAAATGTCAACACCACGCTCGCTACACCATAATGGAATGTTTGCAATGTGTGCTCGCCCTAAGACTGAAAATACATGGACGTGCTAGGTAACTAAATTAATAGTTTAGATTATGTACAGAAGAGTTATTGTATTTAGCTAAATTTCGGGCTATTGAGCAAACTGCTTACGAGAACGAACGTTCTTGTAAGATACTAGGTATGTAGGGACCAGTTTGGGAAAATCGTCTCTACTCTTAAAAAAATCATAGGATGATTCTCGCATGAGACTGAAAATTTATTTTCCCTTTTTTTTTCGAACGGACTAAATGTTCTGGCTATACGACTCTGCACCGTCACCAGGCGGTGCAATAGACTGATAATTACATTTGTACACATGGAGCCCTAAAGAAGAAGGTACTAATTAAAGCTAATCACTATAATAACTACCGTATTCGCTAAATTACAGCCAACTTGAGAAAATCATGACTGAAATATATAAATATGCGCAAAATTTTATTAACAACAAATACATTGAGCCCAGTAACGGTTTTAGATTCAGCATAATTTGTAGGTATGTAATACATAATACTGTGTATGTTTCCTTTGTGGGGATATGACTGTTTCCAACACCTGCTATACAACTCTTCAAGTTAGTGCAGGGCTTTGGGAGTGAAAGAATTTATGTTTGCTTCAACTAGTACAATTGCTCCGTGAAAATCTTCAGGTAATGTGCGTTAGAAGAACATTTTATATTTCAATGGATTACAAAATAAAGTTTAAAGTCGTTTAGCTCTCCGCCAGAGATAACGTTTATTGCCTTCCGTATTATGTATGAAAGAGTAATTTAGACAATGTGTGGAAAAGGTCGCGAAAAGGTCACAATTGTAGTTTTAAAACGAAATATAGAATCATAATTTTATTGTTTGAAGGACTTTATGTATAAGCGGTAAAGACATTTGTAACTTTAATTTTTCAGCCAATCATTTAAAAACTTGACTAAATGATGTCCTAGTAAACAGCATTTTTAATCTTTAATTTCATAGCTGTGTTATAAGCTTGATGTGTGTGTGGCATTGTAGCTTCCAAACGGATATACCGATTTTGATTTAGTTTGTTTTTTTACTGACTCACAAAAAAGGAGGAGGTACTCATTCGACTGTATTTTTTTATGTGTGTTACCTCATGACTTCTTTCCACGTGAACTGATTTATTCAATATATTTCTTTAATGTATACTTTTTTATTGGTCCTACTAGCTGTGCTTGCTTTTAGCTATTGTTTGAGAGGTGATAGTGGTCATGTACATGCATATCGAGCCATAAAACATATAGGTGGTTTGACCAAGAGAGATTTCCGCTATGCTTGGTGAGCATCTGATTCTTTTCAATCGTTTACCAAATGGTTGATTATGCCACTAAATTGTTTTAATTGTTCTACACTATTCCAGCGTGTTACCATATAGATGTAGGCGCATGTGCCTATATAACACAATGCAACGTAATACCTAGTAATCATTAATTATCTTCCTGTAGTAGAGATAGATTTCTCTTACAATTTATCGCTCTCCCTTTGTCTGAAATTCATTTTATAGCCGTCATAAGATAAAATAACAAATTTCGCTTCATTAAGTCCCTAGCGTGACCTATGTTCTCTAAATGCCTCGGTACTTCAAAGCTCTATATATAATCCCTAGCTCAAATACGGAAAATGAACCTTAACACGAGCATTTTTCTTTCTCTTAAACACATCTCCTTTATAACACGCTTGTTCCGTAATCCACAACATTAGGTATAGCAACGAGCGGCGAGCGTGAGACTCAACACAAACGATGAATTATTGCGTGTCATCAATTATTGGACAGACACGACGGTCAGGGGTGTAGAGGTTGATGTACTGGATGAGCTTTAAAGTTTTTAGTTTGTATCAAGAATCACATTATTTTTAAATAATTTAAACGCAAGCAAAGCTTAAAAACATCTGTCTTCACCGCTTTTTCTTCGGAACTCTTGATCAGATTCAATGAATTAAATACTAATTATTGAGGGTAACTCTAAAACTGCTGGTCAGATCTTGTTTACATTTAAATGGGACCACATAGAAAGTACCAGCTTTCAAATAAAAAAGCATCTACAAAATTGCTCTTTCTTTCTACTATGACTGTATTTTTCATAACTTTGTATTTAACCGTGTTTATAGTCGTGATAAAAAATATCTAAAAATGAGTTGCATGACGATTAATGTGCCAGTTTGTGTGTATACTTATTACTACTGCCTGTATAATTTATTTGTGGTAATTTTTTAGGCAAAAATGTACCACAAGTTATGTTAGTTTAAATTTAAAGAACAAAATTAAGGAAATTATAGCTTGTCACTCTTTTTAAATATGTTTTTTTTTATCGTAAGCAAATAAAATTTAAGTACAGGAAAGTAACTGAAAAAAAAATTGTATCTAAACGACGCTCAATTTTATAAGAGTACTCAATAAAATATGTAAAAATTATATATTATTGGTAAATCGTCTAATGACAATAGATCAAAACGAACTAATTTGGTAGAAAATATAATAGGGAGCCAATCAATGCACTTTCTAAACCCCCACCATTGCACTTCATTTGATCCACGTATAATAAGTATACCCTATTTACCTTTTTACCGACTTTCCAAAAAAGGAGGAGGTACTCAAGTCGACCGTATTTTTTTTTATGTGTACCTCATAACTTCTCTCCACGTGGGCAGATTTCGAATATTTTTTTTTAGTTTGAAATATGTTGCTTTCTAATTGGTCCCATTTAAATTTGATCAAGATCTGATTAGTAGTTCTTAACATATCGTCAATAATGCCTATTTTGTGGACTACTTTGACGATGTTCTCGTTTTCCCGACTTCAAAAGTTACCTCATAACTTCTTTCGTTATGAACCGATTTTGATGTTTTTTTTTTATTTGAAAGCTGGTGCTTACAAATTTGATCAAGATCTGATCTCTAGTTTTTGAGTTATAGTCAATAATGCGTATTTAATACATTTAATCTTATTAAGGTTCCGAAAATAATGCGGTGAAGTCGGATTTTTTAAGCTTTGCTTGCGTTTAATTATTTAAATTTGTCTTGTCTTGTCTCAAATGTTGTTTTCCTAAGCAGGCAATAACAAACGTCACCTCTTTTAAACCGCTTCCAGCAACCAAATAAACGTGGATGTTGTATCCACGTTTATTATTGTAAAGCTGTGTTTACACCACAGCGCCTTAGAACCTGGAACAACACCGTTGTGCTCCATTGTATTGCCAATACACGCCGCATTGTCATGCTCCTAATGATAAGGTAGCATTGTTGCTCGATGAACACTAAACTTAATGATACCGATTTAACCAGACTAATATTAGTTTATACCTACTCTACCTATTATATAGTACTACTAAGTATACCCGGCATGCGTTACAATTCCACATGAAGAAAAAAGCATTTTACCTCTTTCACGTTTCTAGTTGCCTGGTACTTCAATGCCATACTAACAACTTATTGACAAAATTATTACCTCCCCATCCGTACCGAATCCCATGAACGTATTTCTCCATCCATGAGAAATTTATTTGCATATTTATTTCGTGTATTTATATTGAATTTAAACCATTCACCGGAACACACACAAAAAAAGTCATCTAAATTGGTCCAGCCGTTTAGGAGGAGTTCAGTCACATACACACATATAGAAGAATTATATATAAAGATATAGTAGACTTGCACATATCCGTTTACTATTACCATCTGTGGTTCTTTTTTGTGCAGATTATAGGTCTAAATTAGATATAACAATAAATCTAATTGATCATATTATTATCTTTGTTCACTAATTCATTTAATTATTGACGTGATAACGTCTTATACGCACGCACGAAAAAGAGTCACGTTCCGCCTGAGCCTGAGCGTGCAAGCGAGAGCGCGGAACAAGCGATAGAGAGGCACGATCGGCCTAAACTTCGATGTTTTCTTATGACGTTATCACGTAAAATTATCGGCCGTAAACCGACTTTACAGACACACTTTTTTTATTACAGTTAATATATTTTTAAAACTAACCATAAATAAATATTATTAGATATAAATACACTACTTATGTATTATTTTTATTTGTATGCAAGTAATGTTTAAATTGTTTATAATGCATGTGTAGCGTAATTCATTAGAGAACACCACCGACCGCAAAAAATGTCTATTATTACTATCCTGTCCATCCAAAGGTTGCCTGTAAGAGATTGCTTTATGTGATAAGGCCGCCCATTGTACAACAATTATTATTTTTAGATCTTATGTTATTAACATGTTACTTAACTATCTTATTGGTGTTCAATAAAGAAGTATTGTATTGTATTGTATAATACAAAACTTAATCTAACAGACCGCTGCCGACAAAATACCCAAAATGCTGGCAGCATTGCCACGTTGTATGACAATGCCAAAATCTGTCCAAAATATATGCCAGCATTTCTGTCACGAGTTGCTTCGACCAAACGCCCTGATAATTCTACTAATATTGTATGTGCTCCCGGTCCCCACGGTCTCAACGTTTCAACCCCAAAAGGCATTAATATATAACCACTATCAAGATAACTATATTTGCGCCTTTTGTAATACTCTGCTGATTCAGCCGCAACACCAGCCTTATTTTTATTTCCAGAAAGCTGAGACGGTGCCAGGGTGTCTGTTGCACGCAAGTTGCATCCAAACGCCATCCCATCTTCCACAGAATCAGGGTCATTCCGTCTGGTCTTTTACCATCATCACGTGCGAGACCATTTAGTTCCAAAATAGCCGCACGGTGGTATGAGCCCGACGTATCACTAAGACTGGCGTGGAACTTAAGCACGTTTGAAATAAATGATTCTGTACTTTGTCGCAGAGCGGCCCGTTTTAAAGCTTCTTAGAAGACATACTTTTCTGGGAATTCAGTGCCTCAATAGGCTACCAACCGACTCCCGAAATTGATCGAATGCCAAGGCCTCCTAAACGCTCTGGCAGTGAAGCTTGAAACCACGCCCTCTCGTCTAAATTCATATAAAAAAAGAAGTAAATGTGTTTTTGACAATGTTGTCTAAATTTTAAATAATATCTACATGTTTCCATAGCTGGCAACATCGTAATTTAATTAATTAGATTTCGTGGGTAATATTTAGTCACTCCGAATGGATGTACTACCTACTTTATAAAGCCGTGCATGATAGAACATAGTTATTATATGCATATTACAGCGATAAATACTCTGCGGTGCCTAGCGGCTTTGCTCGCGTTTATAATAATAATAAAAAAATCATTTATTCATTTTGATCACTCTTAAGACTATAGTGTGTGAAAATATAAGCAGTTCATGTAATAATCATTTTCTTCAGGGCTCCAAACTCGACTAGACCTTTGTCTTGGAAGCCCGAAACAGAAATCTCTCAGCTGGTTAGATTTAATACGCGTCACTTTGGAGTTTTAGTAGGTAACTACGTATGTAGATAGTATAAGTAGGCTGCGATTTGACATAATTATCATTCACAATTTATCAAAATACAAAGTACCATTAGTAAGTATATAGGGTCCCCTGACCTCTTTATTAGTGTACAATCTTATAGGGGCGGTTAGGGATCACAATAAAATATTTTTTGTACTAAATGATGAGAAAACTGTACCGCAGACAGTTTAGTATTAACTGTCAAGTAAACTATGGCACCTCGTAGGCAGCTGCTAAAACATTACCTAAAATAGTAGGTGCCTGTAAATAATAGAAGCTACGAGCTAGGCATATGCGTTAGTCTAGCAAGAACTCGATATTTTTTTAATCCTCCAGAATTGCACCCGTGCGAAGGGGCTAATCACTAATCTTCAATAAAATCCGATAATATTTAAGGAGTTGTAAGGGAACATCATATAACAAGTACAAAAGCATTAACAAATTTGCCACTTTTTTCACGCAAATGCGTAATTACTAACTCATACTTACAAATTGATTACGGGAGTAGTGAGACAATCAGTCAATTTAATTGACAGTACAGTCCATATATTAATATTTGTTTTCGATGTAATCAAGCTAATGGTCAATTCGGATATAACGTTAGCATAATTAATCAGTCTTCTATTATAATTTGGGGAACATCAATATTAGGGAAAACAAATTAATAAGGGAAAATTAAACCGCTGAAATGTAAGCGCATATTTATTTTTGTCCATATAAATAAGTAACTTATATAATTGATCGATCGAAGCAAGATCTTTAAGTCATTGACTTGGTTCGTACAGCACTTTGTCCGTCCGTCTGTCAGAGGCATATAGCGTCTAAACCATATAGTGAGAATCTGAAGTCATTCACCTTCAGATTCTCACAGAATATGTAAAACTACAGCCCATAGCCATAAATGACATTTAAAATTATATAAATTAAAATATTAAGGAGGCTCTCATGCATATAAGTGGGGTGCAAAATATTTTAAAATATTTTTCTACCCTTGTGGGGTATTGTTGAAAAATAGAGTACGAAACCGGTTTAAAAAATCTTTGTTGAAAAATTACGATTTGGTAGGCCACCGAAATCACTGTTTTTAGACCTATTTTGTCCCGGGGTCTATCTCAAAAATGGCTTTACACTGAACTCTAAAACTTACGTATAATATATGTTATATCCTGTACTTGAACAGCAAATGCAGAAATCAAACAATTATTTTGTAGAAAAAAGTTAAAAGCAACTAACCTCAAAAGTTTTTCTCTATGAGACAAAATGTAGGCGCGAGATCTCAGTTCGGCGCGAACGACTAGTTATCTTCAAAAGTTTTCTTGTAAGTTGTGTTAATTTGTTCAAATCAATTTAAGTAAGGGCTGGACATATTTAGTGGAATTTGTGACTTCTAAAGTCTAGTTCAATCCTCCTAAAATTAAAACTACTTGAGTGTACATATGTATCTATCTATACCTAAGTGTACATCCTAGATACTAAATGAATTGATATAAGAAAACAAGGCAATGTACTAAAAATTCAAATAACCCGACTGCGAAAAATGTGAACCTACTTTTTATGCAATTATATATAGTCCCCTTTTAATTTCCTTCATTTTGATACCCTAACTCGATCGATTTTGGCAATTTTTTTTATTAACTTATTACTATTTCGCGCCAAAAATCCGCTATTTCGTTTTTTTTTACACCTGTCTAAAGACACTTAGGTTTGTAAGACGTATATAACGCTACCTTAACTATCGAAATCCATCCAGCCGTTCGGAAGATACGAGGTAACAAAGAAATTTACAAATATACATTTATATTTATATACTAATAGCTGACCCGGCAAACAATGTTTTGCCTGAAGAAGGGTGAAAATTTAGGGTAGTATGTATTTTTTAATGCTGAATCAAAAATAATTTTTTTAAAAAAATGTTGTCCAAAAAAATTTTTTTTTTGGGTTGGACCACCTTTTTTTTACAAATAGGGGGTATGAAAAATAGATGTTGACCGATTCTCAGACCTACCCGATATGTACACAAAATGTCATAAAAATCGGTCAAGCTGTTTCGGAGGAGTTTGGTAACAAACACCGAAAGTTTTATATATTAGAAGATATATGCGCGGAAAACACAACCCTCTATTGGCAGTTGGGTAAAAAAACACAGAAGGTATTTATTGTAGGTGATAATTGCAACTAAAAACACTTACAAAATAAATATTTTATTATATACTTAGCTATATGTCTAAAGGTAGTTAATGTTTCCAGCTAAGATTTAGGGCATAACATACGAGTAATGTCACAGTTCGGAACTCTTTCCTGACTTTGGCGATGATTAATGTAGGAAATGTTGAGGACGTGTACAGAAAACCGTAATTTACGAAAACCAGGGAACTGCGCACCTGGATACCTATCAAATATTTGTGCTTCGATATATCAATGTCTTGATATATCCTGACAGTTACATTTCAACGGCCTCCTAGCTTAGTTGGATTTTCGTTCGCTTTTTAAGCAGCGGGTATCGGGTTTGATTCCCGGCGAGAACACGTTTTCTCCCCAAGGACTTGCGTTTCTGGTTCTGAGTGTGATTGTGTGTGTGATGTGAATGTTTTCTGCACCCACGACACAAGTCATCGAACTTAGTGTGGGGCTGTGAGTGTAAAAGCGTTTACGTATCTCGCTTGTTCTTCTATAACACTTAAACCACAAATGACAAATTATACCTACTACAACTGACCTATAAGTATTTTATTTTTAGATTGCAAACAACACTGTATCATTATGTTGTTTATCTATTTTTATTATTATCTTTTAATAATTTCGAGACATTTTGATATTTCACAGATTATTTAGATCTAGTTAGGCGTAGGTAGTACGGGTGGGCGATGAATTAAATAATGTTGATTTTATGAACAAAATTCTTTCATAAAATTCCAATTCGAATCTTATTAATATATTTATATTAGGATCTTAAATTACAGCCTACGCAAGTGTATTATAATTTCGTCACATTGAAACAGACCTATTAAATTTTAGTTAGTAATTGTAAGTGGGTGTAGTTGTGGCAAATTGATAAATTTCTCATAATAAAATACCTGTTTATATACGCCATTGAATTATCAACGCCGAACGAACGACGAACATCATTAATTAATTTTTCGATAAATTTTAATTGGAACGCGTAGACAAAGACTTGAACACTCAATAATGCTTCTTTACAAAATCCGCAAAAACATGAGTTTAATTAGTAGGTAGGTACATTGTGGGCTTTATGTATCTTACCTACCTAAATTAAGAAGAGACAAGAACTTATTCTAATCCTACTAATATTATAAATCCGAAAGTTTGTGTGTAAGTGTGTGTGTAGATGTGTAAGTATGTTTGGTCCCTCTTCACGCTTTAACGGCTTAACGGATTTGGATGAAATTTGGAATGTTCATAGATTATACCTAGGATTAACACATAGGCTACTTTTTAACTTGATAATAACGGGCGAAGCCGCGGGGCATGGCTAGTACTAAATGAAACATCATATTGCCGATTAAGTTAGATATTCGCGATGGTGTGATAAACGCTTTCACACTCACAGCCTCACACTGATTTCGATGACTTGTGTAATGGGTGCCGGAAACATTCACATTACACAATCACATCCAGAACCAGAAACCAAATTTCTTGTTTTCCCGCCGTAAATCAAACCTCTGCTTAGAAAGCTTTTCTTACGGGCTATAGTAGAAAACAATGTTTATCTTCAATGAACAAACGGTATTTCAGTAGCTTTGCTTTTGAGAGTCAGGTCCCATTCTAGGAATCGATTTTGATGTTTTTTTTTTGTTTGGAATAGTATACATCAGTCAGAGGTGGTCCCAGGTTAGGGGTCAGGTCAGGTAGGTTTTTTAAGCTTTGCTTGCGTTTCTATTATATCAAATAGTGATCAAATACAATATAGTAATCCAAAAAGAAACACAAGCTTTTTCCCCAAAGGAAATTTGTGTTTCTCGATTGAATTGTCTGTGTGATATAAACTTAGAGCTTATATTTAATCTTGATCCATGGCGGTAGGGCATTTTCTCGTGCTCGCCTGGCTAGCTACCCTGAACCAAAATGCAGTCGTAGTTTACTACCAAATCTATCGAGAATATTACGAAGAATGATGCTGCCTTATCATTGAAAGCCAGTAAGAGAGCCAGTCTAGGCTAGTGTCTTCGAGAATAGTAATCACACTAGTTGTTTGATATATTATTTTATATGTATATCAATCATCTGAGCGTAAAAGAATCCCGTCACAAAATAATAACGTCAACTAATGTCATGTTTACATACATGTAGATATATACTGGGTATTTTTTATGTACTCTAAAGCTCTCAGATCCTGACTCCTATTCTAAACTTCAGTTTTTTTAGTTTTACAACTTTCTTTTGAATACTATATAAGTTTAATAAGTAGTAGTTTAAACTATACTGTCCTGCAAATAATGGAATTGCATAGCCGCGTCTCGTAATACGCACGCCAACGTCAGTAGACACTTGACGCCTTAAACTTAACAGAGAAGATATCTAATAATATATATTTTAAATTTATTTATTGAATTATCATTAATCAAAATTTGCAGTAGCCGTATTACGAACGACGTTGGTCTCAATGGTTAGAATGCTGTCCCAAGACGTTTCTGGTATTTTTCAAATTACCCTGTATATTTATATACCTATCTAAAGCACAAGAGGATATTTTAACAAGGTGGTTGCTGTTGCTACCCTCATAAAGAATCCTGGCTACGGCCATGAGCATGGGTGAATAATTTGTTCACGGGTAATAAATCTAGATATAGCTCGTAAAACCCGTATAAAATGTCGAGTATTTAAATTAAACGTATGATAATTAAATTTTAACGTTAAATTGCTCCCTTGAGCTTGATGTAGGCACTTGTTCTCGCTCTGTGACGATAAAGGTCACATTTGGAAAATAAAATAGAGCGGTATACATTGATAGCTCGATATAAGTACTTAACATCCTGTCATCACTATTTGTCCACGGTGCCACCGATGTATGTTCTTTGTATGCGACCAGCGAATTTGCCAAAGTTATTAGTCAATATAAAAATTAGTGTAGTAGGTAGTATTCTTGGTTCAAGTTCTACCAACATACCGAATAGAGGATATTATGTAATATTTTTTTAAGCTTAATATTTAAATTGGATATTATATCAATACACAGTTAGAAGAAAAAATATTTCTGTTTCAGGGAATTTCAGATTATATTATAATTATGTTGAGTTTCTTTAATGAAGACTTTTTAATGGTGCTGTGGTTTGAAAATTAGTATCAGAGTTCACTTTTGTAGAGTAATTTTAACTTCTTTGAAGTCATTATTTGTTCTTTTTCCAGAGGATTGTCGTTTTGTCTAAAAAAGTACGAGAATACTTCTAAAATGCACTCCATTGCTGCCATCCAATGTTTGTTTGTGGACTGGATAACATTTACTTCATTGTTAATATAATCTTAAAAATTCTACACACTGGCTGACCTAAATAGATCTGACGACTGGCGTCAAATGACTATTCTATAACCAATCAAAAATCGCATAAAATATTGATTCAGCAACTCGAGCGGAATTGCGGGATGGCAATAACGACACATTATTGCCTAAATAAGAAGCCGCACGCCTCATAAAATTCAACTTCCTCGAATCTGCGAAATAATCAAAGTATTATTGGCTCGTAAATCTTTATCGTCGCTTCGACGGCTACATATCGCTGCGAAAGTGTGAATATTTTGTGAGCTACCCATCGACTTTTACGACAACTGCCTCGTTTTGGTGACCTTAAAATATCACCCTGTGTTACGATAGTAAATGCTATAAATTTTACGCACTCTAGGTATGCCTACTACTGCTGTTGATGTTGGCTAGATAAAGCATTGTTGACGTGTCGAAACCATCACTTGCAAGTACTTGCAACCAAGGATTTTGCAGATGATATAAACCGTAGGTTTGTCTCCTATCTTGGTGATTGCAACCAAAGAATCACTTTTTAAATACAATATAACATTAAATTTGACACTAGTTTAGGCGCGAAAGTGAAAGAAAGTCGATTTTGAATACTTGTGATTCTTTGAGTGTTAATGTTTAATAATGGTGCAACATTAACCGATAATAATAATATTATATAACAATTATTATAAGTCATTTATTTCATGCCAAAATTATTAGTGTTTGCCAAAAACTAGTGTCTTTTTATTTCATGTTTTTTTTTTGTAGTTTTCTTTATTTCATGCCAAAATCATTAGTGTTTGCTAAAAACCCATATCCAAAATTATTATTATTATTTATAGCATTAATTAATATTATTAATAGTACTCGAATGTGAGAGAGTAGGCAAATGATGCAAAGTTGAAAATTTTGATTTTCGTTATCATTCCATAACTCCAATAGAAATTCTAATAAAGTACCTATTTACCACTTTACTAGGGCATGACTTGACGGTGACTGGACCATGACTGTATTACTTGACTTTGACTGTTTCCAATGAGTGGTTTTATGAAATACCTAACTTGAAAAATATATTTTATTACTATGGCTCTGCAAACTATGACATACACATAGTTTGCAGAGTCATAATACAAAAAGAAAAACATATGTACTAAAAGTACATATGTTTTTCTTTTTGTCTATACTATCTTATGTGTTCCAGGTCACAATCTACACTATTTCCAGGTAAATTTGTTGTGTAGTTTCCAAACTTTCACATATATTATTATATATAGTCCTCCTCATCGATTTCGATCACGGCGACCCATGAGCCTAATATACTTAGTAGGTGGAATGGGAAGGCATGGGAATTAGTGGAATTATATTGTAATGGGTTAAGTATCACCCTTAACACGAATATTACTAGTGGTTCTGTGACGTTTTCAACTCTATATCTCCGCCATTATGAAAAATGTCCAAATAATTAAAAAAATACGTACAATTATAGAACCAGCTTACAAAATTTTACGAGACTCGGTTGAGAAATGCGATCTATAGAGGAGAACAACTAGAAATCCGGACATACGAAAGCAATTTTGCCCAAGCTGAACGGAGATGCTTTGCTGGCCCTTTGCGCTCGCTCGGTTAATAAATCCGAAAGTTTGTATATTTATTTTCTCCACCATGCAATGACTAAACTAATTTGGCTGAAATTCGGATAAGAAATACCTAACCACGACTACCAAATACAGGACGACTACCAAAAACTGCTTTATATCGTTATAATATCGAGTGAAACCGTGGGAAACGGTAGTTCTATAATAAAAATGTCACCCAATTAACTATTTTTTAATTTGTAGCCTTTAAATAGGGGTAATTTAAATGTAGGTACTACGTTATAATACCACGTAATGGTACTACGTAATAAAAATACACCCAATTACAATTTTCCATAACGCTTTATATTTTTATTCAATTCTGTATTTCGTTCATTGTTGCAAATATTCATTTGTATCATTCAGTGAAACGCCGAGTGGTAAAGCAATATTTGTTCTCGAAAACATCATGAAAATATCATGCTCTAGTCGGAATTGGGCGTTGTAAAAATAATTTGATTGTAAACATGTAACAAATTGGGTTGACTCATAAAGAAAATAGTTTATAATGATTTAACATGTTTTATATTATGTAAAATAACTAGCTTACAACTAGGTTGTAAGCTAGTTATTTTATATAGCATAGAATATTTCTACTATGTAGTCAATTGGTTTCATTTAATCTAGCAGTAAGACGGCATCTTAATTTCCATGAAAAACATAATAAGACGAGAGAGGATATATATTAATTCAAGTTTTTATTCAAGTAAACCTTTACCACCATCTCACCTGATGGTAAGCAACGATGTGGTTGACGATAGAGCAAGCTCACCTAGAAGATACCTATTCACTCGCGACTTGAAGACTCCCATATTGTACTCATCAGGAAACACCAACTCAGGTAAGGAGTTCCATTCCTTTGCGGTTCGCACAATGAATGTGGAAGCAAAACGCTTCATCCGCATTTGTGGAATGTCAACCATATACCGGTGTCGCTTAGCAGTGTGTCCGCTTGTCCAATGAAAGAAGGTTACCATATTTTGATATTATCATTGAGAAAAAAATCTCGTCACTGTTACTAACATTCTATATTTTGACTATGATTATTAAGTAACAAACATAAAATTTTTAAACTACCATGATCACTTTCACTATAAATGTTTGTACCTATCAATATCGTAAATCAAAAGAAAAGAAATACATGGTAAATATCCCGTTATTGATACAAACATTTTTAATCAGATAATCATTTGGTAATAACTAGCTTATTTTCAAAAAAGGACGAAGTAACTGTAATTTTGACTAGAATATTTCTTAGAACTTTAGTAGTCTCTTCATCATCTTTTAGACTCTCTCTTCATATTCTTTTTTTTGTCCCGAATGTTTTTCTCAGTGCTGACAACGTTACTAGTTATTCATTTATTTATACATACGTCCTCAAATATTCCCCTCAAACCTTCAGTAGACCTGCGACGACCAATTTCAATACATCAAGTACCGCTACGTATTTCTTTTTAAATAGCCTTAGCGGTACATTCGGCCTAATGAAATTTACGAGCAAGCCGTAACATCTCAATTTCCACAACCCGGTCAGCCCAGGGCCTTTTCATCTCGCAGATTAATTTTAAATTAGATTAGAATAACATTCACTGGGTTTGTGCCGTCGCCGCTCTGTCATTTTGTTGTCGGGTTTTGACTTTGTGTTGACGTTGAAGTTTTGAGGTTATGTCGAGTAAATTTGCGAAGGCTTGTTTGGAAACTGGATTAGCGCGTTTCCATTGGTGGGTTAGAAACAAATATGAATAAAGGCTTTTGGAATTGTTTTCAACGTACGTAGAAATATAAAAATTCCGCTTTTTGTACGCTGGATAGGAAAGCTTTTGACCACTATCCCACCTGATGGAGAGTGAAAATGCGGCTGAAAATATAACATTTTACTATTTTACAAGCTTTTATTCAGTCTCACATCTCCCGTTGTCTAAGTATCTATTTGTCGGTCTGTAATTAATTCTTGCAAGCTAATTTAATTACTAATCGATGTCCGATTAGACTCAAATCTGGTGTACTTATGTACCTACCTATCTTCGGTGACTATTCAATGATATGGTACCATGGAGCTGGTCTGATGATGGAGACGGAAGAGGCCATAGGAACTTCTGAATTAAACAAGATAAACCCATCGATTTTGGGCTCGTTTGTTTCGTCTTGTCAAGTTCTCTAGTTATGTATATTTGAGTAATTTTTTATGTACAACTGGTAAACCCTAACTGTAAACAAAAACTGTTATATAATAAATGACGGATTTCTGGGTAACAAAAAAATAAAAAAATACAACAAAAATTGCGAACTTCCTCAAATCAAATGTTGCGCTTAAGCTGCTCATTGGCATAGCTTGCCAATGCACGTCTGCCTAGTAGGTAGCAGGTTCGATCCCCGATGGAAACACAATCTTTATAATTGTCTACCCAAGGGGTGTTTTTGCGGTTCTGTGTGTGATTGTGCCTATGTGATGTGAACAATTCCAGCACCTACAAATCAATTATTCGAACTTAGTTACTGTCAGGCTGTGAGTTGGAAAGCTTATGTTTTATATGCACGCTCGCTAAAATACAGCACAACTTTTGTGTGTATCGTCTATAGCACAGTGTTACAAAAATATGAAAAATTCTGCGGATTTCCTATAGGAAATCACAAATTGAATAACGTTGTTGCCAGGCCGATGCAACCTTTGTGTTACAGGCTCTATTCTCCTTTGCTCTGATACTAGAAAATGGTCATCAAAAATGATGTTACATGTTATATGAATATATTTTTGTATAAGTACGTTGAATTGCAACTTTTGGTGGTGTTTCTAACGATATAACTATTATTTTTATAATCTTCTATACTTCATACATATCATAGAAGTTTTGTGGTATCTATTACAGGCTGTAAATTTGGATTTGTAATAATTATAACTTTTAAATAACAGCATATAGTTTATAATTTTGTTTTAACAAAAACACCATGAAACTTTGTTAAATTAATACCTTTCTAAACTGTTTAAATACTTCAATTTCGGTAAAACAAAATTTGGATAGCAAATAAACAGTCTTACTTATAATAAAATACTAATAAAATGTCGCTAAACAATGCTAAAGAATCTAATATTAATATCGAGGTAAGTACTTATCTGTTTTGACATTTGCTGACAGTGACACTATTTAAAATATACCAACGATGCCTACTTTTCGCAATATCTATGTTATTATATATAAAATAAGGTCGGGTTATTTACACAATTTATACCTAGCTCAAGAACGGCTGGACCGACTTCTATGATTGGTTCGCCCCGAATAGCACAATGACTATTAAACCTTGGAAGAATTAATGAAAAAGATTTTATATATTATTATAATACATATTAACTTTCTTAAACATTTTGTATGCCGCTTTTTATAATAATTTGAACAGTATTAGGTCTGTCGTGCGTCTTGGCAAAGTACTAGGCGAACATAAATATGAAGGAGATAAGAAATACACTTTTTCTTTACGTGGCATTGCAATTCGTGCCGGGTACCTACAGCTCGTTAGCATAAAGCTTATTACAATAAATAAACCGTTAATATCTCAGTACTAAAAAGCACGAACTATACAACTCTAAGTTCACATCACCTCCTCCCACGTCTTTCACTTAACCTCGGTATTATTACAGCAACATAAACACAGTGATAAACACCCGCCTTTAGCCGCGTCGTTTATCCACGTGGTGCGTGATACACGTATCACTGTGATGCGTGTCAGCATGATAAGAACTCACTGCTTTCGACACAAGAAACAAATGTAAAATTTCAATAAAAACGTAGTGAGACTTCTTGACGGTACCAACCCTTTGCCAAAAAGGCAAATAGCAGTAATTCGCTAGCATGGTCGGTTGATTATTATAAGTTGAAATATTAATCTAGAAATATTGGTTCTGTTGTGGTACTAACCAGCTATAATTCGCGTGAACTTTGTCGAAAATACTCCGACCAGTTTCGAGCGTATACGACGCTCTTTTGGAAGTAGGACGACAGCAGGCCGGATGATCCGGAAGCCTGGCCTCGCGCAACTCATTAGGCGTGCTATTGGCTCTATTCTGAATACTTTTTCATAAATAGATATGCATATTATCCTTGAGAGTTGAGTGTCAAAAGCCATGTTTCATTGGGATAAAAATTAGTATTGATTACTACCTCCAAAATCACAATAATCGTGTGACAAGTCAGAGAAAAAAAGCCGATTTATCAGCATAAGCTGAATTAACAGTTCGACATAATTATGTAAATAAAATGTGAGTTGTCTTGAAGAGATCGCTCTTAGCGATAAGACCTCCCATGTTATTTGCTATGTTTGGTGATAATTAGTGAAGCCGATTGTTAAGATAGAGCGTTAGAAATTGTGATTGTGCCACTCGTATCTTTTAGCCGGTTATACTAGACATCGCCTCCGAATACTTCATATTTTATACTACAGGTTGGCTAGTGAAGAAGTTTAAAATAAAATATCACTCACTAAAAAATTGCAAGTTCAAATTTTGTAAATGTCTAAATGTTCACTTTTGTCATGCGTGTGAGTTCTGCTATCCATCTCCTCGCTCCACCAGATCAGCTAACAAAGATGGTAAATTATAATTTTGTTATCCTAAATACAACATACAAAGTTTCATACGATACGACTATTAGAAGTATGTTAAAATTTGATTGTATTACTTGCGAGGCTGTGAATGAAAGCGTTTATGTTATGTTATGTTTATTGTTTGTTAGTTACAAGTGAAGCTAATAAAAGCTTGAAGGGAGTCTTACCTTTTGATATAGAGATAATCGACCCCAGTGGGTACAGTATCTACCAGCATTCACTAAGATGTCAGCGTGATGCGAAGTGTCGAGCTTACCGTAACTGCTATCTATGGCACTGATGAATGCGATAAGCATGTAAGCGTTGATGATACGAATTGCCAGGTTATCTCTATGGGCGGATATTTTTTCAGGCCTTATTTAAGCATAGCAGTTTCTTTTTGATAGAAATATACCCTTGCCTGTCCTTTACTAGATCAGTGACACGTGCTTTTGGATTAGTTAAACTTTTATTGTTATAAGAGAAAAATAGACTTAAAATTAATAATGTTAAGGTTGTCTGGTAGAGATTGCTTTATGCAATAAGAGCGCCTATTGTAAAACCTCTTTAAGGATTTTTTAATTAGTTAGTTCTTAAGATTTTAGTATTGGTTATTTCAATAAAGGGTATTTGTATTGTATTGTATTGATAGATGAATCGTTGTTTGAGGGTAGTTTAGCCCTATGGTATATTACTTGTCTAAACCATAGTGGTTTATTATATTATTTATGGTTAAACATTTACGAGTATTAATTATTTTTTCTCATCATAAAATAACTCTTTTAGTTTTGTGGAAAGCAACACGTAACCAAAACAGTTTTTAGAAAAACTCTACAATTTAATTACCCAACAAAATAACCATTCCATTAGGTCTATTTTCTACCGACTTCACAAAAAAGGAGGAGGTGCATAATTCGACTGTTTTTTGTGTTACCTCATAACATCATTCCAAAAGAACAGATTTTGAAATATTGCTGCTGTTGCTTTTCCATTGGTCCCATTTAAATCTGATCAGTAATTTTTGAGTTATCGGCAATAATGCGTGTTTAATATATTTAATCTGATCAAGGTTCCGAAGATAAAGTGGTGAATTCAGTATTTTTATGCTTTGCTTGCGGTTAAGAACCCGTATACATTTTTGTGTCTTTCTCGCTCGCACGATTCACTGATTTTGAGATATAAAACTGACGGTGTGAGTTATTGTAAATGTTGTCAATATAATCGCTAAATAATAATATCACGGATCTTATAAACGGATATTCGTTTTCTTAGCTTTTGGATTGGCGGAGAAAATCGATGTCAAATTGATTTTATATTTTTTTCACTCTTTCTTCGTCTAATTAATAGGTATTTAAACGAAAATTAATTTAAAGTATCCGATACATAATTATTTAGTAAAGTTATTGACAACATTTTCCATAACTCGCTCCATAATTTTTATTTCTCAAAATTAATGAATTGTGCGAGCGAGACAGACATAAAAATGTATACTGGTTCTTAATTATGTATGTATAGACCCGATGGTCTGACTTATTAATGGTTATAATTTTATAATATTTATTATACTAACAATATCAGCTAATCCTGTACTTGAACAACAAAAACAAAATCAAACAGTTATACCTAATAAAGCAAAAAAGTTATAAACAATACCAGGCGAAATGTAGTCGCCGAGTCTTAGTATTTGGCTGTCTATTAGTAATACCTTATCTACCTTATATAAATAACTTATCTAGATAAGGTAATACTAATAGACAGCATTCAGAGTTTGAATATGGCGTAAGCTATTCGTTTGGCGTATTCACTGTCCTTCGTAAGCTTCAGACGTATTTTCATAAAATATCTTATACCCGAAAAGCGTAATATTTTCTTACAGCCGTCCGTCTAATTTTTCAGGCAAATATAATATTACCTCGGGTAGTTGTGGAAACCCAGATATACAGAGGCATTGTCGTGTACCGCCGGCAGCGCATTTGTTATTCCATTATGGCCCCTTATTTAATACTCCGTGATAAATATTACCTTACCTTGTTGATGGCCAGTAAAATCAGTAAGGAATGTTGCTAGTGTAATTACTGCGCTCACGAAACATTAGTAGTGTTGGGGGTGTTATGCTGCGTCTCCTAGACTTTGCTTTATCATACTAATATTATGAATCCAAAAATTTGTGTGAAAATTTGTAAGAGTATAAGTTTTTTCGTTCCCTCTTCATGTTTTAATGGCTGAACGAATTTTGAATGTACATAGCTTATACCTAGGAGACACATAGGCTACTCATCAACTTAATAATAGCGGGTGAAGCTGCGAGGCACGGCTAGTTTTAAATGACTTCAAAAAATGGAGGAAGTTCTCAACTCGTCGGTACGTTCTTTTTATTTATGTTCCCCAATTATTTGAAGACGCCTGGTTATATTCAGGAATTTATTATTTTGTTTAAAAGAGCTTCCCAGGTTGTCTCATTATAATTTGATCAAGATCTGAATTGATATCTGAGAGTTTCGGAGATATTTGCGATTGAAGTAGGCTATTCATTTTTTAAACTCGTAATATATTTTTGGTTGTTGTAAGCATTTGCGTTATATAAACAATTTTTGTTTATATTAAATTAAGTTGCAACCGACGTTTTGGCATCTAATGTGATGCAATCAATTAAAATACTTGATTGTCTTTTTTTTTTTTGTGTTTGACCACTATCTCACCTGATGGTAAGTGACGATGTGATCGAAGCTGGTAAACACACTAGACCTGGAATACGCAGGCTCTCAAGGATAACTGCCGGAACACCGTATTTGGCTTGGCGGCAGACTTTCAACTTGATGGTGGTAAGCTACTTTGGTAGCAAGCCAGGCGAGCAACTCACAAAATGCTGTACCACCTCTCAAATGTTACCTGATTAGCACCACCCGGGGACCACGTGTAGGGAGTCAGACTTAAGGGGTATCCTCCTACGGACGTGGGTGACTCGTGGTGTCTTTTAGACATTAAATTAAAACTTACAAATTGCACTGATTGATGATTGTACATTTGCTAAAAACACGTTTAAATCTAACGTAAAAGTCTTTTTTAATATTGACAGCGTCTTAACGGACGCGGTTTCGATTTTTACAACAATATTTCAAAAGTGATTTGACGTTTCACGACGTTTCTTGGTAAAGCGTTTTAAAAGCAGAGGAATGTTCAATACCCCCGGTACTTGGATGGGTGACCTCTAAGTGGTATTGTTACTGTACCTAGGTCGGACGCTAAGTAATCTGAGTAATTCCCGGTCGGTAACACTCTGTCTTCAACACTGTTGAGGAGTCTTCAAGTCAAGAGTGAATCTTTTAGGCATGCATGCTACAACTTCGGCCACATCATCGCTTTCCATGAGATTGTTGTCAAATGTTTGCCAATCGAGAACAATAAAACAAAAAAAAAGTAATTAGTCCCGGTTGTTAGTCGTAAAACAAACTTAACTTACCGTGTGCAAGGGCTTAATTATTTACTATGAGTTACTATGACTGCCTCTTTGGTGCCCATGTGAATCAACAATATTAACTTTCATTTAGCTACATATTATGGTAACATCGTTTACTACTTGCACGTTATATTGTTCATGGGTCGGATTAAAATGCGGAATAAGAAAGAGTTTTGCCGTGGAGATTGTTAAGAAAGCGAGACATTAGAATACTTTCCTCAATTTTGTGCTGAATAAATAACGACAAAATTAGAATGGATATGAAAAAAAGAGAACATTTTCAACAAACTCGTTACATTGTTTCCTCTAATACATTATAGAACCCCTTTTTGATAAAAAAGCATAATAAAATTGAAAAGTAAACTGAATTCGCTTTCTGTGAGATGAGTCGTTGTTAATCAAAACAATTTTCCTGGCTTTTCACAAAACCCGGATGGGAGAGTACGTCTGCAGGGTTGAAAGTAATATCAAAAATCAAGGGTTATTATTTTTAATAAGGAAGCTAATTTTAATTTTTAAGTAGGTACAGAAATATTTTTATATTTAAATGATATTTATTAGGTATGCAGGTAAATAAATGTACAAAAAATATTAACATCATAAAAATACTGGAAAACATCAAGTTCGTTCTCACGGAATTGTTATAGTAATGTGGTGTATTTTAATTTTAAAAATGTTCTTAAATTAAATAAAGTACCTATCACTAAAGTAAAAAAAAAAATTTTTTTTACTTTAAAATTAAAACGAGAATTAGCGTGACTTAATGTAAAAATTATGTAGTGGTAAGACTCTTTTAAAAGGGTCTGCCTAGGGTAGTACCAGTCCATTTCCAGACATTCAACCGCTAAACAGTAGTGTGTAAATTAATCATGTCTCTAATTAAGAATGTTCCACAATGTTTTCAGTGAAATGACAGACATCAGGAGAGATGGTGGTCAAAAGTTTGCCTATAATAAATTTAAAAAAAAATCAAAGGTATTTAACATCTAATATCTGAGGTCGAATGTGCTTTCCCGCGCAGGATTTTCAATCGAAATTCAAAAGTCTGGGTAGTACTGCACACTGCACTGTAACGGCCAAGCGTAACGCTTACCATCAGACTGGTTCATCTAGTCTCACAGACATATATAAATAAATGTTTTATTATTCATTTAAAACAAGGGATTTCGTGAATTTGGCTGCAAAATTCACAATACGAAGCTTTCGTAGCCGCTTCCGACTTCAGGTCCTAAAGATCAGTGACATCACATACACGGAAGGGTGGCAAATGTATCAATCGTGGGAAACAAATACCCCTCAAGGCGAAGCATGTAGTGGAAGAGATAAAATGCGCCCATGCCTCTATAGATGCGCCGTGTACCGATAAAGACAATATGTAACAAATACTTTTATCTTTACTTTGAGACAGCGAAAAATGTTGGGGATGGTGCTTTCAAAGATTGTGTGAAGCAATGGATTTTCCTAAAATATAATACATGTACCTTGCATTTTTAGGCTTAAATAATGTATGATCAATCGTGTTAGCTATATTTTTTTACAAATGTGCAAAAAATAATTTAAAAAAAAATCTCGGCCGATTTATATTATTATTTTTACCTTGATAGTTCCAAGACGCGTTGTAGTCCTAAAGTTTTTTTCTATATACGCATTTACACTCACAGCTCCACACTAAGTTCAAACACTTGTATCGTGGGTGCCGGAAATATTCACATCTCACACACATTACACCCAGAACCAGAAGCACAAATATCCCTTGGAAAGGAGTTTGTGCTCCTGCCGAGAATCGAACCCAGGACCCACGGCGCAGAGGGCAGACACCTGTCCACTGCGCCAACTGAGTCGTCATTCATTAGGTTGTAAGGTTTTAAATTAGTAAACATTTTATATTTATTAACACAGACTATATGTTGCGAGGTTATGGATAGTTAGTATATATTTTAATTATTAATTTTAATATCAGTTTTTTTCTTTGTTTTTGACATTTGTAATGACTATAACTTACTACGTTTGCATGAGTAGATTTTATTTTATACTTTTACCGATTTAAAATCGCTATTGTGTTTTTCCTTTGGGAACCGCGGTTCTTTTTCTTGTGGTGCCTTTTACCCGAATACTCGTTCAGTGATTACGTCTTACATGAGTAAATTTACGAGTCTGGCAACTCTTATAGGTGTATTTTGAAGTCCACGTGAATATTTTTTTTTCATTTTGATTTATATTTATATAATGCTTTTCATTTTAAAAATGTGTAATGAATTGCACAAATAAATTCCGATGTGAATTTTATGCTTTTTGTGAAGAAAAAAAGTGGTCAGTTGGTATAAAAGTACCTATAGGCTAGCTTCACTTTTCCTTATTATAGGTATCGTTTGTTGGTGCAATTGACCACAACCCAAACGTAACTAAATTGTTGTAAACTTATAGAGTTCAAAACATCCTCGGCAACAACGTTCAATACATATTCTGACACTATTTATCGAAGTTCCTGCGAGGAACCTAATTTCAGTTCTATACCAACTATATCGAACTAAGTTATCGACAAACATTTTCGTTTAAAGTTTAGATTTAATTCACACTGTATATGGGTCAACCTGGGAACACAGAGAGTACACCCGGGAGTAGAGACTACATCGGAGATTTGCTAAAGTAGTTATTGCATGCAATATTCCTGGCTATTGTTCAGAGACGGCTAACTAACAGGATTCGGACTAAGGAAGGTAACATAATTATTTAGGTACTGTATATCTAGGTACGAAATTACAATTCAACATGGGGCCTTAGTATTCTACATTATACTGACAAATGTACAATGTGTGACTCGTTTTATCGTCGTTTTTAACTGACTTCCGAAAAGGTTTGAGAGGTGGTAGAGCATTTTGTTGAGAGGTAGTAGAGCATTTTGTGAGTTGCTCGCCTGGCTTGCTACCAAAGTAGCTTACCACCATCAAGTTGAAAGTCTGCCGCCAAGCCAAATACGGTGTTCCGGTAGTTATCCTTGAGAGCCTGCGTATTCCAGGTCTAGTGGGTTTACCAGCTTCGATCACATCGTCACTTACCATCAGGTGAGATAGTGGTCAAACACTAGCCTATCACAAATAATAAAAAAAAAAAACATATTTATCATACAAATTGTTAAGACGCATATTGTGGGTATTCTAAGATTTTTATACAAATATATTAAGCTTCTACGTTTATGTGTAAAATCGTAACTACACTTTCCGCAAAGAACGGCATTGCAGAGCCGCGTCTTGTAATACGCATGCCAACGCCAGTTGACTCTTTGACAACTTAAGACTTAACAAAGAAAATAAATAATATATTTAAAAAAAAATATTAAACATAATTCGCAAATTCCCAAGAAAAACGTTGGCCTCCATGGTTAATATTATGTACTATGAACTATAAAAAACATACATATATTATATTTCACAGTAATATTCAACCGGCACAATTTATAAGCCGAACGTTTGGGTCGCTTTATAATTTCTACATAAAAAAGGTATAACCTCCTAAGCCATTAAATTGAATTAAACATAAAATTTAAACACACTTAACAGGGCAAAGTACGGTACCTAATAAAAACGGGCCAAGCTAAATCCGTATTTCATTGATTCTGCGAGACGATAGATTAGGGTTGACCCTTGCATATTAATTCTATGTACTTGTTATTAGTTTTAAATATAGGTCAAGTATATATTTTTGAATATTTTTGTTATAGTGAGTGTCTATAAGTAGTGATTTATTAATTAAATAAGTACCTTATGCTAACCTTATCGGAAAACATGTTAAAAGCGAAAGTAAAGATGCAGCCGAAGATGTAGCACGCTTGCCTAGAAAAACCAATTTTTTTAAATCTGGATACTACCATATTATACTGTTTAGGAAACTAAAACGCGGGCAAAGAGTCCAGTCCTCCGCCTTACGCATTACAAATATAGAAACGAATGTACGGGTTCTAATGGATGACTTTTGGGGGTTTGGCTTGTTGTTAGATGGTAAAAGGGTAGGTGATGATTTTAATTGGTGTATGATCCGCGTTTATGTCCGATAATCTTGATGCACTCTGACGTCACAAAATGAACCTCAAAATGTCCACGTTTAAAATTGCTTCTGAACATGATTGCATTTTAAAATATTTATTCTGAATTGAAAAATAAATTTTAATGTTTTTTTTTGTTAATGTAGTAGTACTGCTGGTAGTTATCGATTATAAGCGTAAAAAGATTATGCATGTACTCCATGTAATCAAACTTCATTCAAATCAAAACGATGCAACGCTGCTAGCAGTGATTGCAGTTATGTTTACAGGATCTTTAAATTTCTGTTTTACTGTTATGTTATACTTAAAAATATGCTGCCGTATACTAATAAAACGTGGGTATAACTTTTGTTCTTAATTTATTATATTTTTGTTGGAACAGAACCCGGGTTTTGTTCCGTCTGCATTATAATGGCCTCGATTCTGATGTACACTCACTAAATTAAAATTAAGCTATCCCTGTCTCTTACAAAATAAAACACAAGACAGAGATAGCATGCATTCTAATGCTGTCACGCTAGTTTAACAATTAAAATATGAACAGCAGAAGCAGAAAGGCGCTTGTTTTTAGTCAACACCAATACAACACATACTCGACTAAGCTTGCACAGACATCTAAGTTCTGACTAACTTGACAGCACAGCAGTATGCTATCTCTGTCTTGTGTTCCTATTTTGTAAAAGACAGGAATAGTTTAAATTTAATTTAGTGAGTGTACATCAGAATCGAGGCCAATATCTATTAATATTAGTACCTGGATGACCGAGCTTTGCTCGTTAAATTGACGTTTTCAAAAAATGAAACCTAGCTAGATGGATTTTTCGCTCCCGAAACCCGCTGCATAATAAATTTCATGAAAATTGTTGGAGTCGTTTCCGAGATTGAGATTATATATAAACAAGAATTGCCCGTTTTAAAGTATTACACATACTTATGTTACCTTTACAGTTTCACCATGTCCGTGTGTCTGTTGTGGTATAGAACGTGTATTCGGTCTATACTTTTTTCTCATCAGAAAGGCTCTAGCGTTTACCCATCTATCAATCTTTGACCCAGACGACCTAGTTGGCGCAGTAGACAGGTGTCCGCCCTCAGCGCCGTGGGTCCTGGGTTCGATTCCCGGCAGGATCACAAATTTCTTCCCATTCTTCTTGTGCTTCTGGTTCTGGGTGTAACATGTGTGTGATGTGAATGTTTCCGGCACCCACGATACAAGTCTTTGACCTTAGTGTGGGGCTGTGAGTGTGAAAGGTTCTTTGGAAATCCATATAACTACTTAGAGTGCTAAATATACCTACATTAGACTTGCCGTACGTCACCCTACACAGGTCGGAGCTGAAAACCAGCGCTGAAGCTCTGTCTTCAGCATTATGCTGAGCTTGCAGACCTTTTCCGGCAAACTGGAATAACAATAACGTTCTTCGCATTCGGTAGTTAAGTTAAGTTTGTCGGAATAAATGATTATTCTATTCTATTTCTTCTATTCTATACATCTTGTATTGTTTTTCGCAGGTTTTTAAAACATCACACTATCATCACTTACCATCCAATGAGATAGATGACAAACGCTAGCCTATAACAGATAAAAAAATACACTAAATTAAACAAGTGTTTTATTTGTTGATTCCTACAAATGTGTATCACGTGTAATCACGTGTACCTAACATGAATAATTAAATCGTTCACTTGCATGTACTCAAGCAAATATAGTCGCTAGAATTTGAATTGCAGAGAGCATTTGTAACCATCACAAAGTATCTGGCAAAAGCTTGGCAAGCCATAAAAACATTTAACGGTCTGCTTCTCGCCTTCAATTTACTTAATTCATATGGGACTGTGAAATTCGGAATCTGTCGGCCTTGTTATTGGTTGCAGTGTACAATCTGAATAATTGGATTTTTCACTTGAAACTTCTTGTTCCTCGTTTGAGTTACTTGCCCACAGTTAGGTATGTGTATGTTGCAGAACCTACAACTATGTATATGAGAAAGTGTGGCTTAAGTAGACTCTAAGTTTTTATATGAGTGACCACAGTTTCCAATGGTTGTTCCATTTTCTCGTTTTCACACAGTCTCACAATTGTAGACAGATTTTTCTAAGGGTGGTGAACTTAGGAAATCTTGCCCCAAGCTTTATAATAGTGATTTAGTTTGAAATTTTAAGAAGCAATTACTACAGGAGAAACCAAATTAACTGAAGTATGAAAAGTTGGTATGGGGCAGTGATCGGCATCAGTGATGAGCAAATCAGTAACCACCCCTATTTTGTTATTTTTTACATTATTACCATCCAAACATTGACCGTTAATCTTATTGTTTTTTTTATATTAGATCATTTATTTCAAAATGACTGAAGATAACGATTGACTCATATTTTCGACTGGATCTAACGATACAAATCCGACACGATATAATATTATTGAGTAGTCCACGTTTAAAAAAAAACTCAAGCGTGAAAACCATAGTCGCAGGTATTCCTTGTAACACTTGAATGAAGGTAAACTTAACCATGAGGTATAAAAACATAATTAAGCAGTTTCAATCGCTGCTAATATATTTCAATTCCACACATCCATCAATAGTATAAACGTTAAATGAAAATCAAAACGCAAATATCTTATGATATAGCAGCTCCTAAAGACTGAATTGCCCGTTGGCTTAGTTGATTGAGCGTTCGACTTTTAAGCAGGGGTATCGGGTTCGATTCCCGGAGGGAACACAAGTTTTCTCCCCAAGGAAAATTTGTGTTTCTGGTTCTGGTTGTGATTGTGTGTGTGATGTGAATATTTCCAGAACCCACGACACAAGTATTCGAACTTAGTGTGGGGCTCTACGGGCTCTGCACATATACAGCGAGCATCCTGCGGGCTCTGCTCTACAGACACTTCACGTTTTATGTTTTATTGTAAAACTTGTTGTGTTGTAATGTATTTGTGTACCCTGCGGGCTCTGCATTTACTTGTGAAAGTGTTTATGTTTAAGTAAAAAAAAAAGAGACAACATATATATCAAGGCAACTCATGGTAATGAGCGCAAAGCATTGCCGCGCAGAATTTTTAACTGAAGAAGTTGAAATTCAAAAATTTGGGTTCTCTGTCCTGTAATATGCCAGCGTGATGATAACATTAAGCAAGCCATTTATTTAAAGTGGATTCGCATTTCTATTGATTAAAAAAATTCAATATACGCATCGCAGGTGTACCTAATGAGGATTTCAAATGACAAACACTGGATCAACTGGATCACAACCATATCGCGTTATCAGTTCTGCAGAGACATATAAGCAATGACGTTCATGTATGGAGTAATGTTCTCATCTTTGGGACGGTTCAGCTAAATACCAACTTGAGGCTCTTGAAATCATTAAACGAAGAGCCATGAGACTTATTAACAGCGACCAGTTGACTGATGCTAAACTTCAGAGCTTAGGGCATCGTCGCATGGTGACGAGTCTCTCGGTATTTTATCGGATACATTTCGGAGAGTGTGCAACGGAATTACACAATCTAATTCCTCCATCCCCATTCTATTATCGAACATCGAGACAGACTCTTAAGCGACACCGCTATATGGTAGATATTCCACAAAATTGCGGACGAAGCATTTTGCCACCACAGTCATTATGCGAACTGCAAAAGAATGGAATTCCTTACCTGAGTCTGTGTTCCCTGATAAATACAATATGGGAGTCTTTAAGTCGCTAGTCAATAAGTATCTTCCGGGCAAACGTGCTCCTTCGTCGACTGCATCATCACTTTCATCAGGTGATATGCGGTCAAACGAATGCTTATCTTGAATTTAAAAAAATACTCTAGCTTCATATATAAGACTAGCCGAGCCCCGTGGATTCGCCCGCGTTAATTAAGTTAAAAAGCCTATGTGTTACTCCAGAACCTAAACTATCTACATTCCAAATTTCGTTAAAATCGGTTTATTCGTTACGGAGATACGTGGTAAAAAACATTACCACACACACATACACAAACTTTCGCATTTATAATATTAGTAGAATTATAGCCCCTACAATTTTACATAGGTTAAGCGCCGTTCTGGCTCAAATCTATTAGTAATCATACTCACGGAAATCACGCCTGTCAAAATAGAAACTTCAAGCTCCGATCATACTTGCTCTAACATATCCACAGGCGAAACAAGTAGGTACACGAAAACCCGTAGCAGAGCCTCCGACGGTAGACAGATGATATCACGTCCCTTTCGACATGTTACTTCCATTTACACCTCGAAAACGGCGCAAATGGCACACTAAACTCGAACACCGGTCACGAAACTGTATCATTAGTGTATTACACACGTGACCACGTAATTGAAAGGGCCTTTACGATGGGTCACCCTCGAAGAGTGATGTTAATAATTTGCAAAACAAACTCCGTTCAGGTACGCCACTCCCGCCCTAAATGAAGATATACCGGGCGTTTTAGCTGGTACTGCTGCTTTAGTGATATCGTAAATCGTGGGCTCACATGTTTTTCGGGTACTGAAAATGGTTTAACTTATTTTGTCGATTTTTGTGGACCCAGCGATTTGTTGACGTTTATCTCATTAAGCACAATGAGATTGTTGTTAGGTTAAAGGTGCATCAAGATTAATTTATATGCGTTTAGAGTGAGCATTTGATATTGATGTTGCGGCCAAAGATGCTTTGATACCTCTTAATTGTTGACTTGAAGATTCATAAAATATATGCCGTTTGGTCAACGGTATCAATTATAACTTTATATGCGTTTGGAGAACAAAGATAGCAGTGGCAATAAGTTTTCAGCCTTCGCTGTACAGATGTTTTGTCTTATTAAGCATTATGATACTGTGATGTCCTACTCAAAGGCATACATTTTACTACATACTGAAATTTATCTACCTAAATCTGCAGATTTTGGTAGATACATTTCAGTATGTAGTAAAATTTATATACAAACATGTTTGTCACTTTCGATATAATTAAACAAACAAACAAACGCATCCACACTCACAGCTCCACACTGAGTTCAAAGACTTGTATCGTGGGTGCCGGAAACACTCACATCACACATACATTACACCCAGAACCAGAAGCACAAATATCCCTTGGGAAGGAATTAGTGCTCCTGCCGGGAATCGAACCCAGGACCCACGGCGCAGAGGGCGGACACCTGTCCACTGCGCCAACTGGGTCCTCGAATTATGTTTTGATATTCGATATTTCTGTGCGTGTATGGCATATTAGCTGGACCGTTGTTGATTTATTTTGTTCTTTTTTTGTTTCAGATAGAGCAAAAGGGTTTCAAAGATTTGATTTTGCCACTAATTGTTAACACTTGTAACTTTTTTATGCTAGATAGGCAAGAATTTGACCACTATCTCACCTGATGGAAAGTGATGATGCGGCCGAAAATACTAAATAATTAAATAAATAAAAATTTATCCAAATACAATTCTTTGGATGAATCAACGCACGACCAAATGTTTTTTTTTTACAATTTACCATTTTCTACACAACGTACACAACTAATTTATGACGACCCAGTTGGCGCAGTGGACAGATGTCTGCCCTCTGCGCGTCAGAACCCACGTCTGGGTTCAATTCCCGGCAGAAGCACAAATTCCTTCCCAATGGATATTTGTGCTTCTGGTTCTGGGTGTAATGTGTGTGTGATGTGAATGTTTCCGGCACCCACGATACAAGTCTTTGAACTTAGTGTGGGGCTGTGAGTGTGAATGCGTTTATTTGTTTGTTTATGATATACATACAACCTGCTTATTTACGTATGATTGCGCCGCTCGCAAATCTATAGGTAGCGCATGGCGTGTGCATGTATGTATAGTTGCGTCGGTCCGTTTATAGTCTCTACTTCCTTCCTATCCGGGTGGATAAATGTCAATTATTTTCTACCGACTTCAAAAAAGGAGGTTCTCCATTCAACTGTACGTTTTTATGTATGTTACGCGATATCTCCGCCAATTATGAATCGATTTTGATGTTTTTTTGTTTGGTAGAGTATACTTCAGTGGTGGTGGTCCCATTTAAATTTCCTCGAAGTCGGTCAAGACAAAACCGAAATATAAGCGATGAAGTCGGTTTTTTTAAACTTTGCTTGCATTTCAATTATCTTTAAATGTAGTAAAAATTTTTTTCACACATTTTCACACACAGCCCTCACTAAGTTTTTAGACTTGTATACTTGTACTATTTGGAATAGGTATATCTCCACCACTCGCAAGTCCTTATCTCAAGTCGTGAATGCGCAATTGCGCACATGAAATTTCATAAATTATTTAATGAATTCCTTAATTCAACTGCCCAAAAAAGGGTACAAAGGCTGAACTTAACGCTAAAAGTATTTTCTACCAATCAACAATCATGGTTTTAAAAGCGAAGGCTATAAGCATTTATCAAAAATAAAAGAAGTGGTTACTAAATGACACTATTAAAAGAATTTCTTGTTATGTCTAAATTATTTTCTAGTTATAGCAACTAATATAAAAAAAGGTACTTCTTGAAATATAACACAGTATAATAAATGTATACAGCTATAAACATGTTAAATGTTAGTCAAATGCGACGGGAATCGGCAGCGACACAGGATATTACAATCCTAATCAGATTATTCCGACCGAATGCCAACGAGTGACGCGTTTTGAAACGCGGTTTGATTTCAATTTGCGACATCTAGAATTTAATTTTACACTTTGCAATGTGTTTATTATATTTATATTTCATGTATGAAAATTTATTGCACATTTTTTTACGTTTATTGTATCGGTGTATAATAACAGAGCTGCAATCGACTGCAGTTGATTATATTTAATTGAAACTGGGTAACTAATCTCGAGGGTTTTTAATGCAAGTACAAAAATAATGTTTATGTTATGAAAATTGCTTTTATCTACAATAACTTTAAAATGTATGAACTTAATTCCAAAGCATGTTATTCGCTACCTTAAAGTGCATTTTAGTGACAGCCTATAACTAATGTTAAACATTAACCAATATCTTACATACATATATTATATTCCTTAAGATTGCATTTGTATTTATTTGAATATATACATATATTATTCGACAACCTTACAAAACATTTACATATTATAATCTATTATTAATATATTTAAATAGAAAAATATAGCTAAATTAAGTGAAGTAAGATACAAATTATAAAAAGAAATGTTAAAGATGGTTTAGACGATCTTTAATGTTCGGCAAAGTTCCCAAAATGCTTGCTTTTTTTTTTTTATTATATTCCTTCATTTTAATGATTTTAGTATTCATATCCGTAATATATTCATAAGCCTGGCTTTTTTTTTTAACAATATAATAAAACAATATTATTTCCGAAAAAGCAATATTCAAAAATAAAACCAAAATAACGTTATGATGGTAGTAACTTGGCTTAACGTTATAGCATTTCTCTAGCAATGTGTAGAGTCAATTGCACTTGAGTTACCTATAAGCTCTACGGCTTATAATAAGCTCTTTTGCCGTACAGATAAAAATAATTATAGAAAATATAGGCAATTGGCCCGTAAACTAAAAAAACTTAAAAAAAAACATAGTAAAAAACAAGTATATCTAATATAAATATATATGTCGCCAGCATGATGGGAACGCTACCCACTGGTAGTGGGCTTGAGCACTTGAGTTACCTATAAGCTCGATGACTTGTAGGTAACTTAGATCTTTGCTGTATAGATGTATATAATTTTAGTTTAGTTTTAGGAAATATAGGCAATTGGCCCGTACTTAGAGTTATTGAATAAAAGTATATCTGAAGAAAAAACGGTTACAAAATAGATATAAACACCTACACGGTTACTAAATAGATATAAACGCTTTCACACTCACAGCCCTACACTAAGCCTGATGGTTAGTAAGGTGGATGCCGGACACATTCACCACACACACAATCACAACCAGAACCAGAAACACAAATTTCCCTAGGGGTTGTGTTTCCACCGGAAATCGAACTGAATTAAAGCGAAAGCGCACCCAACTGAGACAACAAGAAGATTTAATACTCATAGAATCATACAGAATTTAGAGATTTAGTGTAGAATTTGTATATTTCAGTAAAACCTAAAACATTACGTAAGTGCCATACTTTATAACACAAAACATTTTTGTCAGCGAACTTTATCGCTGTCATATGTCAGAAGCCTATCTCACATATCCGAGAGAAATATTACTAAACGTATCCAAAATTAGACCGCTACGCATCCGTGGACGTAAAAAAGGGTTCACAATATTTATCTAGGGCACATTATAACATTCAAATGACAAATGCTTATGTTTGGGAGAAAATATTTTAGTTATTTAGGGACAAATAAACTTAAATACTCTCACACCTATCAACTAGAGTAACAAGCATTAGATGCATTAATACAAAAAAGAACCATTGAAAATGCCTTGTGATATGTATGAGCCTTTTTAAAGAAGATACATTATGAGTTTTTTTAAAGAAGAGATATTATGAGCTTTTTAAAGTCACTTAAAAGTTAATCTTATTCAATTCATCTTTAAATGAACAAGTGAAAATATCTACTACTTAAAAATCAACCCTCTGTGAACAAATGTTTTTTATATATATAAGAACTTTATCACAGCTTTATTATAAGTGTTGTAAGTTTAAATGTGAATGGTTGCTAACCAAATTTAAATTATTCTAAATGGTTATCCAAAATGATTAATTATAAAAGAAACCGAAAGATGATTTTAAATCATCATTATAATAAGTATTATTGCTTTTTATCGGGTGAGGAAGTGGTCTAATGCTTGCCTATATAGCATACAATTACAATATCTATTAAATGATGAAAAATGAAACTTGGCATAGTTCGTCGACTTTTTTATTTTATTTTTCACATTATGGCATCTGGTTTGCGACATATTGAATTTTGATTATTGTCGTTAGTGACACATGCAAGATTCGATTGAAGTAAAAATCATCAAAATCGGTCCACGCGTTTGGTCTCTAGAGCGCCTCAACGGAACAAAAATAAATACTTACTAGGCTGACAAATAGACTGATATCATTATTACCGATCTTAGAGTCGCGCAGTCGAAATGAAAAAAAAAATGCGACACGTACTCCCTAAAACTGTCAAGCAATGTTCCATTACAAGTTTTTCGTACTTAGTTCGTCTTCGGAACTCGCAACCTAATTTATTTTACCCTCGCGACAACGTGACCTTCAAGTATAATTTCGGCACGACTCTGTTTTTTTCCTCGTGTAAGATAGATTTAGAGAAAAAGTGTGAAATAGACTAAATGTTGTTACTTACGAAAAAATCGGCTGAATCTGAGGGTTCCGTACGTTTACGTTCGTACTTGTGTGTGATGTGAATGTTTCCGGCACCCACGAAACAAATCATCGAAATAACAAAAAAAAAATTAACAAGTCAACGTACAAAAACTTAAAAAACCCATCCTCGAAAAATGTGAACTTTCTTTTAATGTAATTTACATAAAATGACATAAATCTCCTTTTAATGTCCTTCATTTTCTTCCTCTAATCGATAGGTTTTTTATTATTAACCTATTATGTACTATTTTCGCTAAGAATACTTTGGTTGGAAAACAACCATACCTTAATTGTTGGTGATAAATAAATTTACAAATATACATACATACATTACAAGATACGCGCGAAAAACTTAACCTTCCCTGGCAGTTGGGTAAAAATACATGTTTTGTTTTAGTTTAGTCTTTGGTCCTTTATGATTTGTGTATATAATATACCTACATATAACTATGTAATATACATAACGCATAGTCTAAGCAAATTTCAGCAGACTTCCTGTTACGGTTCAAATGATAGAACTCTTTGAAAAAACAATCCATCGTCGACTACATCGTCACTTAACATCAGGTGAGATAGTGGTCAAATGTTTGCCTATCAGAGTTAAAAAAAAAAACAATGCAAAATTGTTTATAGTATATACCTAGGCTTAATAATAGGGCCGCGTTTGCATCCTTTGGGCATAGAATCTTAATATCTATATTTGGGGAAAAAAATTGTAGAAATGTTAGTAGAAATTAGCCTTAAATTTAATTTAAAGCGTTGAAATGCAGTACACTACTGCAGCCAGTACATAGGCCATATTGGATGAAAGTCAAACAGGCTTTAATTCCTATTCAATTAGCATCCGGGTCCGGAGTCCGGAACATGGCTCCCGGAAATCAACGAGATAAAGTCAAATTAGATTTATCTGTGAAAATGGACAGGTAACCAGATTATCAGTACGTCGGGCGCATTCTCTGTTGATAATAAACGTAGAGAGATCAAGCTCTTAGAACAGCAGTTTCAGATCCAACAAAAAGGATTTAATTCATGCAAATGGTAGAAAATTATAGGTTTTATAAATTTGTTAAGGATTGATTTCATTAGTTTTCTTGACTGTTGTTTGTTTTTATAGCATTAGCCATGCAAAGCAGAACTGAATGAGTAAATTAAGAAAGAAAGAAATAATCGTTTGTGGCGGGGATTGTAGTCGCGGACATAGGGTTTCATGCCTATTTGAGCTATTCAAGCCCTTTCTGAAGCGACGAACATATCCTTTTCATATTATTAATGTCTTAAGGGAACGTGTGACGACATCTACCAGGGTTTGAGTAGCTCAGCGGTTAAAGCAATAGATCATGACATCCTATGGCCGCGGTTTCAATCCCCGCCTTGAGAGATAAATTCCTTCGCTAAATTTACTCTTGTAGTTTGTTTATCGGGTGTACTAGTCGGAATTAACGAATTACATTGTCCCGGAGGTTCAACTTTTAAAAAAAACATACTTAGTTGAACTAAAAAACACCCCTTAGTTCGATGGTTGAACTAATCGGATCTATTAGTTAAAATAAGCGTGTTTATCCAAGGAAAACCTCTATCTACGTTACAATATTGTATGTACCCAATAAATACCGTAGGTATTTATTTCCTACAACATGTACCAACTTTGAACACTCTACAAATCTTTAGTTTTGCTAATATAATTTTAGGTATTAAATTAATTCATAACAGGTAGATATATGATGTAACTATGTATAGGTAGCAATTAAACGAAACAATTTTACGTTATTTTTATATTTATATATATTATTAGACAAAACTGGAAACCTATATTACCCAAGATCCTTATTCCCATCATATTTTACAGCTCAAATTAATCTACGTACAAAATAAACCACGTCTGAAATTATGGAGTGTTCAATTAAAAGAACCAAATAGTAAATACCATTGGTGAAATGTTTCCAATACGTTGTTACGTGGAATAAACCGTTTGCGAGTTTCCTTTTTATTTTGCTTTCGCATTCGGCGTTTTAACAAAGGCTGCTTCACAAAGACGAGTAGAACACCAGCATATATCTAATAAGCAGTAGATCAGGTACTTTTGTTAGACGACTGCACGACGCAAAGGAGCCTATGTATGTATGCACGTACATATATTGGTTCCTATGTGGCATTCTAGAGACCAAACGCGTGGGCTAATTTTGTTAACTCTTACGTCAATTGATTTGTCTGTCATCAAAGACATGACAGTAATCATCATTCAATATGACGATAACCACACGCCAAATTGTTAGTATACTCTTAATTGTGAAAAATAAATTCATCTAATGTTAAATAGGGTAGGGGATCATTGGATACCTAAGATACATAAGTACACCGAATTTGAGCCCAATCGGAATTCGGGAAGTGAGTCTAATTTAGCTTGCAAGATTTGATTTGACGACAAGTAGACAGACAACGGGGTAGGTGAAACTAAATAAAAGCTTGTAAAAATAAAGTCGGCAAGGATCATAAGCTAGTAACGCTATAAACCAGCTGACTCATACATCGCAATGGTACACCTACTATCACCAAATGACGATACGATTGGATCTAGTAAGTGAGAGACATCCTATTAATACTAAATACTTGGTTTGATATAGACATGACATATTAGATTAGAGTTAGATCTAGTCCCCTTAAGTTATCTTTTTGCTTATTCTTTAAGGGGCAGATATCCATTGCAAGCACCTTTTTGAACCACTGCCAATTTTCCTCCTTACTCGCGCATATTGCATAGCTTAATACTACGGCGGTTACACGTGGCTATCTTTGATGTTTTACTACGAATAAATTTTGTATTTTTTTATGGTTTTATTCAAATTCCGTGAAAGTGCGCCTCAAAAACAAATTTCCTTAAGAAATCATTCGTCTAGTAAGTATACGTATATATAACGTAACTTTCACATGGTTCTGGTGTAATATGACAAAACAAAATGTTTTCAATAAGAAAAAATATCTAATTTTCATGTGATTTGTTTTTTTTTTCTTCTTAGGTACCTACATTTCAACAATTTTTTTTTTATCTCTTCTAGACTGCCCAATTCAGAAACACTGGGTGAATATAGTCACGGGTAGAATAAAATATTTAAGGCCATTAGTAAGTATGTACCTACCCATATTTATTTATTTGTATTCATATTGATTAATAATTGTAATAATGATGCTGGATGCATTATTATATAATAATAATAATTTGAATAACATACTTATTAAGTTATTTTGTTACTAACATCTCTATGGATTATGTCCGAAATAAATGATTTTTATTTTTTATTTTTAAAACGTTTTTACAAGAATGAACTTCTCGTACTGCTTACATACGTAAAGTCCAGTACCAGGATGACTCGTTAAATTTTTAAACCTGTTATGTATAGACCTGATTGAAAATGCACCGTAGCACGGATCGTTACTTTCGCACAATGTCAGTAGACAATATTTCTGTGCCTGTGACATACGCTCGAAATATTTTCGAACTATAACAATTGTTGTCTCATTCGATTGCTCGTTGGATGTTTGTGTTGGCTGTTTGTAGTCATTGATATTTTTGAAGTGAGACAATGTTTGATATCGTATTCTATATATGTAGCCGAATACAGAATAGTTAATTGGTTTTTGAAATGAAACTTTTTATGGGAGGGCTTTGAAATTCTGACCCGCAACCTTTTTGTGTGACGAAAAGTGGTGGGGGTAAACACTGCGATGAATAATGAAAATGTTTCCCTGTAATACAAAAGTTTCACTTCTATCGTGTCTTACGAATCACCCTGATATTTATTGTGTTTATCTCGGTTGGTTAAGCTATAGGACGGTGTTATTAGATAGTTGGAAAAACAAGCTTTGTAAGGAAATAATACTTTATTTGTGTGTTATTTTAGTTTTATTTGACAATGCCCTTAAGTAACTTGACCTAGGTACTAACAATTGTGAATGTATTTTATAAAAATGTCATTTGTTTAATCTTATTGTAATTTAATATTTGTAAGCCGAAAACGGTTGCTATGTATAATATTTTATACGTTATGTTATAATATTTTAACACCTACGTACTTAATGTTCATACAAAAATGATTGATTTATTAATAAATATATAGTTTTATATATGCTGAGATCAAAATGATGAGAATGCTGCCTAGTGAAATGGATCTGTTGAACTGGGAACTAAATAAATATATTGTCATTTATAAGCCAAGTATCTACGGGGCGAAAAATTAGATAATAATAATAATAATAATAATCATTTATTCAGAAAACATGTACAATACACATAAATTAAAACATCTCGTTGAATGAGAGGTAATGCATACAAAAAATATTATATTTAAATGTTAATATTACAAAAAAAAATTTTTTAATCACATCATAATGATACATTTTATTTATGTAAGCACAGAACCTACACTAAGCATCGCTGCTTGTGCTGTAGGTAGCTGTTTTCTTCCAAGGGGAACTAGTAAATGGTTTTCAGAATATAACCTCTATCTGCGTGATACACCTATACAGCAAACAACTAAGCTACCTACAGGGTACTAAAATTAATAGATTAGTTAAAACATCATTATACTACATAATTTAGTTCGTAGAAGCGTCGTTGAATTTTTTTTGCAAAAAATACATTTATAATAACTGAATGTATACAATATAGTACATTAAATATCTTACCTCTTCGTAGGTATTTTAGGTAACAATAGTATTGTTGGCGTAGTTCTAAGTATCGGGTTCGATTCCCGGTGGAAACACAGGTTTTCTCCCCAATAGAATTTTATGTTTCGGTTCTGAGTGTGATGTGAATGTTTTATTATTATTTTATTTCTGGCACCCACGAAACTCTTCAAAGTCTTCGAACTTAGAGTGGGTCTGTGAGTGCGAATGTGTTTATAATTATAATTTCTCTTTAAAATTTAGTAAGACACTTTACAATTTTCCCATTGTTTAATATGAAAATATAAACCCTCATTTTTTATAACTTAGCCCTACAGCGCTTAGCAACAAAAATAATATCTTCCGTCCTACATAGCCAATTGATAAATTACTGAAGCGCGGATAAAAAGGATTAGCAAATCGAGCGGATTATCCAAGAGGGATACTTTGTGCTTAATCCCCCTTCAACTAAAATACGTTACAGTTCGGATATCTGGTATATTGAATTTAGATGGGTTTCTTGTTTAATCATGGTGGGCATTTTATGTTTATTTATATCTAGAAAATTTTGGGCACCAAATAAGTCGCAACATTGGGGTATTAAATAACAAATTATATCACAAACATTAGAGTAGCTACTCTAACTTTGAAGCTACCGTGCTTATCCATGTTTTGAGATATCTATCGAATATCATTTCAGAACCCATATATTAGGTATTATATTATATTAGGTATGTGCACATTAGTTCTGCTTCCTCATTAAAGGAAACTGACTCATTTGTTCCTGAAGTCCAGAAGAGTGTTGTTGAAGTCCAGAGAGAGTTCAGAGATTATAAATAATTTATGCTGCGGCATTTTACCAAAACTTCTACATCGTCCTTACCTTTTCTTCTTTATCGATAAAACTCTCCTTCCCAACTTTCTCACTTCCTTCTGCAAGGGTATTATTTATTACAAATACTTACTACTTATCAAAAGCGCTCTGCAAGTATGAAAAGCATCTTATTATGAAATATGTACTGAGAGTTATTTGTTGTAGTTATGTAGATCGGCACTCGCTCCAGTTCTCAAACATATAAGATGTTCATTAAACATAACATAAAACATAAACATAAACGCTTTCACACTCACAGGCCCACACTAAGTTCGATGACTTGTGTCGTGGTGCTGGAAACATTCACATCACACACACAATCACAACCAGAACCAGAAACACAAATTTTCCATGGGGAGAAAACTTGTGTTCCCGCTGGGAATCGAACCCGATACCCTTGCTTAGAAGGCGAACGCCACCCAACTAAGCCAACGGGCAGTTCAACAAGTTCATTTTCTAAGAGCTACGTTAACAAGTAGTGGCGCCCGGGTCATCAGTGAATCTAAACTTCAATTTGCTGCAAATATAAAAATAGCATTAAAATTTACTAGTAAAATATATATAGCGATGCAAAATACCTTAATTTAGTCCGTCTCATAGTCTCGACTGCTTTTGCGAACCCTTTTATCATGTTCGCTTCACCGAAGGGGTTCACTATCAGTTTATCTTCATACGTGTATGAAAATGCAGACAATATTCCCAAGCTGCAAGCGTAGATGTATTTCCGAACACTAACCTTAATGATGTTCATCGACAAACTGTATAGCTACAAGCTGAAAGCCATCTACCCGTCTGCGCCGGAAACTGCCACGTTCAGACCTCATTGAATCGTATGCGCAATTTGATTGAACCTTTTGGGGGCCGTGTTACACAATCTTCGAAAACTTTAGTATTTATGGTTAAAGTATACACATAAACGCTTTCACACTCACAGCCTCACACTAAGTGGGTGCCGGATATAATCACAGCCAGAGCCAGAAACATAAATTCCTTGGGGATAAAACTTGTGTTCCCGCCGGGAATCGAACCCAATAGTGAGGCAAACGCTTACCTTACTAAGCCAACGGGCAGTTCAATGAACAAAAAGTATGAACAACAAATACTAAAAACTATGTATTTTTCCCTGCTATATATCTGTATGGTATCGGTGTATCGATTTTGTTTGGTTTGATTATCATTAGTGAACGCGTTCATAAGTCTGGACTCTGTAAGACTATAGGGTTTATATGAGATACATATCTAATATATTAATTTTGTGTTATTATTCCAAATGATTGAAGTCGATATTACATAGCGTTTGTGTATACCTAACTATTGTTATAACTAATAACCTAGCCGACCTCACTTGCTGACGTTATGATCGAGTATCCGATGGTATCCGATGAGGCGCTTATGCATCTGAAAAATATGCCTAGAAAGTTCGTCAAGCAGGAGACAAAACAATTTAAAAAAAAGTCTACTACATTGACCTTTTTCATCATGGCTTTTGGTATAATAAATAATTTTAACTTAACAAAACTTAAAAAAACTGACTTCACCGCTTATATTTTGGTTTTGGCTTGATCGATTTCGATAAAATTTATATGGGATCATCTCTGAAGTATAATCTACCAAACAAAAAAAGAATTTTGATAATCGGCCCACAAATGGGGGAAAAATCGGTGATACATAAAAAAAAATACATACATTGATATATAGTACAGTCGAACATAGTACCTCCTCCTTTTTTGAAGTCGGTAAAAATAGTACAAGTTATATATCTTATTTTTGTACAACTACTCTATTTTATTATCTATACGTATAAATAAACCAACTATATGTATAGATCATCTTGTTAGAAAATAACGATAAAATTGTTATTTTCAATCAAGGTACAGCAACAGCGAAACATGATTGTTGCCTGTCAATTCGTATTTTCGAGGAAAGGGCCCTTGCTGCCCTTTGTAAGAACGAGACGGTCGGTTATGAAGGTAATGAAATATAATGATATCGTGCATCCCTATCTGGAAACTGACCTTTCCGAATGCTATGGAAAGAATATCGTATATTGCAGGGTGAGGGGTGAATAGATTGGTATAAAGTTTGAAGGTTCTGTAAGAATATAAAGAAAATCTACATAAACCGAGTAAAATGACGAATATACTGAAATTTGGTAGCTAAAATTGTTTCAGATGCCCGCTGCTGCTCTATTAGCGTTTTTGACACGCGGAGAAGGTTGTCAAAACCTTCTCCGCCGTCAAAACAACTTTTGTTGACCGAGCAAATCGAATTATCTGAATTGACTAGGAATCGAGTTCTCTGAACTACTATTAGTTGTTCACAGTTATTTGGTGGTTGTAGACATTTGGTGTCTAAATGAACAAGCAAATAACTTCAAATTCTCAGAAAATATGTAAAGCTGTGGCCCATAGCATACATTGGCAAATAATATGATATGAAATGAAAATAATATAGGGTACCCATACAAGTAAGTGGGGATCAAAATAATTCATATATTTATTTCTGCTCGTGTGGGGGTATAGTTGAAAAGCATCGACGAATCGAGTCCGATAACATTATTGTAGCTGTTACATAAAAACTAAGATTATTGTATTTCGTAGTTCAGTGTATTTTTTTCATGAAACTAGTCTATAGGTACTTGTTCTACGTAGGATACAATTATTAGTTCCGTGGTGTATGTATATTAATTATTCAATATAGTAGTTATTTATAATTCGATTAAATACAATGCTTGCTTAGTTGCTTGCTTGCCTTCGTATATACTTATGTGTCCACAACTTGTTAAATTAGATAACTTTAAAAAAACTGTAGAGGAATTTATCTGATCCAGATTGATTATAGTTTTCTTACATGAACTGACACGATATCAAAATGCTTTGGCAAGATCGAGGAATATCGCTATACAGCGCAGATTTTAATCTACCACTGACGATATTATGTTTGTCAGTACAAAACAAAAGCATGTTACGCAAATAGCCCCACACAAAATTGAAAGACTTGTACCGTGGATGCCGGAAACAACACCACTCACACCATCCAGATCCAGAAGCCCGAACGAAGGAAAATTATGCTCCTGTCTGAACCGAAAGCTGAACCCATGCACCTTGCCGCAGCGGGCATTAGCATTGCGGCATCATCTACGTCCGTAGACCAGGTATGGCCGCAGACTTACCTCTTCAAAATCCAAATTGCCTCTGCATTGCAACTAATACTCATAATACTTTACTGCGCTGCGTTTATGTGTTTGAATAATGTTGCCTGATTCACTTAACTTTAATAACAAATTGTTTGAAATTGTTTTCTTGTCACAGCTGTTCAGTGTTGTTTTTTCGTGTGCGACGTCACCTGCCGTTCTCAACGGAAGACCAGCGCTGGTTTTTTAAACCAGCATTATGCTGAGTTGAGGACGGTTTGTGGTAAAAAAGTAAAAAAAAAAAAAAACTATTTGTAGCTTTTGTCAATTGAATTTTTTTGCCACAAATAAATATATTATTATGTCTTTATGTCTAATTTGTCGTCCAAACAGTCAATTGGTCTAACATTAACCGCTTTTCCAAGAGTCTCAAGAGATACCCTTGAAACTAATTGCAGATCTTTAGAACTACAGAATATTTCACAACACAATATATACTAATTAGTGAAACACGTTTCTTATTATCTGGATATTAACACTAATTAAGACTCTACGCCACCTCGGGGGCTCAAAGGAAGAGCTTTCCCTTTGAAATTATAACTAGGTGCTTATTTTCAACTTAGAGCGACAAGTTATGATATAATGATCCTAAAAAGGGTGAAGCGTGAGTTGGCTTAAAATTTGACTGAGTCAGCAAAATAATAGAAAAGTTATGTTCCAAGTATTTTTTTCTCAATGCAAGGTATTTATTGCTAAAGTTAGGCTTATTTACAAGCTTGCAATGTATGTATGTTTGTCGAGGTGGAATCTTGCAACTCAATTAAGCAGATATCGTCAACCGATTGAACTGATTTTTTTTATTCACATTTAGTTTGGATGACACTGCATGGTTAGCAGTGTGACACTCTAAATCCAAAATGGCGGACAAGTAATTTTTAATGCACTCCTACAATATGGGTATCGAATGAAAGGGCTTGCTGAGAATAACTCTAAAATAAAGAGACGTCACCTTAAATCCAATACGTCGGTCTAAAAGCATGTCTTTAAATTTTTTTTAAACAAGTTACTTATTTAAAGTGATATAATGAGTTATTAGTTTTTACTACATTAATGAACAAATTTTAATTTTAATTGGTCTTAGTTGGGTGCGCTTTCACCTTCTAAGCAGGGTAACCGGGTTCCCGGCGGGAACACAAGTTTTCTTCTTTGTGTTCCTGGTTGTCGTTGTGATGTGAATGTTTCCGGCAACCGCGGCGTGTTTAGTGTGCTTTGAGAGTTCAAGCGTTTATATTTTGATGAATGTTCAAATTCAGCAAATATTGTAAATCAGAATGTTTTGTGAACACTAGATACATACAGATTCCGATGTTTTTTTTTTATAAATCAGTTTTGTCATGAATAACGACGGTTACTAAGTTACACGTTTTAAGAGACATTGTTGTATCGCCCCTTTAACCAGGGGGTCTATTCCGGGCATCGATTATCTTGACATCGATGTGGAAATCGAACGATTTTTTTTTCTTGTGAATCGATTGAACTTTCAACCGTTCGACTGTCGTATCGACACTGCATCAATACGAACAATCGTTGTTTGACGACTACTTACTGGACCAATATGAACCGTGAAACGACTATACGTGAAAATCGAGTAAAACCAAATACTTACACGAATAATATATACGTTGTGGTCATATTACAAATGTAGAGTAAGTACCTAAACTAGTTCAAAATAACAGGGGAAAAACTGATGAACTTTTGTCGTATCTCGAGGCCCTTTTGACTTAAAACGATTCATAATATAAAGATCTCTAGATAAGACGATTTAGTGAAGTTAAATCATAAAAAGAAAAGATTTGTAAACTCAAATATCACTTGCTTATCAAGTAATTTGTACTTCATCATTTAACAATAGCTAACCACTGCATTGAGCGTATCATAAGGTGTTTGCTTTACTTTAAATATGAGTTTAATATGACACGCTGAAGAATACATATAACGTGTCATGTAACATTACATGTCATTACATGTCTTTATGATCTTCATTTATCCAGCTATCGTCGTTGATGTAGATGGCTTATAATTTCAAAAAAAACTAGCGATCCGCCCCGGCTTCACCCGGGTGTGATAATTAAAGAACCGCTCGACCGATTTTATGCAAATTTCACATAAACCATCTACTAAATAGTCCGAACAAAGCCTTAACATTTGGTTTGGATAGGTGAGCCCGTTCTTGAGTTATAAAATAACAACGAAAAGTGGCATTGATTTTTACATATATAGATAAGATAAGAAGATCTGTAGCTAAATCTCTTTTGAACTTAATTTGAACTTGAAAGATCATGAGCGCATTTAGATACGTTACCAATGGTTACATATCGAAATGGTATATTACCATAACAAATGATCGTGAAAAACAGCAATTATATTTTCAGGTAAATTTGAAGTAATTTAAGGATAATTATTCCAAAACACTCCCACTTTATTTTCGCCTTTGAAGTTCCAGTTTTGTCCGTATTTGAACGTATTTTCTTGACTCTGCATATTTATATGAATTTGCCGACGCTTATCCTAAGCATTTAGTATAACGATATTAATTATCTACTTCCTTGTCGTCATTTCACAACCTTATCGTTGTAGAAATAAGTTTCCAAGTCCTAAACCATGTTTTTACTTAAGTTTTTGTAGAAAACTTTAACTTTTCACCTGCAAGTACGAACACTCAAGTTTTTAACGACGCAAATATAATTTGTTGAATAAGTGCTTGTAACTTCGGTAGAAAATATTTTTGCAGACGCCACAAAATTTCAACATGTTTGCGCAAGTGGATACAATTTTTTTTTATAAACATAGGTATACTAGTGTATTTAAAACATTCAACGGGCCCATTTTTATTTAACAAAAATTTCATTTATTTTAATTATTATTTCATTTATATTTATTAAATTAATTACATTTATTTAAAATTGAGCCAACAGACCATAAAAGGTAACTCAAGCGCACAAGCCTACTACGTGGGCAGCGTGAAAGCTGATGTAGGTATACCTTAAGTGTTTACATTTTAAGCAGAGGGTATCGAGTTCGATTCCCGGTGGAAACACAAGTTTTCTCTCCAAGGGAAATTTATATTTTTGGTTCTTTGTGTGATGTGAATTTTTCCAGCACCCACGACACAAATCATCAGTCTTAATGTGGGGCTGTGAGTTTGAAAGCGTTTATGTTTTTACTTTGAGGCTATATATAAAAACCTTTTCAATAACTACCTGCGAATGATTGTAACTTATAGGGTATTGTTGAATACGTCTCCATTTTTAATACAATACAAGCGATTCGCCCTGGCTTCGCCAGAACCGCTCGGCTGATTTTGTGCAAACTTCACATAAACCATCTCCTGAATAGTCCGAACAAAAGCTAAACATTTGGTTTTATAGGTGAGCCCGTTCTTGAGTTATTAAATTACAACGAAAAGTGGCATTGATTCATATATATATATACATATATAGATACTCATACCATAAAAAAAAAAAAACAAAAGAAATATTAAAATTAAAATTATTTAATATATTAAAAAAATAATATTTTTTATGTATTTGCCTAATCCAAAGGTTGTCTGGAAGAGATCGCTCTCAGCGATTAACCGCTTATTGTTGCGCTTGTATAATTATACTAAATATATTAAATATTAAAAAAATATTTAAATATTTAAATTTATTTAGGCAAACGTTTGATCACTATTAAACCTGATAATAATCAACGCTGATTTTTATTTAAAAAATCAAAACGGCTTCCCTAGTAATCCACAAGGTAGTGACAAAATATAAAAATTAGGTAGATAAATACATATACTTTTTATTGAACACCTTAAAATAACAAAGAACACAAATAGGAATGCCAGTAAATAATTATACAAGCGTAACAATAGGCGTTTAATCACTGAGAGCGATCCCTTCCAGACAACCTTTGGATTAGGCAAATACATAAAAATTAAAAAAGTAAAAAACAAACAAATATACAATAATCATTGGTATCAAACAAAACAGCTCAAAAATACCGTTATCTTAGGACATTTAATAAAAATTATTTAACATTTTAGAAGTATGACGTAAAACATTTTTTTTTAATTTTAAGAAGCCATTTTGTACTAGTAGTCGGTTTTTAGTTATTAATTCAGTTTGACTATGACGCATGTTTATGAATATTTTTTTATTTTTATTCAAGATAGGCAAACTCTTGACCCCTATTTAATTTCACCAGATGATAAGCGACGTAAAAAAAATACAATAACTTAGGTACTTATGTATTTAGGTTACTTCTTCACAGTGCTTCTAACTAATATAATAATATTATGATAGCCCGACCCCAGCGGACCCTTCTGATTGAAAAATAGCCGAGGTATTTTTTGTACAAATTATGTAAGTACCTAACAGCGATCGTGTTTCTGGAAAAATCTCATTATCCGACAGACATTGCTCTCTTTTCAGTATAAGCAGCGTTCATACGAAGCTATATTAACAGAAATAGAAATATACTTTATTGCTCTAACTGTGTACATATTGGTCTTAAATTAAAAATGTCTCAACAGCCTGTCCATTTCGGACATGCAATAGTTTTACAAAGTAGGTACATAACTTTCACTGTAGTAATTTGTGCACAGTGAACACATTTATTACAGTATTTGTACAATATTTATTTATATTACAATATATTATTCAATAAAATATTCATTAATGCTATAAAATGCTCTAGCCAACAACCAATTTCTTAAACAATTTTTGAATGTGTTACCCTCTAACATTTTTAGCTCAACAGGTAAATGATTGAAAATTTTTATAGCGCTTATAAAAGAGCTTTTGTGATATTTTGTGTTATTTACCTGTGGTATACACATGTTATATTTATATTTATTTCTCAAGTTATTATAACGACTAGATTGTTGATTGAAATAAACTTCTTTGTTATTTTTTACAAAAATACATAATTCTAGTATATAGATACATGTTAGGGTTAGAAAAGACCTTTTTTTAAAAACTTCTCGGAGAGATTCAGTGTCGTCCATTTTGAAGATTCTGCGTAGACATCTTTTTTGGAGTACAAAAGTAGATTCAACATTCACAGAATTTCCCCAAAAAACTATCCCGTAATATAAATGAGGGTAGACGTAACCGTAATATGCACTAGCAGCAACAGTCTCTGATGCAATATTACTCAGTACTGATAGTGCATAACAATATTTTGTGATTTTGCCGTTTATTTTACTGATGTGAGCCTTCCAATTCATATGACTGTCTAACGTTATACCTAGAAAATTCGTTTGAAGTATCTCTTCAACTTGTTTGCCTTTATTCACAATATTTAGTATATGGGGAAACTTCTTATAATTAGTGAATTGCAAAATTTTAGTTTTGTCCACATTTATTTTTAAGTTAATGGATTCTAACCAGTCTGAGACTATTTCCAAGGTATTGTTTATATTTTTTTCAAAAGTAGCTACGCTAAGGTTCTGTTGGGGTATAAATATAGTCGCATCGTCAGCAAACATAACGCAGGTGTGTGGCGAGATCTGGGGCAGTTCATTTATGTATAGGAGGAAAAAAAGGGGGCCTAGAATACTACCTTGTGGCACTCCAAGGAATGTGATTTCAAAAGATGAGGTGATTTTTTCAACTTCTTTTGTATGTCTATTATATATATCTATGACTGTAGCTTGTGTTCTATTGTTTAGATATGATTCTATTAATGCGAGTGGTATTCCTCTTATACCAATAGTTTCTAATTTTTTTAACAAGATAGGGTGTGACACGCAATCGAAAGCCATAGACAAATCAAGGAAGAGAGCAACGCCAGTCTTCTTGTTGTTGATTTCTTCCCATACCTGTTTCATCATTTTGAAGATGGCCAATGTTGTGTTTTTGCCCTTGCGAAAGCCAAATTGATTGCAATCAAGAATGTTATTGCAGTTTATAAATGATATTAACCTACTATAAATAACTTTTTCAAATATTTTTGAAAAACATGGTAATATGGCTATTGGCCTATAATTTCCCATTTCCGCTCTAGAGCCTGTTTTATGTAGAGGTCTTATCAATGCTTTCTTTAGTTCATCGGGATAGCAGCCAGTTTCTATTGACAGGTTGATTAGATATGTTAGGGGCTCCACTATGAATTCGATACTGCTTTTTATGACCTGTACCGATATATTATCATATCCAGTAGTTTTTTTTATTTTTCAACTGTTTTACTATGCTTTTTATTTCTTGAGCGTCTACGGGGTTGAAAAAGATGCTTTTTGGGTTTGTTTGTATTTGTCTTTTTTTTGCAGGATTAGGAGTAAGATTTATCTTATTACGGCTTATGAAATAGCTATTCAAATTAGTTGCTATTTTAATTGGCTCAGTTATTAATTTATTGTCTATTTTAATGTGTTCTATTGATGTTTTTATGTTATTTGTATTGCTTTTTATAACACCCCAAGTTGCTTTAGCTTTATTTGTGCTTTTATTTATATATTTAGTATTGGCAATTTTTTTGGAAACCCGTAAAACTTTTTTCAATATCTTGCTGTACTTTTTGTACTTACTTATGTTTAATTTGCTCTTGTTTTGTTGTAATCTTAAATAGAAATTTCTTTTAGCTTTGCAAGAAATTTTAATTCCTTGTGTTTTCCAATTTGCTTTTTTCTCAAAAGTTATTTTTATCTTTTCTAATGGTACACATAAGTTGAATATTAGACAATAAATATTGCTAAATTCTTTATATGCTTCATTTACGTCTTTATAACAGTAAATTTCAGAAAAAATTACTTGAGATAAGTATCTCAAAAATACACATAAGTAAACATCTAGTTTTCTTTGTTTAATAAACCAATATTTTTCGTGAAAACTAAGACTTGTTGTAACACTTATAAGTTGTGCAGTGCTATAACTTTGATTATGACTTAGGAATTCACAAATTATTAAGCTGGATCTAAGATCATGCATTTTCAATAACATTGTAAGTACTTGGGGTACTGTAATTGAAAACTCTAGTATAGTTATTGTTGATATATATATTTATTCAAGATAGGCAAACTATTGACCACCATCTCACCTGATGGTAAGCGACGATGTGGCCGACGATGGAGCAAGCTTGCCCAGAAGATACCAATTCACTCCCGACTTGAAGACTCTCATATTGTACTCATCAGGAAACACCGACTCAGGTAAGGAGTTCCATTCCTTTGCGGTTCGCACAATGGATGTGGAGGCAAAACGCTTAGTCTGATATTGTGTCTTATTGTTGTTCCACTAAACTGAGCGTCTGGCGTTGTAACATATCTGCTTTTTACCTACATTGCGGGTGTCGCGTTCGATTGCCGGCAGAAACGAAAAATTCTCTTAATCTCGTATTCACTTTACTGACAATTTTTACCCTACTATGGCGAAGGATACGAGAGGGCTATGTTTTAACCGTTATGTATGTAGTTTATGTATTTATACTCATCTGCTCCCTCATCATTTCTTAACTACTTATAATAATTTGACAAATAAGGTGACGTTAGAAGCATCTTGTCTTTTTAATTACAACTTCCTTATTGCTCTCTTGTTTGCACAGTGCTGTTATGTAAGTAGTGTGCTAGTGTAGTAAGGGTTTAAATATTAATAAAAACAATTTAATAACCGACTACTCCAATTAATACAAAGCCATATACATTTTGTAAAAGGATATACTTTTTACTTCCTTCAAGAGATGGAGAGTGCTAGAAGATAATAGGGTGCTTCAACTAAAAAATCCTAAGCCACTCATCTACTAACAATTTTATACATCATTACAGTACTGTCTTTCGGACATATATACATATTATTATAACAGGTCTTTTGACGTTTCATCTTTGCAAATCCGTTTCCTAGAATTACATCGTTAACGAATAATTGAGTTTTCATATTAAAGATTTTTTTATCGCAAAGTTTGAATTCTCCCTTATTCTGAGTACTTATTCTAAGTTAATAATAAGCCCAGAAAAATCTGGCCCTCTTAATTAAATCTCAAAAGGCATGTTTCGCCTACAGCTTTTATTTGTATTCGACAAAATTGGTTGTGTATAACAAGACATCCTTTATAATATGTTGTATGTGAGAAATATTGTATTTAATTTAGAAATAATATTAATACACACATTTAGCATAAAAAATATTGTCGTTTGCAATCCTATTTTATCAGCTACCGTTCTACACGACGTAGTCTTTGGAACTAGACTTCTGTCAGTGTTTCCAAGGTCCAGTCAAAGTAATCCGCCACATATGTAACCGTAGGGTTGTCAAAAATATTTGTAAAATATAATTATTAATTTGTATAAAAAAAAATATAATTTAAGATTTTGACTGTCGATCTCTGGCAGACGATTCCTGGCACGATGCACATACATACCACCAACTACATGTTTTTATAGGTTGTATATGAAAATGTGTGTTGTGTGTTTACTTACATACACAGTATGTTTGAAGATGACGTATCTAAGAAACTGTTGAGCGAACGCATGCTTGCTTGACGTAGACTAGTATCCTCGTGTAAGGATTTTTCAGGCTACCTTATAACTGACTGCGTTTGACATGGCTTAGCGATATTTGAGTAGGCAAAGTGGTTAGAATAGCTACCAATACGTTTAGTGAGGTAAATTTAAAATTCAATGGATTAAACTTCGTTACTATAGTCAGTAAGTACGAGTTTTAATAATCATTGCACACATAATAAATATTATTACATTATTCTCAAAAAACGATAATTAGTTCCTCCGGTCTAAATCACGCGCACTTCCACTATTATTTCAAGCATTTTAAATATAAAAATGAGAAGCGCTTCTTCACTATTTAAGCAGAAGAGCTTTATAATTAACCCAACTGTTTAGGCACTCAACTGTTTATGTAAATTAAGAAGTAGAGTTTGCAAGTGTAACCTAGTGAAAATTTTAGTTCAAAATCGTATATTCACATGGGCTCCAAAGAGGCACTCATGAAAGTTAAGGACTCTGCTGCCAGATTCGCTAAATTACAGTTTTGCCACTTAACTGATTGACTTGTTCCAGACCACCCATTTCCGATTTTCGATAAAATGTTCATCCTCTGTAGCAAGGCGCTACGCTCATACATATACTTTGCACATGGTATTTGCTTTTGCGATCCGAAGATTCTGAATAAGCTAGCTCTCACATCTCCAATCTTCACAAGTGATCCGTCGAATCGCCGTGAATTGCATATTCGTATCGCTTGTATTATTTCTGCAAACAGTGGAGGAGCTCGTTCTATCAGTTTCCGGTACATCAAACACGCGATGCTTTGTTTCACGGTGTCGGCAACTTTCCCGGTGGATTGACGATCGCAGCTGCGGAACAATATTTGTAGTACAAGAGTATTGGGTTTCTTTGTAGCCAAGCTTCTACGAATACTACGATTTTGCGCACCGGATATCTTATATTTCAAAATGATGAGATGCTACAAATATTTGGACACTGTTGGATAGGCCTTGGATATTTCAAATAGGAAGTGGTTTTCATTGGATCTGGCTTTTAATTCCTTATTGTAAATGTTACCTCCGGATTACGCTTGCCACGCTGTTTTTCGTATCATTTGTTGATAATTTGTTGTATTGAGTTAGTCCAATCAAGACTAAATCAAGGGTTCCAAGGATACAGTTTCCAACTTCAGGATTTGGTTTTAATAAAACTGTTAATGATACTGCGTAGTTACTATTCGACTTCGCCTACAAACCTCTATCACTTGAATATCTAAAGCTCAAATCAAATATCAAAGCCATATATAGCCATATATGATGAATCAAGAAAAAATAAATCCCCGGCACGATAAAAAATGTTGTGTGCAAATATGATGATAATACACTGCTGAATTAACATAAGCGTTACTAAATGACATATTTTTTATATTGCACAATTCATGGGCACCAACGAAAAGTGTTAAGTACGTATAACTCCATCTGCCAGCGGTTCTACACAAGATAAGCAGAAACTTTATACTCTCCTGCAGCACACAGGTTTTGCGCACATCGAACAAGTAGAACTGTTTGATGTGCCGCGATATCATGAATATTCAGTAGAGAACGGCAGCTGCAGATAGGCATTGTTGATAGCTTCTGGAAAAGAACTTTAGAATGTAAGAGATTTTGAATTACATGGATGTTACAACAACATAGGTCTGATCAAATGATATTCAATTACAAGTGTTGTATACTTTTTTTTACTGGCCGTTGCACTGCCTTTTTAGCATGGGTTATAGCGTTCGATTCCCAGTGGGAACACAAGTCATCGAACTTAGTATGGTTTGTAAGTGTGAAAGCATTTTACAAATTAGATAGACCAGCCTTTTACACTCTACCATACTGCCATAGAAAATAATATTCGATTTACTCTACATTGTTGTACAGAATTTTGCATTTATAAGGTTTGTGAAAACTCATTTCCTTCTCAAACCACCACGATAATAGAGTCCGAGAGACTCTAAGTTGAATTAGGTGGTTCAGCACTCTGTCCGTCCGTCTGTCAGAGGCATCCAGCGTCTAATCCATACAAGCCAATAACTTCAAATTTTCAAAGAATATTTAAAGTTACGACCCGAAGCCAAAAAAAGACAATTAAAATTATATAAGACATGTGACAGCACATTATTGAGACATTAGCGTCGTATTTTGAGTTATATCAAGTAATCTTACCAAACTAATACTATGAGAATCTTTCTCCTGATATACTGATTCACTGACTGACTGACTTAGAGATAACTCACAGCCTAAGCCGCTGGTCGTAGAGACATGAAGTTTAGAGGGTTCATTTGTCTTACTACGTAGGCGTGTACTAAGAATGGATTTATGAAAATTCTACCCCGAAGAGAGTTTTAATGGGATGAAAACGTTTGTATGAACGGTCTTCGTTTTTGAACTTATAGCAATGAAAATTGGTTGAGTAGATCAATTAATTTATAAAATAATCTATTAATATTTTTATGCCACGGGTGTATTAAGGTGGTGCAATGGGGGATGAAAGTTCATGTCTAAAGTTTTTAAAGTTTTTTTTTAGTTTTTTCATGTATACAGTTTTAGTTTAGTTTTAGGAAATATAGGCAATTGGCCCGTAGACAGTCCCTAATATGAAAAAAATATAAGTTTTTTATGTATGAAGTCAAACTGATAAAAATTTGTATTTAATTAGTTCATTTAATTTTAAAAAATATGATTTTTTACCAGGGGTGTTAAGGTGGCGCAATGGGGCATGAAAATTCATATGGAAATTTTTATATTTATAAAGTTAAAGTGATGTTAATTTTTTTTTAATCGCTTTCACTTAGTTAAGCAACGCCGGCAGTCGCAACTTGGAAGTCAAAACACTGCTTATTAATGTTTTTTTTTTTTAATATTTAATATAGACAAGCGTTTGACCACTATCTCACCTGATGGTAAGCGATGATGTGGTCGCCGGTGGAGCAAACTTGCCTAGAAGATACCTATTCACTCGCGACTTAAAAACTCCCATATTGTACTCATCAGGAAACACCGACTCAGGTAAGGTGTTCCATTCCTTTGCGGTTCGCATAATAAATGTAGAAGCAAAACGCTTTGTTCGCATTTGTGGAATATCTACCATATACCGGTGTCGATTAGCAGTTTGCCTGCTTGTTCGATGATAGAATGGGGATGGGGGAACTAGATCGTGTAATTCCTTGGCACATTCTCTGAAATGTATCCGATAAAATACCGAGAGACTATCTACCTTGCGACGATGTCCCAAGCTTTGAAGCCTTTCATCGGCCAGCTGCTCGCTGTTAAAGAGCCTCTTGGCTCTTTGCTCTATGGTATCAAGAGCCTCAAGCTGGTACTTAGCTGAACCATCCCAAAGATGAGAACAGTACTCCATACATGAGCGGACTTGTGCTTGATACAAATTAAGCAAATGTCCTGGTGTGAAGTACCGTCTCACCTTTGCGAGGATTCCCAGCTTTTTGGCGGCTAGTTGGGCTTTTGACTCAATGTAAGTTCCGAAATTGAGCTTGGAAGTTAAGGTCATACCAAGTAACTCGAGTAAAGTAAATAAGGCAGTGTTTTGATAAATTAGAAAGAACAATCACACTTTTACAGTGCAGGTGCTATATGTCTGTTTAGCCAAAGGTAGTTCTGCCCAAACCCAACATACAAATAAATAAAGCGATCAAATTTGTTAATGGAGTTTTCATTTGCAGGTTTGTTGTTCAAAGGTATTTAATTGATCTCCACCTATGGCTGTTTTACATCCTAAATAGTTGCTTTTTATCCTTCACTTGGGGACGCAGTTTTAAGGTAATCAGGTAACCCCAAAGTACAAGTTCGTACATCTCTAACTGTTAAGCTGTTTAGCCATATAACAATTTTCCTTAAAAAACGTAGGTGTGTATCATGTCTGCAATGTAGGTACTCGTATATATCCCGCCTCGTGGTCTACAAAAATTGCTTCGACCGGCGAGATTAATCACCAATATAGTCGACATCTCCTCTGTCACCTTGTAAAAGAATATTTAATTGTGACCCTTTTTTGTGAGGGGGAAATGCCTACCATTTCTTTTCCTTTCCAGGAGTGAAGGAAAGGGGTGTGTGGGGCTCGAAACCCCCTGTGAGCATTCCCACGCCAAGGTGGGGCAAAATAGGGTCGCTCTAGCATATATCTTGCCCCGGCGGCGGTAGGCCCGAATAAAAACCGGGCCACTGCGCCCATGGAGGGGTGACCTTGCTCACCAAGGCCACCTCCCAGACGTGACTCTGGAGAATCAGACTAACTCGAAGCAAGTCTCCACATGTCCAACTGTGAAACAGTTATAGGTATGATAGGTTTACGTAAATACCATAAAGCCTCCTTTCTAAGACATCCAATTTAGGGACCGGGCCTCGCATCGAAATCTAACACAACATAAGAAGCATATCAAAGAGAAGCAAGTCACTGGTGATCAGTGACCCGTTCCTAATCCAATTAACCACCGCTCCCCATATTATCCAATTAAGTTCATTGATTTTAGTGTAGTACTTATTCAGGATTCGAGGAAGTGTTCGAAACCTTAAAATGTTGTAATCCGTCGACAAGTTGCGTTTACAAAAGAGGGTCGGCTTCGGGTGATTGTTTGTTTTTGGTAAAATGTCATTCTAACGGTAAATTACTTAAGACCGGGCTTACATTATGTGCCTGTACCTACTTATCACGGGGTAAGTTTATAAAACACATTAAAATGTTATTTATTCGTTTTTAATCATCCCCTAACTATTCGAAACAAGGGCTGTTAAAAATTTTACGCCAATGCCTCTGTACGTGTGTGTCTCTACATCTGTGACTTCAGATATAGATAAATATATACATTTGTGTCAATGTGTTTTTTTGACTTGTAAGCTTTGTAAAGCTGACAATTGTATAAGGTCAAAGAATAATAAAAGATAAATTTAATAGCGTACAGTCCTGGTTGTTTGGACTCAGCACCTGGAAACAATACAAATAAAAATATAAATAATTTAAGTGATGCTACCTGGTAAGTACACTATAGCGCAGACAGTTAGTTTATTAGTAAATGTTAGAATCTCGTCGGCAGCTGCTACAATAATAGCTAAGTAGTGTCACTCACCTACGTATAAGCTTCTAGGGGTGAAGCTTTTTAGAAAAATTACCGATACGTTGTTTAATTCTCCGTTGAAAATTCGCTGAATAAAAGGTTGAATTTGCCTTTGTCCTTCACCTTGTATGTCAATTCGTTTGATTAGGAATGTTACAAATAAAATACCGGTTAAACAACCGTTACATTTTTAACCAGATTATAATGAACTCGGATCGGAATTTGTAATTCCTTATTCTATGCCTTTTTTGTTATAAACACCTCGCTTTAAGAGATATCCAACAAGAACTGACGTTTTTATAATGTTGCCAACGAAGTACTGCGCTTTTTATTGAAAAATCTTAATTCGAAAGAAATACATAAAAATATTCATGAACAAAACCAAGAGGCAAAAAATTCATACTCTTCAAAAATCTCCAAATCACCTTACCATTTTAAACCTATTAGTCGAGGCAGCAGGCTTTAATGGATTTATTTACTGACTTCACTAACACATTAGGCTCTTTATGCGACTCAAAAGGGCATTAAAAGCGCCAGACAGTTCAGAAGCGGAATCTGCTCGTTTGCTTTTTTTCATTCGCTCGGGCAGATCGTTATTTTACAGGGATTTTAGGATTACACTAGGCTCTGGAGCTTACGCCTGTTGAAAACGAACTGTACCTTTTACTAGCAATTTAATTTCCCGCCGTCAGTCAGAGTTTTTGCTGTAACAACGGGATAAAAGTGGAGAGTTAAGGGCTTATTTATTTGGACTTCGAAATTGTTGGTAAAGTTAATTTTTGTAAATTTTATAAAGCGCTAGCTAATATCGCTGGATGTCAGATACAGATTATTTAACATATTATTTGTGTGGTAGGTATGTCGACTATAGGACAATGGTTTATTTATGTGTCTACGAAGTCTTTTCTAACTTTTTCAATCTTAGTTATAGTCATAGGTTCCAGGGACTTATCGTGCTAGCACCGCGTACCGAAATATATATAGTCGTAGTGCACAGAAGTTGAAACATCCATCGCCATCTATATATATATAAAAGAAAGTCGTGTTAGTTACACTATTTATAACTAAAGAACGGCTGAACCGATTTGGCTGAAAATTGGTGGGGAGGTAGCATAGAACCAGGAAACGGACATAGGATACTTTTTAGGAACGTCACATTATTTTATCGGAGTATAAAAATCATTTTGTCATTTCTCATAGCTTCCTAAACATGCACATTCGTTGACTGTTAGGCGGAACGAAGGTCGCCGGGACAGCTTGTAATCAATAAAAAATACTTTTGGCAATACAAATTCTAAAACAGACAAGTACGATAGTCAGTACTTTTCTGTGCTTATCTACATAGATACGAGTACACGTTGTAATATGATTTTTCAGTGAATAGAGAAGATAAATATATTATTTATTTTTCTACCGACTTCATAAAAAAGGAGGAGGTACTCAATTCGACTGTATTTTTTTTTTATTTGTGTCACCTCATATCTTCTTTCCATGTGAACCAATTTTAAAGTTTTTTTTTGTTTAAAAGCTGGTGCTTTTCCTTAGGTCTATATATATATATATTTATTTATTGATATTAGTTTTTATTCTTACTTTATTATATTGTTTATATTTATCTATTTATATTTTATATGTTGTCTATTATTATAAAAAATTTGAATGTATATTTGTAACTTATTATTAGTAACTTGTATTGTTATCATATTTCTATGTACACAACAACCTACTCGCTCCTATAAATTATATCCTACTTAAAGGGTTTGCTGGAAGAAAACTCTGTGAAGGGTTAAGCTCGCCTTTGTACATCTTTTGTTATGGCCTTATTGTAAAAAAAATTATCAATGTATGTACAATAAAGAATATAAGAAGGTTCCGAAGATAAAGCGGTGAAGTCGGTTTTTTATAAGCTTTGCTTGCGTTTAATTATTTTTTATCTCTATTAAGATTAAGGTGTCAAGTGTCAGCTGATGCTGGCGTACATATTATGAGGCGCAGCGCGGCGATGCCGTTCTTTGCTGTTTTTTGATGATATAGTTTAAACAACTGTTAATTATAGATTGTACAGAATACAAATGATGAACTGCCCGTTGGCTAAGTTGGGTGAGCGTTTGCCTTTTAAACAGGGGTATCGGGTTCGGTTCCCGGCGGAAACACAAGCTTTTTCCTCAAGGAAAACTTGTGTTTCTGGTTCTGGCTGTGACTGTGTGTGTGATGTGAATGTTTCCGGCACCTACAACACAAGTCATCGTACTTAGTGTGGGGCTGTGAGTGTGAACGCGTTTATTTTATTTTACATCATCTTAATTATTACGAAATATATAGCATTCAGAAGAAAATCGAAAACCTAAAATAGCCAATTGTTACAACAAGAATCAGGGTCTGAAAGCTTTTTGGTATTTTAAACCCGTGTAAGCACCGATAACAACGATTGCTTAAAACATCTCTGTTGTCACACTTCCTTTATTTAATGTCCAATACAGTCCGCTTAGTTTTTCAACTAGTACAACGCCAAATCTACTTTTAAAACAGAGTTCCTCTCAACCCTCTCCGAAAGTCCGAACACCAAACGTCACAGCAATAAAGACTATTAAACAGAATTGGATATTAATACAAGTTCTGTTTACTGCCAAGTTCGCCACGGCCCGAGGTCGGCTGAAACTTGGCTTAACATGTATAACTACATTAATTCTGAATTGCATCGTGACATTTTCCGCGTGCAAACTCCTTACTGCCTCAGCTATAAGGTTCAATGCTGTTTGTCTGGTGTAGATGGCAGTAGTAATGGTAAGGTGGCAATTGTGAACAAGTGAAGCTAACTGTCATTGTCATGGCTCGCCTTTGTATGGTAACAGGGCTAACTTAATCCCCTGTTCGCTCATGTTGCCGCCGCGCAATTCAGTTAGCCAACTCAATTTGTATATAAGCCATATTTTATTCTGAAAAGGCAAAAGCTACTTCCTAAATTAATTTATAAAGCTTATGATACTCTAATCCCTCTCTCACGAATATGACAACACAAAAATTGTATCCTATGACACTAAAGGTTAAATTTACCTGTTTATTTAGGTAGGTAATGGCTTTGGTTTAGGGACTTCACATAGAAGGCCTTTTGTAAATATAACATCTGTTATATCCTCTAGGATATAACAGATGTTATATGCTTTAGTTTTTTGTTATGGCTAGAGCCATAACAAATATATATTAACTTAAAGCTTGAATACATTATATATTACACTAAACTTAAAACTATATTAAAATTAACCAAAAAAAAAACTGTTACTAGATATAAATATGTACAAAACTTAATCTAATAGACCGCTACCAGTAGGCAAAGTACTCAAAATGCTGGCAGCATTGCCACGTTGAATGGCAATACTCAATCTCTGTCCAAAATATTTGCCAGCATTTTGGTCACGAGTTGTTTCGATCGAACGCTTTGATAATTCATTGAAGATTGTATGTGCTCCCGGTCCCCACGGTCTCAACGTCTATATAACTAACAAAAAGCTAGAATAATTAAGAAGGAAAATTATCGTATATAACCGGAACGGATAGAAGTAACATTATATTTCACTGCTTTTTCTTTTTTCACTGCTTTTAACCCTTGATCAGATTAAATAAATTAAATACGCATTATTGATGAAAACTCAAAAACTACTAGTCAGATCTTTATCAAATTTAGATGGGACCACATGGGAAGCACCAGCTTTCAAATAAATAAATAATCATCACAAACATTTGAGAAAATACAGTGAAATTGAAAACCTCTTCCTTTTTATTGAAGTGAGTTAACAATAGATGCAGTGGCACTGAAATATGAAAGAGCTTTCTTCTAAAAAGTACTTGGTTATGTGTAATATGTATCGCAATAGGTACAAGTTACATATTTACTTGTGTTTGGTATATGAGTACTTACCATATTAAGTTATAATGGGTGACGATTTTGCTCAGATCTTATTTGATTAAACAAATTAACTATGTGACCAGTTTACTCCAAGCTTATTTTTCTAAGATAATCTATGTTTATATTCATTTATATTCATTTATTTATTGCAATCTATAATAATAGTAATATACAGGTGTTTTTTAGGAGTACAGTTCTATATAGACCCTGTGGGGCACCGCAATAATCTTAGAAGAGAGGAGGAACTTTACAAACAATACAGAATCAGGTACTATTTATGTAGGTTTTTGTATGTATATTATGTATCTTATATTAATAAGTATGTGTAAGTACATTTATTAATTTAAATACGTGTTGAGGTACACAACCGTCCCTGTTTGTAATAGTTTTATCATCTCCCTTTGGTTGTCTGGAAGAAATCGCTTTGAGCGATATGACCGCCCGCCCTTTGTGCTCCTATGTTATATTTAAGATTTCTTTGTAAGTGTTATTTTTTTGTGTGTAAATAAAGAATTATATATCTATTTAACGTTGTTCTTGTTTCGTTTATTTTTCCTCCATTTCTTCCGAAACACCTCATCATTTCACTTCGTTTTGCCGAAGATATTTACCAGGCCTTTACCAGGCGTAACCGGCGAACCGCTGCCAGTAAATAAAACGGATAATATTAATAAAGGCCTGTTCATAATCACCAGAGACTAAAGACCAGGCTTCGTGTTAATGGATTGGGAGCCGGTATCGAAGCAGAATACAATGTTTTAAGTAAATAAATTCTTTTGTTGCTTTTTGCACGCATTTTTGGCGGGTTACCCGTCAACTTGAAGGCGTGTGGTCTGTAGTAATAAGAACGCTTTTTGATATTATGCTGGAAATAAAGAATTCAAAACATAGCCTCGTTTTGCGCGGTCGGGTAACTAAGTAAGGAAACCAATGTCATATTGATTTATTTGGCAAGTCTCAAATATTTAGACACAAAAACTATACAAGCATTCCTTTAATTTACTGTAAAATTCTATATATTTGATCAAGCGAAGCGAGATCTCTCAGTTGACTTGGGTCACTTTATCCGTCCGTCCGTCTGTCAGAGGCATATAGCATCTAAACAATAAAAGCGAATGACTTCAAATTCTCATAGAATATGTAAAATTACGGCCCAAAGCCAGAAATGACATTTAAAATTACATAAATGAAAATACAATGGGGCTCCCATACATTAAGTGGAAAGCAAAATTTTTTTTTTATTTTTTATCGATCCTTGTGGGGTATCGTTGAAATGAGCTTGACAAGTATAGTACGAAACGGCTTTTAAAAAATCTATATTGGAAAATAATCAATTGATAGGCCACCAAAGTCACTGTTTTTAGACCTATTTTGTCCCGAGGTCCATTTCAAAAACAGCTTCATACCGAACGCTGAAAGTTACGTATAATATCCTTTGTATACTTGAACAAAAATAACTGAAAATAAACAATTATTATATCGAAAAAAGTTATAAGCAAGTAACCTCAAAAGTTTTTCTCTATGAGGCAAAATGTAAGCGCGAGATCTCAGTTCGGCTTCGCCAAGTCGTCTTCGCCATAGTGAAAATTTAATTACATTTTCTATAAGCGCATACAACATGCTTTAAAAGATGAGTCACAAAATTAAATTAAAAAAAAATTCTGACTGTGAGTAAAATCTGTTATGTAATATGTATTCATATATACTCGTACGTATAACATAAACGTGAAGAAAAATACTTAAATTGTATGGCACTGAATTAAGACTCATAACGCGTTGTTTAGTCCAATTTGAGTAATTTTCAAATTCGTACGGACATAAATCGACAATAAGCAACCTTTTTCCTCGTCTACACTGTCTATACCTATAGCAAATTTCATAGATATTCGAGCAAATAAATAGCTATCTATACTTTATTTTTATGTTCAATAGGCAAGCATTTGACCACTATCTTACCTGATGGAAAGTGATGATGCGGCCGAAGATGTGACATGCTTGCCTAGAAGATACCTATTCACTCAAGACTTGAAGACTCCCAGATTATACCGTACTTATTAACTTAAACACTCACACATATGTAACTATAACACATACAAATACTAAAAGTTATAAAAGCTATGAATGTCCTTTATTAGTCATATATATGTATTATATGTATTAGTTAGTGTATGTTTATAATATATTTCTATTATTTATGTAGGTTTTTGTAGGTATATTATGTATCTTATATTAATAAGTATGTTAAGTAAATTTATTTATTGAAATAAGTTTTGAGGTACACAACCATCCCTGTTTGTAATATTATTATCATCACCTTTTGGTTGTCTGAAAGAAATCGCTTTAAGCAGTAAGACCGCCCTTTGTGCTCCTATGTTACATTTAAGATTTCTTTGTAAGTGTTCTTTTTTGATGAGCAAATAAAGAATTTGTCTATCTTTCTTTCTACTAGCATGACATTAATCCATTTAAAGCTTTTTTCAGGTTCGTGAGATTTAATAGGATATAAATTAATCACTCCGTCTAGAATATTCTAGGCATTGTTTCAAAGAGCGCACTTTTATCTCCTAAGAACATTTTTACTAGTTACTTTCATCAGCATTTTCCAGATAAGAACTTAAAAGAGAAGCTAAATAAGGTTTATCTCCAAACATTACGTCATTAAAAGCTTATAGCTCCTGATCTCACTTGAATCTAGTTTAGGCACGCCCTCTTTCATGCGGGTAATTGGATGGCCGGCAACAAACTAACAAATGATTAATTACTATGCACCAGCATGCACTGAAGCATATAACAATATAGTGTATGCTAATATACAATGGTCATAGCAAATTGATTATAGTAGGTAACTTCAAAAAGGCGAATTAGAGCGACACATTCGTTACAGTGTCACTCATTAAATAAATAGCTGCTTCTCCTTCTGCATGATTATTACTATATTTATTGTTAATAATATTGGTAGGATTTTTGATTGACCTGCCCGTTGGGTAAGTTAGCTAACCCAACTTACCAAGTAGTACTTACTTTTAGTACAAGTGCTAGTAGTAATAAAAATAAACGCGTTCACACTCACACCCCCTCAATAAGTTCGATGACTTGTGCCGTGGGTGCCGGAAATATTCACATCACACACATAATCACAACCAGAACCAGAAACACAGATTTTCCTTGGGGTGAAAACTTGTGTTCCCGCCGGGAATTGAACCCGATACTCCTGCTTAGAAGGCAAACGCACTAACTAATCCAACGGGCAGTCCAGTTCAATCATTAATTTTAATATCTCAACATGTTATTTCAAGCTCCATCTAAATGTACGTATGCTGCAGGTAAATGCTACAAAAATGTTAGATTTTGAACTCGTTTGCCAATTCTATATAACTTTCTACATTGACTACTTAATTTAGATGCAGGATTCTCTGCGCTGGATGATATTTTCAAACATCGTAATTTTACTCAACATTGTGAGCTGTATTTTTCAAATTTGTTATACAGTAAAACTACACAAAATATATATAACTAGGTACGGCCCGCGGTATTTTACCTTTTGAAATTAAAGGTGATAGGACTGATGGGTAGGTATTTTTTAAGATGACTAACTCTTCTCCCTTTACCATGATGAAGTTAGGCTTGCTTGAGTTAATGCGCTTGAAGTAAACTGACAAGGCCGATCACATTGCAGCTGTTTAGTTAATTTTGAAGCTAGCTACACTGCCCCCCTAATTGAGTCAACCGTAAGTCCGTGTAGTATAGTTTCGAGATATTCGCGCCTAAAGTTTTTAAACTTGAATTAGTGATTAGCGTCGCAGTTTTACAATATGTTGATGTATAATTATTTTGGTGTATAGTATAAATGGTTTCCTTTTTTACAGTGTTTAATATATTGTGATAACTTTAATACTTTTATTTTAATTGAGGAAATAATCTGTATGCCTAGTGTAATAAAACCTTATGATGTCCTTATCCTAAGCATAACCACCATATGTAAGATAGTTACCGTTCTTATGTCTAGTAATTTTCTTACGGTGTGCAATAAATTAAAATTAATCAAGATTTACTAGTCATTAGAACGGTAAGTTACTATAAACTGAAATTTACGCTTCATGACAAGGTGGTAATTTACGATTGAAAATGGAAAGATCTATATAATAGATGTAAGTAAAACAACAATTTAAATGAAATTAACTTAGATGTTATAAAAGAAATTAATTGATTTTAACAATTATTCAACAAAAAATATATTTTGCATAATATGCTTTTTCAAAATAAGTACTTATAAATTTAGTTGTATGGCACTTTAAAAGTAGTAGTCAATCGTACCTACTAAATTATAACAACCTTTAGTCAGTCAACACACTTTACAAGGTGTTATATTTATAATTATTCGACAGCTACTCATGCTACATTATGTGGAGTTTTAGGAAAAGATACCTTTTGGCAATTTTCGTTTAAAGAAAACCCATTGAATCTTCAAAATTATCAACACCGAGATTAGTTTTATACTTGAGCGTAAAAGATTCCCGTTCTACTTTCATGGCCATAATATTTTTTAAGTAAGTTCGCTGTTCATTCTTATGGAGTTTGTGTTGTGAGGAATAATCTTATTAGTCTGATAGTTATTAAAATATGATACATCCATTACTTTAACAAAGTTTTTTAAAGTGAAAAATTGCTATTCCGTTTATTTTATAGAAATTGCAGAATATTTTCATAACCAGCTAGAAGTTATTATTGTATTCGTATATGATATTTAGATATACTTTTGTAATGGACCTTAGGCTCTGCACTTTACTTAATTATTATTATGCACTGAATTTGTTAGGGCTTTGGAAATATCAAATCATCTTTCAAAACAACAACCCGGAAAATTTAAAGACGTTATTGTATCTCTTTTCGGATATCTATTCTTCTAAATCATTCAAGCGATAACTCAAAATTCTCAGAGAATATGTATATAATTATATATGTGATATAATTTAAACGCAAGCAAAGTTAATTTGATAAAAACTCACGCACATTATGAACTATTAAATTATTTAATACATAATGATAATTACATTTATTTATACCAATAAATAAATGCCATTAGTATTTTTATTTTTATCATTAGTTAAGACTCGCATTCATCTCAAAGATGGCTTCCGAACACAGATTACTCCTTCCAAATGAGGCCGAAAAAATTGTCGACCTAGACATAGACAACGCGCAAACGAAGTTTAAAAATCAAATGCACCGCTTTATCTTCGGAACCCTTATTCAGATTAAAATGAATTAAATACGCATTATTGAGGATAACTCAAAAATTATTAGTCAGATTTTAAATGGGAACACATAGAAAGCACCAGCTTTCAAATAAAAAAAGAATCCTCAAAATCGGTTCACTGAGAAACCAGTTACATATGAGGTAAAACGAAAGTCGAAAAAACAGTCGAATTGAGAACCTCCTCATATTTTAAAACTCGGTAAAAAATACCCCCGCTTGCACATACCTCACCTCCAGCGTCTACAATGATACTAGGTAAAACAGGCGTAAGTCTGCTCTTACGGTTGGTTACCTAGGAATATTGTTTCTTCAACTTTTCGTTTACAAAACATATCCGCCGTATAAAATCTTACGGTGTTTATATATAGGATTAAATGTTGGTGCATGATTAAACGCGTACATAGACAATAAGCGTAAGAACCGTAAGGGATCATACAGTATTTATGCCTAGGAACGAACAAAAAAATAACCAGTAACGGTGGTTATGGCTAATATTATCTTTGTTTGTGTAGGTTTTACGAAAAAACCGTCAAAGAGAACATTGTAGATCTCGCCACGCTGATTCCGAATCAATTATTAAGTCATTTTGGTCAAAAAACCGAGTTACGGTTGTCTTAATTAGGAGGGCAGTACAATACGAGCATAATTAGCGTTAACATGTTAGATATAGACTTTAGGACCGATCATATTTTTTGACCCAGAATTGTGTATCAAAGCATTATACTATACCAATTTACCACTACAACTCTCCCTTTCAAAATAATAATTTTCTATGTTGAGCATTGCTTAGTGTGTATGTTATTATAAATATGAATTGATTACTTACAAAATTTCAATACCATCAGCCCTGATTGAAAGTGACGATGTATATTAAGTAATGTAGTAGAATACACACTAGTTTAAGGGACATGATATATATAAGCGCCCAAAGGCGCGCGCCTTGTACTGCCGTCATAACTAAAATAGACGTAAGGATATTATTGGAAAAAATTTGTTATATACACATCAGAAATGTCTTTGCTATTTAGTATATGTTATGACTTGTAGAAGATGCGTCTAAATTAAAAGTAAGATTCAGTAGGTAGCCTTTAAAAATTAAAAAAAAAAAACGTAAATGCTTCTATTTTTCCTGATTCCGATTATGTATATAACTTAATTTTGTCAAAAATGCAGTTACGTCTTTTTTCATTATGACGGCAGTATACAAAACAGCAGCGCGGCGGAGAAGTAGGGGTCCCTTACGCGCCATACGTATTACCTTCACAACGCTCGGATCGCGCTTTGGGCGTTTTGTATATCATGTCCCTAATGTTCACCTTTGTTTTGAACACGCCTAAATTGTACCTTTATAAATTAATAAATTAATTTATTTATTGTATAATTTTCTTTTAATAAAACATCCAGGGAATACTTAGCGAATCTCATTTATCGAAATCCTTTCAGCCTAAGATTTCAACAGCAACTGTGACAGATACACCTTTTGTCAAACATATAAAAGTTTTATTAGAAAATAAACAGAAATAATAATACTTTAAAAAGTTTTTTAAATCAAGCTTTTACCAGTTATAAATAAAAAAGAACTAAAAAGTTATATAACCAGAGAGCTTGTTAAAACGAATCAAACGAGCCCACACTCGATGGTTTTATTTATCTTGATTAGTTCAGAAGTTCATATTGCAACCTTACGTCTCCATCACCAGACCAGCTCCATGTACCATGTACTGCCACCGAAGATACTTAAGTAGGTACACCAAATTTGAGTCCAATCGACATCGGGAAGGGGGTCTAATTTAGCTTGCAAGATTTGATTACAGACCGACAAAAGATAGACAACGGGACAGCTGAATTAAATAAAAACTTGTGAAAATGCGCCGCTAAGGTTCGCCAAGTTCTTCACGGGATGGCTGAAAATTTGCAAATCTGATATATGAAGTCATAAACTTTCATGAGTACCCATGTGAATAAATAATTTTGAATTTTGCTTAACTCGTGTAAATCAGAATGAATTAAATTGAGAATAATTAAACGTAAGCAAATCTAAAAAAAATCGACTTCAACGCTTATAAAAGCAAAATATAAATTTTGCTTTTAGCTGGATCGATTTCGATTAAAAATTATATGAGACCACTTCCGAAGGATAATCTACCAAAAAAAAAAACATCAACATCGATTCACAATTGGAGGAGATATCGCGTAACATACATACAAAAAAAATCATACAGACGAATTGAGAAACTCCTTTTTTGGAGTCGGTTGAAAAAAATAAGGTATAAGGACCCTGTAATAAACAAGATATTGTTGTATGAAGACCAGTAAGGATAAGTGTACCACTAATTCGATACGTACCTACCCCAAACAAAAATTACTTAGGTATATATTTATGTATTCTTTTTTTCGAATCTCTGTCAAAATATCAGATAAAGAAAGAACGTATCCTACGTAATAATAGAAAACACAATTTATTACCATCAGCAGAAAAGGCTGATTATATTTGGTTTCCTCGTAAAATAAGCAATCCCGCACCCTATGGTTACGAAGGTTTTATTAAATAGATCGATGAAATAAACAATGGTCCAAAAATACATGCAGAGAACAGGGGCTTAGGATTTAATAACCTGCATGTATCATCTGGGTCTACCTTCATCAAACCTACGGATCCTATTAATTGAAGCTTAACTGAACCGGGAAAATACTCACGGGTTAATTTGCTTTACATTGGTATGGTATAACTAACATTAGCCGTGTCCCGCGGCTTTGTCCGCGTTTATTATGTTTAAAAGTAGCTTATGTGTTAATCCTGAGTATAAGCTATGTGCATTAGACATTTCAGCCAAATCAGTTTGGCCGTTACAGCGTAAAGATAAAACAAACAACTTACTGACACATTTACACACAAACTTTCGGCTTTATAAAAATATTTTTATAATAGAGATAACTAATAATAGAGTTACACGTCAGAGCAGTTATTTCTAATTTACTGTAATGACTGTTTTTAAATTATCTTTCATGATCTATATATATAAAAATCAATGCCACTTTTCGTTGTTATTTTATAACTCAAGAACGGGCTCACCTATCCAAACCAAATGTTTAGGCTTTGTTCGGACTATTTAGTAGATTGTTTATGTGAAGTTTGCACAAAATCGGTCGAGCGGTTCTTCATTTATCACACCCGGGCGAAACCGGGGCGGATCGCTAGTACTATATATATCCAAATAACATCACTTTAACTTCACAAATAGAAAAAAATCCATATTTTTCAGTATTGCCATACTAAATTTGTTGTATATTGAATCTGTGGTAGACCAGCGAGTCTAGAGAGAAGAAGAAAGAAGATAGCAGCCCTCCTTCTTAATTAGTAAAAACGTACAAATTACCATGTAACCATTATAAAACAATAAAGTCAGATAACGAGTTTGATTGCTGTGATTTGTGCAGGACCCTTATACAATATCTAAATCACATATAAACTTTCATTCCCCATTGCACCACCATAATGTACCCTTGGTAATTTTTTTTTTTTTATTGACTACTCAAATACCAATTTCCATTAGGGTATCTTCATAGATATAAAACTTTCGATTAACTTTCATCCCAAATTACACCTTAATGCACCCCTGGAAAAATATTAAATACATCGTTTTTTTATTTTAAATTAACTAGGTACTCAAATACCAATTTTGATCGCCATAAGTAAAAAAACAAATAATTTTTCATACAAACGTTTTCACCTCATTTTACCCCTTTTGGGGGTAGAATTTCTAAAAATCCTTTCTTAGTACACCCCTACGTACTAAGACAAAAGTAGCCTCCAAATATCAAGTCTTCACGACCATTATTAGATTACTTATGTAAATTATTTATTTATTTAATAGTTTAGCACAAAACTGTTTGAATACGCTTAATGCTATGAATCATTATTTGTCTTCTTAATTCATTAAACATAAACGCTTTCACACTCACATCCCCACACTAAGTTCGAAGACTTGTGTCGTGGGTGCCGGAAACATTCACATCACACACAATCACAACCAGAACAAGAAACACAATGTCCATGTGTTTCTTGTTCTGGTTCTTATCCATGAGGAGAAAACTTGTGTTCCCGCCGGGAATCGAACTCGATAACCCTGCTTAGAAGGCGAACGCTCACCCAACTGAACCAACGGGCTGTTCATTACATTGCCAAACAAAAAAATCATCAAAATCGATTCATAATTGGCGGAGATATCGCATAACATACAAACAAAAAAAAAACAGAGTCGAATTGAGAACCTCCTTTTTTGAAGTCTGTAGAAAATAAACTTGAAACAAATAAATTGAAATTTCATACATAACTAATAAATATCGAAAGAACATTTCAGTCTTTATTGTAGTCAAAATAACAAATGTGTTAGTTGTAATTACAGGATAAAAAGCGATTTAACATCAATATCTCAGGGTGACGAGCGCAGTGCTTTGCTCAACACATGGCCTCGATTCTGATGTACACTCACTAAATTAAATTTAAACTATCCCTGTCTCTTACAAAATAGAAACACAAGACAGAGATAGCATACATTTTAGAGCTGTCAAGCTAGTTTATCATTTAAAATATGAACAGCAGAAAGGCGCGTGTTTTTAGTCAACACCAATAACATACTCGACTAAGCTTGCATAGACATCTAAGTTCTGACTAACTTGACAGCACAGCAGTATGCTATCTCTGTCTTGTGTTCCTATTTTGTAAAAGACAGGAATAGTTTAAATTTTATTTAGTGTGTGACATCAGAATCGAGGAATGTTTATTTATCGAAGCGATCATTGGGCGTTAATTATGCAGAAGCATGCAGGGTCGTATTCAACGGAGTAAAATATGGTAACATTACTTATGTTTACTTACTTCCTACTACTAATTTTAAGGTCGCGCATCTATAACTTAGATAACTTAGGTAACTTCATATAGTTTTTCGTTAATTTCTCAAAGAAAATAATAAATATTAATGTTTTGGATAAACAACTGATGTATATATTTTTTACTGTTAGTAATTATTTACCATATACACGGCAAAGGCATCTTGTTAACCATTTATTGAATACTACGCAATCTACCTAAATTTGTGATATTTGTGTTGACGGTTAATGTTATATAGTCTAATTTACTTTTTTCTATGTTCTCATGTAAGTGATTGTTATCTTTTATGAGAATAAATGTCTTGAAACCTAAACCTATTAAATTTCCATTATTGCATAATGTCTGTTAAAAATAAAACAATATATACATTAACCAAGAGTAATGTTGCCTACTGTTTAACAGCTGACCGCATCAAGGTCTACTGTCAGTCAGTGCTGGCCGCAATCCAGTGGCTTCGGGAGACTAGTTTCTAATCCAAGATTAACCTGTTGTTGAATAGGACATCGCTGACCTGAGTACTTAAGCGTTGTCAGAAGATGCAACTAGATTGAATATATAAATTGCCAGATAGTACTATTATAATATGACTACTAATATTATAAATGCAAAAGTAACCATGTCCGTCTGTTATCCTTTCACGCCTATGCCACTGAACTGATTTGAATGAAATTGGGTACAGAGATAGACTAGAGCTTGGGAAAGGACATAGGCTTCTTCTCATCCCGGAATTCCCGCAGGCCCGGCAGTTACGCGGGTAAAACCGCGGGGCGCAGCTTTATATATTCTTTCTATTACATTATCGAACAACGTACCTATATTTGCTAAATTGCTTGAACACTTACTGGTGTCTTATTCCCTTTGCCTGTTCTTCTAGTGACAGCACCTGCGGTATGAAAAAGGATTATTTCGGCCGCTATTGCTTCTGTGATTTGCAACTACAGTACTGTAGTTCCCTACAAGAAAAAATCTATGATATGCAGCCAAGTTATTTAAATTTTATTATACTTTTAATTTTAATTGTTTTTAGTCCGTGTCGCTTTATTACACACTAGCTGACCTGCCCGGCGTCGCCCGGGTAAAAAAAACATAGCCTACGACACTCACTAATAACGTGGCTTTCTATTGATATACGAATTTAAAAAAACGGGTTAGTAGATCCAGAGATTACTCCCTACAACCTTACAAACTTTACCTCTTTATAATATTAGTATAGATAAAGTTTAAAATGTCATGTTGTCTCGATTTAAAAAACAATTATTTTGCTAAAAGTGCTCAAAGTTTGGATGTCATGGGGCGATGTCGACTAAAATACAATTTTAAGTTTTATTTGGTGGAGCCCAGTGAATTCAAAGTATGGACATTCAATCGTTTGAGAACAATAGCCGTAGAGCGGAGTGGCATAACCCTTAAAAATGAAATCAAAAAATTAAACTCGATACAGACGTAATATGTTTCATGTGTGTGGTACGTCACCACCCCATCAACGAAGGTCAAAGTCGTTTATATGTAGTAAAATATGAACCACTTAGTAGGCCACGCCTATTTCCTGTCGAGCTAGTTAACCGAGATGCGGGCGAGCTCCAAGCACTAATAATACATTGTTATTGCATGCATAATGCAAGGAGAAACTCCCGCTAAGAAGTTAAATGTTTTCTACATTAGTGAAGTGGAAATACGACGCACTCTGGTATCTTTAACCATCCTAAAAAAGCTCTTATGTGACAAGCTCGGCCTTCATGGTATAATCATTAATCTCTATGAGTGTCACACCAATTTCTGACCTATTTTCGTCTGCTCAAAGTGCCGGAAATGCCCGATAAAAGGCCTATATCAACATCATTACAGACGCGTATACATCGCAAGTGTACTTACATAACTGTTACGTTGTTCCCTGCCTGTATTTTGCCGCAAAGTTAATAAAAAAATAATGCAAAGACGCAATAGTATCTTATGGCAATATAGGACATCACACGTTTATCTCAGCACTGAACAAAGTTTACAAACGTTACTGTGACAAGGACCTAAGCTGTGGACATGCTTTTGACTTCAAAGAGAAACGTCAACAAAGCAGGGCCTCAGGGCTGAAGAGTCCCATGGACATGTCAGTGAGTTTCATTCGAAATAGCAACGATTATGACACATCTATATTTAACAGTTGCGTATTGTTTACACTAAGTAAGTTAAAATAAGATTAGAAATAGATTGAACTTACCCATCAAATTGTAAATAATAAATCACTCAAAGAGATAACTGAATGAGGAAAAAGTGTTTCTTAGAAAAATGTGTCCATTTTTTTGCTAAAAAAATCCTTCAATATTGACAGCAATAATGTTCAGCAGTAGTCAGGATTTTGTTTTATCGTCGGATTATATATCTTTAAAAACTTTTGTTAATAGTTTGAAATATACGATATAAGCAAATATTTGAAAGTGATGTGAAGATACGGCCGAATATGTATCATGCTTGACTAGAAAATACCTATTTACTCTAGATTTGAACACTTCCAGATTATACCATTCAGGGAACAAAGATGCGGGCAATGAGTTCCACACCTTCGCCTTGCGGATGATAAACGTAGAAGATCCCTTCGAGCGCCCGGAGATAATCAAATCAGCAAAATTAAATTTTGTGACTAATATGTTGTACTTTGATGTTTCTAGTTTATTATATATAACACTAGCTGCGCCCCGCGGTTTCACCCGCGTTAATAATGATGAAAAGTGATGATGATGATGATGATGAAAAATAGATGTTGGCCGATTCTCATAGATACCGGATAAGCACAAAAAATTTCATCAAAATCGGTCAAGCCGTTTCGGAGGAGTATGGCAACGAAAACTGTGACACGAGAATTTTATATATTAGATATGTATCAACCTTTTAGTTGGTAAAAGTTCCCAGTAGAACTATTTCTACTTTGACCGACAAGATTAATTAAGTCTTCATATTACTCACTTTTACAAGACGCTGCCCTCATTAGTAATTTTATTTATAATCACATTTAACACGATATTTAGCATAAATGACTTGTGTCGTAGTTGCCCGAAACATTTATATCACACCCAGAAGCACTAGTTTCCCTAGGGGAGAAAAATTGTGATCTCGCCAGAAATGGAACCCGATAGGTGGACACGCACCTAAGCCAAAATTCTTAGTGTTATTCATTAATGATGAAATATGCCTCCTACTTAAACGTCCAATTCACCGCAAAGTTTGCTTCTCCACCTCATCGCCCCTGTAATGAAGCCAACTTAGTTCAGATTCGGATACACCGAAATACCTAACGCTGCCATTTCAAGACCACATCAAATATTATTCACGTTCGTATGGCAAGGACGGTGAAAACAGTGACTCAAATTCACACAAAGTATCTTGAAACTCCTTCGCAATGAATGACAGGTAACTGGTATCATTGTGAGAGTAACATAAATGATGTGGTCGACGATGGAGCAAGATTGCCTAGTGAGTCAAGACGTAAGTGAATATGTATCTTCTATTCACTCGCGTAACTTCGCGTAAACTTAAAGACTACTATATTGTACTAATCAGAAAACATCGACTCAGGCAAGGAGTTCAATTTCTTTGCGGTTTGCACAATGAATGTGGAAGCAAAACGCTTCTTACGTATTTGTGGAATGTCTACCATATAGCGGTATCGCTTAGCAGTTTGTCTGCTTGTCTGCGATCTTGCGATATTAAAACAGGGATGGGGGTATTAGATCGTGCAGTTCTTTAGCACACTATTCGAAATGTATCCGATAAAAAAACGAGAGACTAGCTACCATGCGCCGATGACTAATTACTAATTGTGAGACAGTCATTAAACTAATAAGTAGGTACTATCGTGATGGTATTTATTAGCTAGTTTCATGTATGGAGTTGATGTTTATGACCAAATGGTGGTCCCTGATGACCATTGGCTTGACAAGTGACAGCATGTACCATTTGAGTATCACCACGAATCCGCGTTCAAAGATTTGCCCGTTGGCTTAGATGGGTGAGCGTTCGCCTTCGAAGCAGGGGTATTGGATTCAATTCCCGGAAGGAACACAAGTTTTCTCCCGCAAGAAAAAATGTGTTTCTTGTTCTGGGTGTAACTGTATGTGTGATGTGAATGTTTCCGGCACCCACGACACAAGTCATCGAACTTAGTGTTGGGCTGTGAGTGTGAAATTGTCTATGATATTTCGTTCGTTTCTCATTAAATCAACACCTATTTTTCGATGAACTGTATCAGAAATGTATCATACCCAGCCCAAGCTTACGTACTTCACGCTTGATCGCCGCACCATGAATTATGGATAGCTCCCCGTACCAAAGCTTAGTGTCAATGAGATCACGCGCACCCGCTTCCATATTGGATTATTGCGAATAAATGACAAAAATCGTTTTCGATATCCCGAACATCGGCCACCGTTTGTAAAATGCGATAGCTGCACGTTCGCTATTAAGTGTATGTGATTTGGATTGAATTCATTAGCCTGAATTTGATGGTATTCGCATAGTGGCTATAGCATAGAAGTATTATTATATATTTTAAGATTAACGTTTTATTTGTTTTTGTAATTTCATTTTTCTCACCAAGGAAATAGTGTCTGGGTGTGATTTTTCAAAAAAAAAAAAAATGGTTTCTGGTGCGACACGATCTTTAAAATTAGTGCAAAGTGTTTGTTTAATTAACAATTGCTTATAGAAGAGAGTATAATGGTCGTTATTGTTCATATATATAATATATAAGGTTTTTAAAATTTTTAGGTTTCAACAATTCTGTTCATTTCGTGCATACTAGCCGTGGCCCGCGGTTTCGCCCGCTATTATCAAGTTAAAAAGTATCCTATGTGTTAATCCTAGCCTAAGTGTTAATGTACATAGCTTAAGCTATGTACATTCCAAATTTCACCTAAATCCGTTCAGACGTTAAAGCGTGAAGAGGGAACAAACATACTTACACACAAACTTTCGGATTCATAATATTAGTAGGATTTTGGAGACAATAATTACAATAAATATGTATATACTAATAGAAGTTCATTAATATAGAAAAATAATAAACTTTTAAAATTATACACACACTAAAGGTGATTGTCATGGAAGGCACGCGTCCATGTAAAGAATACTAACTCATTTATAGTTTAACACTAAAGATTTACATTTGTATGTAACACGCTAGATAATCAATTAGCGAATGTTCATTCAAAGGTTGGCTGGTAAAAATCAGTTAGAGCGATAAACCCCTGTTCTATTTTTATTTGCTGTGTAATAAAGTACTATTGTATTGACAAATTATCTTGCATTTTAAATACTTATAAAAAGAAATAAAAAGCACACTTGTCAAATTGAATTCCAACACCCCTTACACGACTAAATAGGCTACATATTCCCACCCCATCTAATCAAAAAGCTGTTGGCAGCATGCATATTTCGCTTCTTTTTCCTCTTTTACTTAAAATGTTATTTAGACCAGAAGATTCGGCCGAATAGCCTGCAGCTACACAGTACATTGGAAAACAGTTTTGGAACTTGTATTTCTATAACATTCTTATTACTACATACATTAAGTTCAAACTACGGCCAATGAACATAAACATAAACGCTTTCACACTCACAGCCCCACACTAAGTTCAATGACTTGTGTCGTGGGTGCCGGAAACATTCACATCACACATACAATCACACCCAGAACCAGAAACACAAATTTTCCTTGGGGAGAAAAGTAGTGTTTCTGCCGGGAATCGAACCCGATACCCTTGCTTAGAAGGCGAACGCTCACCTAACTAAGCCAACGAGCAGTTCAAAAATTGCATATATTTCCTAAAATTATATTCAGCAAAGACCTAAGCTACCTACAAAACATCGAGTTTATAGGCAACTCAAGTGCTTAAGCTCACTACCAGTGGGTAGCATTCCCATCATGCTGGCGACATTGCCTCTCTGAATTGCAATGCTAATACGTTGAGCCAAATAAGTGCCAACATTCAGTTTATGTTGGAAGGATTTATCAACATCGATTATTGTATTAGAGTGCGGTTCTTGTTTGTAATTATCATTGTTTCTACACTCTTAATTTTTCAAAGGATTATTTCTATTCTCTTTTATTTTTCTTGTATATTAATAAGTTTATCAAATGATTAGATTTTCATTTGCTATTGGCCATTTTTTATTTTGTTTTCTCGCATTCACATTTTAAAATTTTGTTTGAAATGTCTTGGGGTTGATTGATTTAAGTATGGAAATTTGGTTTGGAGCTATCAGCAATTGAGCGGATCATGTCTCATTCTCAAAAATCACTCTTCGTTGTGATTTTTCTACCGACTTCACAAAAAAGGAGGAAGTACTCAATTCGACTGTACTTTTTTATCTGTGTAAGTTACCTCGTTACTTCTTTCCACTTGAACCGATTTTGTTTTTTTTTGTTTTGTTTGAAAACTGTCACTTTGATCTCATAAAAATTTGATCAAGATCTGATAAGTAAATTATTTAAGAGGCCGGGGTGGCTTTGAACGAGTCTATAGGCTGTCTCTGTTTAACTTGCAAACTGTGCCCATGCTTGATGCGATAGCACTACCGAACGAACAATTATAATAGGTGCCGTAATACCAAAAATTATGAATGAAAATGTGATGTTTAGCTATTGTTTTTTGTATTAGTAGTACCTTGAAATGATAGTCTATGTTCCTGTTGTAATGACAAAAGAAATGTGTTCGTTTTTAATACAAAACGAATAAGTTAAAGATGCGACATTTACGTCGTAATAATGTGTGAAAATCAATTGGTTTATATTTCGTTTTAGGTAATTATTTTGGAATAAAAACTATCCAGGAACCTAGATTAATACGTTTTTTATCTGAATAACAGCACAATATGGTGGTTATATGCTTGAATTATAAATCATTTCGGTATTACGATTGTATGGGCAAATCAACCACTACCCGGCGCCTTAAGTTATCGTCAATAATGTGTGTTTGATACATTTAATATGATCAAGATTCCGAAGATAAAACGATGAAGTCGGTTTTTTTAAGCTTTGCTTGCGTACAATTATTTTAAAGCAACATAAACTGTTCATAATGTACCAATGGAAATTAAAAAATGTCAAACAAATGAACGACAATAATTTAACGCTTAACTCGAGCCCTTAGCCATATAAAACTTAAGCACTCGTTGCTTAGTGCTGTCAAGTGTATACGTAATGATGTCTGATTTTAGTCATTACTAAAAACAGACTGTAGCTAAATTTCACCTGTAACTGCTTACAGTTAAAGATGCATTTTAGATGTATTATAAATACTTAGGTATGATAAATATCGTATTTTTCATAAGTTTAAGATATTTTTAAAACATTGATCACCTGCATCAAATTCGCAGATGAAACTTCACTGGATCCTTCTTTTTTAAGATATGCGTAGCAAAGTCATTCTGCTAATGACGAATGTTCATAAGATTTTTGTCGACTCAGTTGGCGCAGTGGGTAGTTTTCTGTCTTCGGTGCCATGGGTACTGGATTAGATTCCCGAACGGAGAACTTTTCCTTTCTTTGGGACATTTGTTCTTCGGTTCTGGGTGTGATTGTGTGTAAGAAATATGTTTTCGGCACCCACGATACTAGTCTTTGAACTTAGTGGTAACTGCGAGTGTAAATGTGTTTTTTTTCCGATACTTATGCAGCATTGTAGCAGCGTAAACATAGGTACTGCCAATATCACAGCACTGTGCCTCAGGTAAACAACGCTTTTTCCTCCCCTGTAATTGAATAACGACCCCCGCTGATTCGGCGATGCTGAGAAAAATAATTCTATTATCAACCTCCTTTCTTTCGGTCTCACTTAGCATGCAATATTTTAGATGGGCGCTACCAGTCGAAATTAAATGTTAATGAATGAAACAGAACCAGTACAAAATGTTTTCACAATCCTTTCTGAGCCAGATTTGCCGCGAAAGTGAAAAATGGCGTTGATCATTTTGTATTATTTTCGAATACTTTAGATTCTTCGAGTGTTTTTATGTAATAATGGTGGATAATGAACCGTTAATAGCGAACGTGCATGAGTGTAGGCAAATCATACAAAGTTGAAAAACGAGAATACCAAAATTCCAATAGAAGTTCTAATAAAGTTTCTACCGCTTGTGGATTCAAGGGTATTTTATTTTCGTTCCTGATTCATTTACTTTGTTGTGTATTGTGACTGTGAGTAAAAACCATATATTTTATCCGCTTCTTTAGTCCCACTTACTGTAAATAAAAATCGACTAGTTTACAAGGGACTCAAACATAGAGCAGGTACACGATGTAGAGGCAGAGTAACGTATATCAGAAGGTATAAGAATCTGTCTCTATAATAGTAGAGATATGTATTATATACTGCTATTCCTTAAACTATTCCACCGCCAAGTGTAATAAGAGCACTATTTACTTTTTGTAAATAAAAATACCCTCTATCTTTTACAACTCCGCTTAACAGATAATTACGAGTAAGGACCTATTGCCATATCCTGGCATATCTATACCGCTATTCCACGGCGTACTGACAGTTACTTACCTTTTATGATCCCTCCCTACTTAACCGTTAATTAAGAACATTAATCCAAAGGCACGACCACCTTGTTTTCCTTAATTGGTCACAATTTTATTTCAACATGAGCCAACGTCAGGTTCCATAATTAAATTTATACATCATGAGTGCTCTCTACACCCCTGAAATGAGAAATTCTTCACGTAACATTGCAGGGAGTTTTTAATTGTGTAAATTTATTATGACGGCAACTAGCTTGGGTCTAAGGAGGTCTGATTGGAAGTGCGCAGGAACTGTTTTTCTCTTTCAATCTTCATAGTGATATTTTTAACTAAATAATATTATATATATGCAGAATATTTTCGTTTATGGATATTTATCATGTGTACAAAAAAAACTAAATCGGACTTGGTATCTTCAAACCTCCATCATTTGATATTAATTAAATTGACGGGACCATAGATACAAACATTGCTTGAGCACTTAATTTATTTACTTATGCGTTTGGTGGCTTGTAGTAATTTCTTATGCTGTATATTATTTTATAATTTTAGTTTAGTCTTAGATAATGTATGTATATAAAATCATGTGTGAAATATAAAATCATTAAACAAAATGGTTAATGTACGCCGGAGATAATATGAGTTAACTTACAAAAAAAATACTCCCAAAGAAACGTACCATTCAGTTGAATTTAGAAAACCTCCTCATTATTTGAAGTCGAACAAAAATAAAAAGAAATATCCAAACTCTTACATTAATTGTATTAGTAGGAAGTACAAAAATAACATAGGTACTAATCTTTCAAACTATATTGATGACTTGGATTAATCACTATATAAATCTATTCTGATGAAAAGCCTTTTCCATAATAGGCAGGAATTCGTTTCAGTATGTTCAAGAGGATATGAATGTTTGACGAACAAACTCGACGAAATAAGGAAGTTTGTAAAGATATTGTACAGTCAGACAATAATAAGTACCTTTTATTATATTAGGGGGATAAAAATGTGTATTGATTGTATATATTAATGATAAAAGGTGGATTGTTAAAGTATTTAACGAGTTACAGACTATAGGATTTTTGTTATAATTAATTCACTCCACGGCGTATCTTCTACATGCAACTTCATCGGCATTATTTTGTACCTCCCCCCAGAAATTCTTTCCCAAAAACTTATTATTTGTTATATTATTTCCATCAGCCAATATTTTATCCATTGAATAAGAATGAAAATGGATAATTTCTTTCTTCAAGTTTTTTTTCATAATATTTTGTTTAGGGCTATTTAAGGGTTAAATACCTATATTATTCAAAGCTAAAATTTTAATGATAAAACGCCAATAGCGCAGCTGCCTTATTCATAATTAGTTATTATTTTAATTTTCTTGTAGCAGTGCTATTTCACTTTCTCATTGACGTGTATGGAAAATATGAATAAATGAATACGAATATAGTGCAGTACCTACTAAAGCAGAAAAATCTGCTTCTTGACTCTAGGCTTGAGGCGAAGTTAGATCTCTATTGCGAGTAAAAATCTCACTAGATGATTCAAAACAGCTAATAATTTTGGTAATCTATGTATATTTTATTTATCATTTATCATCATTTCCTTTCTACAGGTCCTAAAAACCCTTATTTTTTTAAAGCAGGATACCAATTTATATGTAAAAACGTTAAGTTTTATCTTCTATTGCTAACGGTACAAATTCACGAGTGGCTCGCAAATAAGCGAACTTTTGGCAATGACCTCTGAACAAGACCGAAACTTTTGCTCGTAAAAGAACGATCTTAGTAAAATATTGGGACTCAAGAGCTTTGGTAGTTATTCGCAATCTTCAAAAAGTGAGGGTACCTTTTACGAGTAGGTTTTATAAGTAGGTATTCGTAAAAGCTATTCGACCTACTATTTCATAGCTTTCCCGTTATGGATGGCATTTAAATTCGCAATGGGGGAAATAAAAAAAAAAAAACAATGTTATCACTAATATAAATGAACTCAATACCGAATACCTATAAAGACTAGCGTACTTACCACCCCTTGTACACATTAGCACTGACCAACAGAAAAGAAAGTAGGAAAAAAATTGTATTTATTACGGTTAACTTTTTAGGCTTTTTTTAAGGTTTTTTTTTACTTCGCAGTAGGGATGTCAAACGTAGTAGTAGAAAAACGCTTCGAGCAAACCGGAGGTATGCTAACCATGAATGGATGTCGTTTGCCAGTTTGTCTTGTTGTTAGATGGTAAAACGGGCATGGGGGAATTAACTATACGAAATAATACCGATAAGCTTGCGAACTTACGTCGGTAAACGAGACTGTGCAATTTGGACTCAATTAGCCTATCATCGCCAATGAGTCTTTTTGCTCGTCGGTAAAAACATTGTTTATAAATTATTTATTTTGTAAATAAAATCCTTTTACCAAATATATATCTTCATTAATGGTAGGTACGGGACTTAATCACGCCAAAAAACTTTTAATTATGTAGCTATCATAATATTCAATTATAATGTGTTTGAATCGCGAAATTTAACAAGTAAATATCTTGTTAAAATTATTTCAATGTTACGCATAGTTCAATATTTATATCTATTACAAACTCAATTACCTACTTACCTAGTGCAAAAAGTCATTGGTCGGCAATGTACCCAAAATGCTGACTGCGTTACCTACTACTGAGCAAAATACAATCCAGCAATTTAGTCACGTGTCGACTCTTTCATTCTCGCAGACAAATCTTTATTTATTTCGGATGCAGGTCCCCATGGATCCAGAATATAATTTTAAGTATCCTGCAATTAAATAATACAATTAAATATGAGACAAATTTCTTATATTTCTAAGGTATTTGATACACAATTACCAAGGGTGCGGTTCGGTACCATAAAAGGGATGATCAGTTTTACGTCCTAATCTTGGGCACAACTTTATGACGTGGGAATCCAGTAGCGGAATATTACTCTATCTGTATAAATCTTTGCAAGAACTTTTTATGATCAATCAAAAATAAACTGTAACGAAAGTGAGGAAAATGTGAGCACTTCTATAAATATTTATATTTCATGTTACATTTATTATTAACTGAAGGACGCCGTTGCTTCGATCATGGTAAGAGCCTTTGTATTGTTCTAGAGTTTAGAACTCTAGGTTATACAGGATAATTTGTAGAATACTAGAAACCTCTTCGGTCATCATTCCAACCAATGAAAGCGATATCTTGCGTGCTACAGCTACAGCTGTACCACGCAAGATGTTCATCTATATGAAAAAACAACCAAAGGTATTCACACTCACAGTCCCACACTAAGTACAAATACTTGTATCGTGTAATGTATGTATATTGCCAGAAATATTTATATTACACCCAGAACCAGTAACAAAAATATCCTTTGAGAAGGAAAATTGTGCTCCTGCCGGTAATTTAGCCCAGGAGCCACCGGTGTAAAGGGCAGAGACCTGCCACTGTTCCAACGGGGTCGTCAAGTTTTCATTTCACTATAGTATTTTCGTGAAACAAAATATACCTATTGTGCTTTAACAAAACATCTGATTTTCTTTTCATGAATACTATTTGTTTTAATATACAAATGTTAACGCATTCGTAGCCTGATTATGGGTATGTATATTGGTTAGCTTATCAGTGAAAACTTTTAATTTTATTCATAGTAACAACATAATTTAAGTAGCAATTGTACATTACATTAAACTAAAAACTAAATTAAAATTAAACAAAAAAAAACTATAATTAGATATAAATATGTACAAAACTTAATCTAATAGACCGCTACCAGTAGGCAAAGTACCCAAAATGCTGGCAGCATTGCCACGTTGAATGGCAATACTCAATCTCTGTCCAAAATATTTGCCAGCATTTTGGTCACGAGTTGCTTCGACCAAACGCTTTGTTAATTCATTGTAGAATGTATGTGCTCCCGGTCCCCACGGTCCCAACGTCTCAACCCCAAAAGGCACAAATATATAACCACTATCAAGATTACTATATTTGCGCCTTTTGAGAGTCTCTGCTGATTCAGCCGCAACACCAGCCTTATTTTTAGTTCCAGAAAGATGAGACGGTGCTAGGGTGTCTACGCAAGTTGCATCCCAAACCAAAGGCCGTCCCATCTTCCATGGAATCAGGGTCATTCCGTCAGGCCTTTTACCGTCATCACGTGCTAGACCATTTGGTTCCAAAATAGCCGCACAGTTGGCGGTGGTAAGAGCCCGACGTATGATATCATTAAGACTCGCGTTGCGGGGAATACGTCCTGCACTTCTAGAGCAAGACAGACCGTGATGACCGAGCCGGTCAACAACAGTACCGCACTGACAGCGGTGTGGAGCACAACACGATGCGCCTAATCGAAGTGATGCTGCGATACGGAAAGCCGATGAATCCAGTAGCGTTCCCGTATTTGGCGATGGGAGAGCCTGTAGCCACAGACCTGATTCCCACTCCGAACTTGCAAGAAGACGGGCACGATCTGCGGAACTTAAGCACGTTTGAAATAAATGATTCCGTACTTTGTCGCAGAGCGGCCCGTCCCAAAGCTTCTGAGAAGACAGATTTTCTGGGAAATCAGTGCCTGAACAGGCTACCAACCACGCTTTCTTGGCCTCGTCTATAAATGATATTTTTGTATTAAATGGTAGAGCTAATATTATTATTAGCTATTTGTTTAGAACCATTTACGTCGTTACCCTATTGTCAAAATATTTATCCGTGCGTGATTGAGAACTCATTCCCTTTAACGAAAACAACTATACTTCTACCAACACAATCACTTAAAACAACAAATAGCAAGCTCGTCTTCACTAGATATTTCTCCCACAAAATGGCATGCCCACATGACATGTTATAAATCGTCTATCCATAATCCCACGGTTGCGGACATGAAAACATTAAAATGACAAATTATCCATTGCCGTGATTCCATTTTTCACAACGAAGGAGGTACGCCATGCCATTACAAGGAGATGAAGGTGTATTCATTCAAGCAATTGGATTTTTCGAGGTGGGGACGAAATAAAATGAAGGCAGCGCTTAAGGTCATCAGTCATTAGCTGTCATTGTTTAAGCAAAACTGAGTAATAATAATAAGTAAACAATAATAAAATCTATCACACTCACAGCTATACACTAAATTCAATAACTTGCATCGTAGGTACTGGAAACATTCCCATCACACATCAATTACACCCAGAACTAGAAACACAAATTTTCTTTGGGGAAAATAACTTTTGTTTCAACCTTGAATCGAGCCCGATTCCCGCTGCCACCCAAGTAAGCCATCAGGCAGTTTGATAAGTGATTGTTTTTCTGTCGTTTATATTACGTAGAATTTAAATGAAATAATTAAACGCAAGCAAAGCTTTAAAAAACCGACTTCACCGCTTTATCTTCGGAACCTTGATCTGATTTAATGTATTGCATACGCATTATTGACGATAACTTAAAAACGAGAAATCAGATCTTGATCAAATTTCAATGGGAATACATGAAAAGCATCAACTTTCAAATAAAAAATTATCATCAAAATCGGTTCTCAACGTAAGAAGTTATGAGGTAACTTTTGAAGTCGGTCAAAAACGAGAACATCGTCAATGTAGTTCACTGAATACGCATTATTAACGATAAATCAAGAACTACTGATCAGATCTTGATCAAATTTATATGGGACCAATTGGAAAGCAACATATTTTGTCATTGGCGATTTTATATATTTTTTGTTTATTCTCCATCCCGAACACTTTTTTTTTTTTTTTTATTACACTTAGATGATACACATTTTTTATCAGAATGTAAGAGGACTTAGAACAAAAACTGTGAATTTTTATAATAATGTAGTTTGTAATAATTATGATGTAATTTCAGTTAGTGAAAGTTGGTTAAAGAGCGACGTTTTCGATTCGGAACTTTTTGACAGTCGTTATGTGGTTTACAGGCGAGATAGGGAATCTAGCGGTTTTCATGGCAAAAAGAATGGTGGTGGTGTAGTTATTGCTGTTTTGAAAAAATTCAACTCTACGCGCCTGCAGCACTTAGAGTCTGATTGTGAGGATCTATGGGTTAAACTTGAATGTCGAAACGATCGCGGTGACATTGAATTACTGCACATATGTGCAGCCTATTTACCCCCACCTATTCAACATAACATATTAGACCATTTTATATCCAATTGCAACAGCGTGATGGAGAAAATAGATATGACGAATGTACTTTTTCTTGGGGATTATAATTTGGGAACGATCGATTGGAACTTTAATAACAATTCACAAACACTAATTAATAGTTTGAATAATGGTCTATTTACTACTATGCTTGTGGACTTTGCAATTTTAAATGATTTAAGACAATATAACAATATTCTAAACAACAAAGGTAGAATCTTGGACTTGGTTTTAAGTAATAAAGTTATTTATGACCTAAAAAGAAGCTCTGACCCGCTTTCCGTCATGGATCCTCTCCACCCTCCTATTGAGTTCCGCTTTTCACTGTGCTTTGATGAAGGTCTTACGCCAAACAAAGTTTCTCATTTCTGTTTTTTTAAAGCCGATTACACCAAGATTAAAAATCATCTTAGAGATATCTGTTGGTCCGAAGAATTTGAGAGCTGTGACTCTGTTAACGACATGATGGAAATTTTTTATAACCATGTTCGGAAAGCTATATAATTGTACGTCCCTAAATCAGTACCAAAGTCAAGGAAATACCCGGTATGGTTTTCTCAAGACTTAATCAACCGCCTAAAAGAGAAACTAAAGTACAGAAAGAAGCTTCATAAGTTTAACAATAATCCTCTGGATCTCATATCATACGAGTTGGCAAAGAAGCGATCTGAACGTCTTATAGCATCATGTTATAAGACTTACATCACACGTCTTGAAGGAAATTTACGCTCGAACCCCAAATTGTTCTGGTCATTTATAAAAAACAAACGAAATAAACAGAGCCACTACCCTGCTCAAATGTCTCTTGACAATAAGTCAGCTTCAAATGGTAAGGATATCTGTAATCTATTCGCACAAAATTTTTCTGCAGCCTTTAATCATAAATCATATAACAATAATTTCCTTGGTTCGTGCAAACAAGAGGACACACTGACGAGCAATTACCTAACAGAGATTAAGTTCAGAGACGATCATGTTCTAAAAGTCTTAAAAAGACTTGACATTCGCAAGGGCGCAGGGTCCGATGGACTACCGGCTCTGTTTGTGGTTCAATGCGCGGCTGTACTTGTTCAACCATTGAGACTAATATTCAATAGATCATTGGACACTGGCACGTTTCCCATTCTCTGGAAACTTGGCTTAGTTGTACCACTACACAAAAGTGGCGATAAAATCCATATAAAAAACTACAGGCCAATCTCCATTCTCCCCATATTTGCGAAAGTGTTCGAAAAACTTCTCTATCCGATCTTATCTTGGCATTTCAAACAATTAATAGATCTTAACCAACATGGTTTTGTGAAGCTGAGATCAACAACTACAAATATGGTCTCTTTTATAAATAACATTTCCCAGGAGCTAGACAAGCGCTTTTCTATTGATACAGTCTACACCGATTTTAGCAAAGCTTTTGACCGCGTTAGTCATCAAATCCTTCTTCGCAAGCTTTCCGCCTGTGGTATAGGCGAACCTCTGCTGAGTTGGTGTGGTTCTTACTTAAATGGCAGAGAATCCACGGTGGTGGCAGGAGGGTATGAATCTGATCGTTTCTCAGTGATCTCTGGCGTTCCACAAGGGTCGCACCTGGGGCCTTTATTTTTTAACATTTTTATCAATGATATCGGTAAGTGTTTTCATCACTCCAAATACTATTTGTTTGCAGATGACTTAAAGGTCTATAAGGTCATCAGTTCCGTTTCTGACTCAATTCAATTACAGGATGACCTTAATCGTCTTACTACGTGGTGTGTCACCAATCAAATGGATCTCAATGCATCGAAATGCTTTATCATTCATTTTTCAAAAAAAAAAGCTAGTCCACATTACAAGTATTCAATACATGCCGACACTCTTGTAGAAGTAGACCATATCAGAGACTTAGGCATAGTCCTTGATAACAAGCTTAGGTTTAACATACATGTAGACAGTATCTGTTCCAAAGCGTTTAAGAGTCTTGGTTTTGTCCTACGCAATGGTAAAGATTTCAGGTGCCCTAAAACCAAAATTTTACTTTATAACACATTTGTCCGCAGCTCCCTGGAGTACTGCAGTGTGGCTTGGAATCCGTTTTACGATGTATATGTCAAGCGCCTCGAAAGTATTCAAAAACGTTTCTTGTGGCATCTGACATTCTCTTGTAATTTAGGTAAAACCCTTAAAAGCTACGCTGATAGGCTCAAATACTTTAAAATTAGTTCCTTATTCGATCGAAGACGTATGCTTGACTATACCTTCCTCTATAAACTTGCCAATGGGTTACTAGATGCTCCGGAACTTCTATCACTTCTTAACTTTTCTGCACCGTCAAATTTGCCCCGAGTATCTCGATTTAATATTCTCAGTGACACTAATAGTAAAACAAATTTGGGGCAAAATGCGCCGCTTAATAGAATCATACGTCAATTCAAAAACGTGTCGAAACATGAAAAGGTCGATCTATTCACAGATAGCATTAGCAAGTTTAAGAAGTCTATAGAATCTCTGTGATACAAATGTTATACATTTTACTTTATTTTATTGTTTTATTTAGGATATATTGTTTAAATAATATTAATGTACAGTTTTATTCAATTTAATTTAATTTTTTTAAATGACTTATGAAATTTTTTTTTTATTTTTCCGATTTAATACGAAATCACTACTATTAACTATTATTTTATTACCAATTAAATTTATAAGGAAGTCAATTGTTACTTGCTCTAAATTAATGTGCATGCAGTCTTCACCTGTAATTGTAATGTCACTAACCTTTTCCACAGTAACATGTTAACTTTATACTTGTAACGGTGTTCATTGTGTTGGTGATCAATAAATAAATAAATAAATATTTCAAACTAAAAAAAATTTGAAATCGGTTCACGTGGAAAGAATTTATGAGGACAAATAAAAAGAAATACAATCGACTTGAGGAGTAGAGTTATAACTCTATCAATAAAATAGGTGGTGGAACTTTTTGCAGTTTCGCCTGAAGTAGCACCATCCCTTTGCTACATGGCTGCAGCAGTTTTATACCACTGTCATAGCAGGACTGGTTCCAGCTGAAAGAGCGAATCGCCATTGCAGTCTCACGCGAAGCCATCACGGGGACACTAAGCGTAATTACACTTAGGTAAAGGATTAATAAAAAAATTTTTAGTGTCTTTACACTAAGAATATTTTTATTAATCCTTTACCTACGTACCTTTATTTTATAGTAAAGGTAATTATGCCTACCTACATATCTTACCATTAGACCCTGATTAACAAATTTAAAAAACGAAATAAAACATTACGTAATATTTTTCTATTCACACGTCGTTTTGTTCAATGATATAAATTACGCACAACTTAGTTCTACAAAAATGGTTAAATTCAAATTGTCGTATAGGTCCCAGCGGTCGCGTAGGATTGAATCGCTAAGCGACATCGTTTCGGTTCGCCTCAAATTACTCAGATGGGTTCTCGATACATACACCATTTGGTAGCCCTCTTTTAAGCTGGATTGAAACCGCGTGGGAAATTGGAAACAGCGTGCCAAACCGTCCCAAACGTAATGAGATGTAATTACTGTTATATTTTATTGTCTTCTGGCGTGTGGTCTATAGACTGCATCATCAGCTTGACCTCAATAATGTTTACACTGAGAAAAATGTTGCCGTATTATTTTTTTATTAATGTCATGTTTATAGTAACACGTGCAAGATTAAGACTCAGACGTTTGGTCTTTAGAGCCACACAAAAGAACAAACATATATTCATAGGCTGATGAACAAACTAGAAGCCTGGAATACGAAATATTCTGATGCTATTTATATTTCTGCTATTTTTTATCCTGGATGTAAAGCAAGTTTAAAAAAAATGCTTGTTAAGAATAACGTTAATGAATATTTTCATAGCTTATCAACAATGTTTTGACAAGGAAGATAGTAGTTACGGAAGGTTTTTGTTTTTATTTTTTATTTGACATAGAAGATTATACTCAGCCCAGTTCGTCCATTCGGCCTTTTTGCCACTTACCTATACCTTTCTTAGAAACCTCGGACCAAAATAAGTAGACTTAAAAACAAAATTCAGAGAAACCACTTTCACTAACAAAACACGGCTAAAGTAATCCCGAATTTAAACTCCCGGAAAATCTCAGCAAAATTGTTCAACGGGAAAAAATTAAGGACAAAAGTTTTCTTAACCCCGTCGTGGTATTAGAACATCGATCATAACAAGGAAAGTTTTATTTAACTTTTTTAAACGCGGAATAAATGAAGTACAATCTCTTGTTGTCTTTCGTTCCTCTTGAAACTCCGTTGGTCCGAAAAACTAATATTTTTTCCCCGAAAAGTTTTTATTGCGTTTGTTATTATTATCCAGCGAAGACGATGAATTTTCGCAGATCCGTCTCGTGATATCTCTGAAAATACTTATGGAGTGCTTTGCCATGAAAAATACTCAGTGAAATAACTTTCTGGCGTCTACATTGTATTCAGTTGATTTCTGGCCTCTTAAAGCCTTACTATTGTAGTACAGTGTAACATTTATTTATTTATTTTTTAACATGTATAGGCCCACACTTACTTCTGTGAAATGTGTCGGAATTTGCAAAAAAAATCCATTTGCAAAAAAATTCCTTGGGGAAAAACTCGTGTTCTTACCGGTAATCGAACCCGAAACTCCTGCAACTAAGCCAACGGGCAGTTCATTTGTGAAAAAAAATGTTTTTATCTATATCAACAATATGCAATATTCAGTCTACTTGAGTACCTTTTCATTTTTGTGAGATTAGAGTTATTTTAATCTATTAATAAATGGGTATAATTTAAACGGCCACCAAAAATTTTAAACGGTTACCAAAATGGGTAAATGGTCACCAAATTACGTTTCCTAAAATAAAAGTTCCTGTGACAGAACCGAATCGGATAACAGTAGATTAAGATATATATTTTTTAATTGTTAACACAAAAATATTTATTATACAAAAAAATGGATTTATTTCATAATATTGTAGGAAACGTAATTTGGTGACCATTTATCCAACGTAATTTGGTGACCATTGATCCATTTTTGTAACGGTTTAGATTTTTTTGGTAGTAAAATAGGTACTTTTTTGGGCGGTGTTTAAACACAAGCCTTGATAAATAGTCGATATTGTGAAGTATATTTTGACTACCAAAATCTTACTGCTCCAGAAAACCACATGAAAGGTTCTAGTTACTAAGGCATTTAGGTATCTTTTATAGCTACGCTACTAAGAATCCATAAAACCTAACGAGTAATGAAACCGCAATATAATCTTAATAATATCGATAAAACTGCTTTAACTGTTCTTGTAATAGGTAATTGGACTTACTTGCTCGTGAACAATAATCTGCTTTAGGCATATATAACATAGGTTACATTATGCAACTGCACAAGCGCTGTCTAACAACAACAACAAACATGTTTATTTATAATAAATTGTTATTGTTTTTTTCGAGATAGCTGTAAATGTTTGCCTATGTCTAATGTATGCCTCTTTGGGTCACACATAAATATATTTTTTTCTAACAACAACTAACACGATTATTAAAATAAATTGTTAATTTTTTTCATGAAATAGCTGATCAGATCATGTATGTCTATGTCTAATGTATGCCTCTTTTGGGCACACGTAAATATTTTTTTTTATTATTAAATTAATGTTAATTTTCAGGATAATAAATATATTTATAGACTTTTCAGCAAATACATAAAATTTAAAAACAAAATTTCTTAAACAAAATAATCAAACTATTAAATTGAAATATTAAAACTGTAGTAGGTACCTGGATGACCGAACTTTACTCGGTTTTTTTTTAATGTTGCAATTTTTCATTGCCTTAAATGACGGATAAAACGACGTTTTCTATAAATGAAAGCTAGCTAGATCAGAAACCACCTGCATACTAAATTTCATGAAAATCGTTGAAGCCGATTTCCAAGATTCAGATTATATATATACAAGAATTGCTCGTTTAAAGGTATTAGATAGATAGGTATCTGTTTATGACATAGAGTTTTTACTACTTCTTATAAACGCACAACATACTACTTCGCACGCCTTGCGAAACAGAGTATTTCTGTCTCATAGAAAAAGGTAAAAGAATATTCTGTGATGTCTGCAATAAAGAAAGTTTCCAGCCAGACTAAAGCAATATAAGCAACTGTTTTACTTATTTACAGCAAACGAAATATCTATTGTAGGCAATCATTCTCTGAATAGTTTATAGCTTGATCTAGTACTCATTACAATGTATTTATGTGTCTGCGATCTTATCGAGTACAGCCTAGTGTAAACATGTCCATTTTGTATTAATGTACATACAAAGGAATATATGAACGTGCACGAGTAGAAAGTTTGTATTTTTATGTATTCATTCATTAATCTACTTAAAATATTTGTTAAAAAAAAATAGCGTGAAACAAAGTGACTTTTACGCTTTAATTATTATTTAAACAATTTAAATTATAAACTTTAATCAATGCTCAAAACTCACGCACATTTTAAATATTTCTTATTATAAACGGGCTTTTAGAGCGTACAACTTACAGTCGCCAAACTCCTGAGATTAATAGTTGTTTTGAAAGCTGTCACGGTTGGTGGTGGTGTGAAAGCGTTTATGTTATCTTATCTAAATCCTTCCACTAGGCCTCTATTGCTGTAGAGGGTATCTGGCCTTATGGTTTGTCCATGTTGCCTGGGCTGGGCGCTGGGAGTAGTTACTCCCAGGGAGTGTGTCTGGCCGTCGCGCTGGTGTGGTCCGGTTTCTTGCAGGGACTGGCCCGGGCTAGGCGTGGCCTACGCCTGGCCCGGGCATCTTGCTCCGGGCTGTCCCCTCCATCATAAACGAGTGTGGGCGAAGCATACGATGTAAAGTGAGCAGTCGGGCTGAATTGGATGCCTTGATCCAATTTCTTTTTAGTTTGCACATACAAGCAATGATAATGCAATATTAATGCATCATTGTGATGATCTGATAGTGGATCCGAAAAGTGGTGGCTTTGGTTGTCACCACACAAAACCTCAAAAAAGTCAAAACTGGTACTCAGATCTGGGTCTAAATAAATGCGCTATAATTTAAAAACGCAACCCATACAAATATTTTGTTAGTTAAATATCTATAACTATCTGTGCTTAATTCACCTAATTATCTAAAAACTAAAACACGAGAGATTACTAACTAATTAAATAAATTATTCAACGTTTTCTGCGTTGCTATTTTATTTTATTATTTATTTATTTATTACCAAGATAAAAGTTTAACAAAATATTCAAAATCATGCATCTGTAAACCTCGTAAAGATTTGTCTAGATGCAAGGTCCTCTACAATAATATAAGCTTAGCAATAACAAATCAGTAACAATATACACGTGTAAAGTGAGTATTTTCTAATTATCCTTATTATTGAGTAGGTAGTCATTAACATTCCGTATTATTGTTGAACGAACGCAGCGCCTAAGTTACGTGCTCGCCTCGGTGCAACAAGTAGGTAGTTTGGTAAACTTTGGTTTTTAAATCAAATAAATAAAATTAATCCGTGTTAAGTAACTAATGGCACAATAATTAGTTATTTAGATATCTTCAGTCATTTCCAAACATTACTAGCTTGTACGAGTATCTAAATCTTTATTGCTGTCTGGGGGATCTACACAACCATCCAACATATCCGCCCAACTTCTAATAATTAAATTGTTCCTCAAACGTTACCTAAATTAAGTTGGAATGAACGTGATTCGAGAGCAATAACATCGAAGTGGACTCTATTATTAAGCGACATTAATTAGAAAATCACTAAAAAATAACATATATTAAATGCAATGCATCAGCTTGTAGAACTAAGTACATTATACTTTTCTATTATGGCTTGTATTTCAAAGCTAGACTAGACGTGTACATCCTACTAATATTATAAATCCGAAAGTTTGTGTGTAAGGGTGGAAGTGTGTAAGTGCGTAAGTTCGTTTTTTTGTTCCCTCTTTAAGCTTTAACGGCTGAACGGATTTGGAAGAAATTTGGCATGTAAATAGCTTTTACTTAGGATTAACACATAGACTACTTTTTAAGTTGATAATACCGAGCGAAGCCGGGGGGCACGGCAAATTTTATCTTTTTAAATTCCTGCCTTAATATGGATGTGACGAATACTCGCCCAAACAAATAGATGATGACCAGACTTTTTTTGCCTTGGTTACCAGTATATTCTTCACTTCGCTTGTTGTTGTATCTTTGAAACAGTAACTTTAATAAAAGCCCTCGTTTTAATTACAAAATGCAATAGGTCATGATAATCTTCATTTATCAAATGATACACATTTGATAAATGAAGAATATCATGCCCTATTGCTCTAGCTGCTGAGCTGCCCAAGCCCTGACGCAAGCGAACAAATTATCCTTTCCTTATTGTTCCACATTTGTCAATCATACTGCGGAGTGGAATTCATTGCCCGCGTCTTTGTTCCCTGAACGATATAGTCTGGGACACTTCAAGTCAAGAGTGAATAGGTATCTTCTAGGCAATCATGCTACATCTCCGGCCGCATCATCACTTTCCATCAGGTGAGATGGTGGTCAAATGCTTGCCTATCGAGTATAAAAAAAACGAATAAAAAAGTTTTGTGAGACGTGTGACGCCATACACCGGAATAGTCTGAAACACTAAATACTATGCCCAACGAGTCTAACATTGCAATTATCTACAAGTTATGTTAATGTCCACCCAAATCAATTGATTTTTGTTTCTTTATTAGCAGTAACCATGCTAGGTAGAACTAAAGTAAGAAATTATATAAAGGAAAAGAACTAAAAAAAATTCTTATGTTGCGTTCGCGCGGATTGAACTTAGTAGTAATTAAAATTTACTACTTTTACAATTAATAACAGTGTGTTCTGGTATTACTTTCATTTCTAGATCGAATGGCCAATAGCAACAACACCTACTTGCACAACCTACACCAAATATAATATTATTAAAATACGGCTATCACTCACGTCATTTGATCGATATTGTCGACCTAGGTTTCGAGCATGTACGATGCTCTTCTTCGGGATGAGTTTACGCCGCGAGGCCGCGATGAACCTACGCTCTTTACGCCAAATAGACTGTTAGATATGTTTTACTGTATTTTTGACAAAGAAACTTACTTTAGAAACTCCTATGGGCATAAGCTACCATCCAATCTTATGTATTTAGCTATATATAAACGATATTAGTACAACGATACAAGTTCACCACGATACAAGTCTTTGAACTTAGTGTGGGGCTGTGAGTGTGAATGCGTTTAAAAAAAAAAAAAAAAAAAAAAAACCAAATAGTTCATACACTGAAACATAGCATGACTTTTTATGTTAGTCTACTGACCAATGGATGATTGCCTAGGAACGAAAAAAAAGTTTCGAGTATGGATAGGTTCGACCGTGTAGAGGAACTATTAAATTTTTATGGTCTCCATACAGCTTCCTCCTTAAGTACGGATAGAGTAGTAACTTCGCGCATAAGGAAGTAGTAGTACCAGTTGGGTCATAATTGTTATGACTGTGTTATTCCTCTCTAACTGGTCCTTCGAAATTAGAAGTAAATTACTAAAGGATAGCAAGAAGCACATAATTACGGATCTCTTAATTGTTGAGTTATTACCAATATTATAACTTTAAAACATACGTACAGTAAATTAGTGCACCGGAATTATTATTCAGTTACACCTAAATACTTCCCCGGCCAAAAAAATAAAGAATAGGGTCATTCAATAGACATTCAACAGAGTGGATACTACGATATCTTCGATTTTAATTTCTAATAAAAATACCTATTCTATATTTTTTATTAGTTTGTTGAATTGCCATAGGTGGTTAAGCATCTAACTTTGAAGGAGCGTGTATGGGGCTCGATTCCCGGTAGAAACACAGTTTTCTCAAGCCTTCGAAATGACTTCATTTCAAGTCAAGGGCTTAGAGAGAGAAACCATTTGTACATCTGTGATATGATTAATGTGATACACAATAGAACATACAATAAGCTTGACGTGGTTCTCTGATGGAGTAATTTCTGTAGTTCAAAGCGAAAAAACGCGTAAAAAAATGCGAGTGGCACAGGTGTCCCTTCTATATACGTGTGACATTATATTTTAGTTTTTATGAACACCCTCACAATCTCTACCCCACACTAAATTCTATGACTCACCAGAACCAGAAACACAAATTTTCCTTCGGGGGAAAACTTGTGTTACCGCCGGGAATCGAGCCCCATACACGCTCCTTCAAAGTTAGATGCTCTGCTTAGAAGACAAACGCGCACCCAACTTAGCCAACGGGCAGTTAATATATTTTCAAAAAATTGTAACTTATTACCATATCATCCTATTTAGATAAATCGTCAACCACGAATACATAACATATTGGCATGATTTTAGGCACAGCGCTTACTACAGATCGATGCGAGTCAACTCCCGCTGGACCCTAATAAATCCACCCTGACCTGTGTTCATTAATTCGCCTCTGTCAAGTCCGTATCTGAAATTGTTGATGTTTTGCGTGTTTGCTCTAATTTATTGAACCAATCATTCGTTGGTGAAGTTGGAAGTTGGAATTTCATAATTGCTTTGGACTTTGTTGTTTGACTTGGGTAACGATAGCGATGCCTATTACTGTTTCAACATGGATTGCGTTTATCATTATATTTACTATATTTAGCATAGATATAATCTTTGATGAATATAGAATTGATCGATTTGTGGTTGACTATTTATTAAGAGTTCCCTAAATAGAACAAGATTATATTTGATTATAGTTGTGGTTTTAATCTACTAATTTTTGTGTTGAAAATACTTCGATCGAGTAGCGCGCGGCTATAGGCACGTCGGGTTCACCCGGCCTGCTGAGGTACTCCCAGAAGAAGAGCGTCGTATACGCTTGAAACTGGTCGGAGTCATTTCAACATAAAGTCAAGTAATAATAGTCAAAAATAATCAAGTTCTACTCAGGGAACTCAAAAAAAATTGTCAACCACCATCTGCACCACTTATTCCTGACAATGATATAGAGCAATAGAGTCTTAAATTCGTATTACAGGCGCTGCATAATTGACTATGTTCATCTCAGCGCGGCCCAGCCCTATGTTTCTGATTTTGTAATTCATCAAGAAAAAAATCAGCGTCTGTATTTGCTGAGCACACAAACACTAAGATTTAGAGCTACACAGTTTCAAAAAATCAAGAAGAACAAAGATCTTGAGCTACACTTTACGCTTACAGCTTTCATCGTGTATTATTAAACGTGACCTCTACGTTGTCTTGATCGTTTAAACGCTCTGCTTAGATTTGTCTGTACTACTCTGCTATTAGGTTACTTACCTGATTCTCTCTAACTCGGAAAAAAAATTATTACCCTTTAAAACTATTGCAGAAATAAGAAAATATCGACCACACATTCCTAGAGCCTTATCGCTCTCTCGTGTATGCACGAGCCAGGTGACACGGAGCAGGGATGCGACAAGTATCCCCGGGAGAAGTTCACTGTACCGCCAATAAATTGTAATATGCTCTAATATCCTATTTACCGATAGAAGGCCGCTAATTGCCTTGCCACGCTACATTTTGTGATTATCATAACACAAACAGTGATTAGTATTTATGGCACGAGCTTATTACCTAAAACTAGCCTTAGATATAGTTTATATTGTGTACTCATGGGCTAACATGGTAATTACTTAGTTGAAGTGTTTACTATAATAGAAGCTTGATGCTTTTGGATAGTTGGATACATTAGTTAGATTTATTTTTTTATGCTCGATAGACATTTGACCATAATCTCACGTGATGGAAAGCGATGATGCGGCCGAAGATGTAGAATGCTTATAAACATTTAAGATGCCTATTGACTATTGACAGATTTACCATATATGTAGAAAAAATATGCCATCGCTGCTGTATGTATTTACAGTCTTGCATATAATTGACAACACATCATCTTTACCAACTACTCGTGATGATTTTTTAAAATCTATTCCAAACTCTCTATTTCCTAAAACTAAATTACTAACGCTAACGCAACTAACGCATTCACACTCACAGTATAAATCTCACAGTACATATATATGCATATTCTATACAGCAAAAGATCTACATTACCTACAAGCCAATAAGCTATAGGCAACTCAAGGGTACAAGCCCACTACCAGTAGCGTTCATCACTATGACGGCTTTGTCTCTCTGAATTGCAATTCTTGAAATACATCATCAAACACGCACACTTAAAAATAAACTTTTGGATGTATAATAAAACTGTTAAGTGCCTAATAATATCTTTTAAAGTTCGCAAAAAGTATAAATCACGTACATTGAACTTGTACATAAATAAGCACATAACCATCCAAACCTCCCCACCGAAATTGCCAAAAGCCCGCACTGAGAGCATCTATTTAGCATTCAAACTTAGTACGACGTTGCCATTCAAATTGTGAGATATACTGAAAAGGCTGTAGTTCTAAAACGGTATACAGAAACTGAATAAGAACCACTCTTGTAACCTGAAGCTGTCGAGAATAAATAAGTGGATGCTGCCGTGGACTTGTAACGAAAATCTCGAGTTTCTGGTGCGCAGCAGAAGGCGATTGGTTTATTTTGCGAGATAAAGTAGCATAGTGCTACAAAGATGCCTAGCATACACATACAACTTTCGCATTTATAGATAGAGAAGTAGTAAGGACTATAGAATAGGAAGGCATAGAGTATAAGTAAGTTGTATATTAAGTTAGCGCAGTGGACAAATCTCACACTTACTCATTTACCCACAAATTTTTGGATTTATAATATAAGTATGATTAGCTATACCCCGTAGCTTCGCCCGCGTAAATTGAGTTAAAAGGTAGCCTTAGTATGTGTTAATCATGGTTATAAGCTAAGCACATTTAAAATTTCATCCAATTTCGTTCAATTGTAAACAGTTTGAAAAGAAAAAGAACATACTTATACATAAAAAATATATTTGTGTATATTTTATTTATTTGTATAACATAAATGATTAATCAAAATACAAATTTAACTAAACTACTTACCTAAAACAAAAAGTCATTGGTCGGCAGTGTGCCCAAAATGCTGGCTGCGTTACCTCGTTGTACAGCGAGACTTAATTGCTGTGCAAAATACAAACCGGCATTTTGGTCACGTGTCGACTTGTTCAGTCTCCTAGCCAAATCTTTATAAATTTCAAGTGCACCTGGATAATGTATAATAATATTATGTATTTTATAATTTTCTAATGATAATTTTAACTAATCTTCCTACTATCCTTTGTCACCCTCTCTATGCCTTTTAGATGCACGCTTACACCCCTCTTCTCATCTACCATGTATGGTTGACTGGTAGAGAATTTTCAGATTAATTAAGTCCACCTTTTGTATTTTTTGTGCAATAAGAAATTAAACTAATAAAATATGAAAAAAAAAAAAAAATATTTTTAATAAATATGACAATATCCATCGATAAATATGTAATGCAAGCATTCTAACCTAAAAAGTATTTGTCGATACAGTCCGTCTCTACCTTCGCTTTTTACGCTGTTGAATTTTTAAAACTGACTTTCGTCTATCCAACGTAATGTTTCCCTGATGCAAAGAATGAGGTAAATCGTTAATTCTTCTTACAAGAAATAAATCTTTCACCAACTATTCACAAAGCAAAGTCCTCAGAACATCCATAACAAATTGCGATAGAAATACAACGCCCCAGGGCCGTTGTCAGGGCGTGTTTTATTTTATTGTATTTAGGTGGCTCACATCTATCATGACATAATAAACACAAGCTTAAACTTAAGAGCATTTTTTAAGCTTTGCTTGCGGTAAAATTATGTAGAGGTCACGTCCCCAGTTGGCGGATAAGGTAACGCCTGTTAAAAAGAGAAGCTACCCAGTTTAGGAGACAGTTATACCTCACGCAGTCTACAAGATCGGTTAGATAAAACTCCGGCAACAAACTAGGTATTTCTTCTTGAGAACCTGCCTAGGGCGTTACCATCCCTTAGTCAGGCGAATAGCAGGACTATGCTAGCAAGTCTGGTTCCGGTAGAAAGAGCAAGATGTCAGTTTAGTTGCCAGGCATATGAGACGTAGCACCTTAGGTTTTAGAGAGAGGACCACATGGAACTTTATTTATTAAAGTTTCAGGATTCACCTCGATAGGATTTTTTAAAGATTAGGACAGGCGTCCGTCTGTCCAAAAGACACTCATTAATAATAGAGTCCCATTTGAACCCTTTATATTAATAACTACTTTGCAATCATTTGACAGGATCGTTTCGCTTCGATAAACTATTGGCTGAGTGGGCAAGTCCTTGCTTTCTACCGCGCGGGTTCTGGGTTTCATTTCCGTCAGTAGAACAATATATCGTATCAAGTACACATTTTGTACTTTTGGTTCTGGATGTAATGTGAGTGTGATGTAAATGTATAGGCAATGATACAAGCTTTATTAGTGTGGGCTGTGATTGTAAAAGTGTGTGTTAAATTACCTTAATGGCAGCGTAGATCTCTTTTACCCCCGATAGAGAGATATTTTGACTGACTGCCCTGAGCTTACACAAAGGGTTCTAGCATGAAATCTTGACAAAGCCCCCGGCGTTGATCGCTTCTCGATCCATTTATGCCACCTCCCAGGCTCAAATCACGTCCGCTTGGGATTCGAATCTACTGTTGTTTATTGGATAAACACTTTTGTGATGGATGACATGTGATTGCTATATTTTTAAACTTTTATCACTGGCTAAGGTTGCGCTGCAGCGGTTTCTTTAAAACCTCTGTGCAATTATTTGTTTCGAAGTGCATGTCTGCAATTGTTCTCAACCAGTGAAGGATAACATATTATGTAGGTAGTACCCAATATTTTTGAAGTGAAAACTTCTTTAGCGGCGTTGTACACTTTTTTGGGATGGGAAAAAAATTTTAAACTCGCGTCAGGACACATGACCTGATCAAAAATTCGTAAGACGGAAAATTTGTAAGACGAAGGAGAGGAAGTAATATCCCCCTCTCTTTCAACCGCGCGGCGAAAAATGTTCAAGTTTTCACTTCTGCCGACACTCCCAGACTCCCAGAGTCGCAAGCACGTCCAAAACTGGAGAAATTAAATAAATATGTTTTGTCATCTGTGATAGGCAATCGTTTAAATGAATTTTTATGTCTACTTTTTTTAATGTGATGTAAGCGTCAATCGGGTGGTTATAATTTCGAAACCTGCTGCGGTCTTGAGGTTTCTTTGAAGATAAACATGATGTTATGCAGTAACATATTGTCCTTGGATTTTTGACTAAACGTACGGCGTCCCCAAAAATACACAAATAAAATAATTTAATTTTGTGAAACATGAACACTAATGTTATTGACGAACAAGTTCCTAGTTTCATAAGCTGGGCACACGTGTAAACAGATGAAACGAAGCCATATATATGCATCTTATCTTATGTGATACCTCATTACTTCTTTCCACATGAACTGAATTCTGTTTTTTTTTTAGTTAGAATTATGTTGCTTTCCAATTTGTCCCATTTAAATTTGATCAAAATCTGATCATTTGTTCTTGAAATATCGTCAATAATGTGTATTCTGTTGACTACATTGACGATGTTTTTGTTTTTAACCGACTTCAAAAGTTACCTCATAACTTCTTTCGTTGTGAGCCGATTTTGATTATTTTTTTTATTTGAAAGCTGGTGCTTTTCATGTGTTCCCATTGAAATTTGATCAAGATCTAATCTCTGGTTTTAGAGTTATCGTCAAGAATGCGTGTTTAATACATTCAATCTGATCAAGGTTCCGAAGATAAAGCGGTGCGGTCAGTTTTTTTAAGCTTTGCTTGCGTTTAATTATTTTATTATTTGTTGGTATATTCGCTAAAATATCACATTATTTGGTTCAAAAGATATTCCCCTTTCCAAAAAAAATATTTTACATGTGTGATTGTGTGTGTGATGTGAATGTTTCTATCACCAACGACACAAGCCATCGAATATAGCGTGGGTCTGTGAGTGTGAACACGTTTATAATTATGTAGACAGGCAGACAAACAAAACAGCGGAAGCATAACGACTCTCCTTATTGCGTAAACTCTATTTTTCAAAACATATAAGAATCTTGAGTTACAAAACATATTCAGCTTTTACTCAAGACAGCACGTTTTTAAAACTTTAAAAGCTGTTTTAAAATGCTGAGAAATTTCTTGAGTAAAAATGACGCTAACTTTTTTTACTTATACGTTGTTTAGGTAATATTTTTACGCTTAAGGTAGCCGGGGCTCAAGTACTGTTACTGTGAAATGCAGTGAGTTACCTCTTTCAGTGAAAAATTATTTATCATTGACAGAGAAAAATCAGGAGCTGAATAGTATAGATAAATGATAAATAGATGAACTCCTTTTTGTACACCAATTTAAAAAGAAAATAAAACAGTGCAAAATACAATACAACAATACAATGGGCGGTCTTATCGCTTAAAGCGATTTCTTCCTCCAGACAAATTAGCTTTGTATGGAGAAGAGATAGCAAACTAATTTTGATAGTTGAGTTGAGTGTACTAATTTGTCTGCAAACAACTATGTTGACGCGGCAACTATGTTGTCCTTCCGTCCATCCGTCTGTCAGAGGCTTAATCTTTAAGTAAGCATTGTTAGTAGAAAGTCTGGTTAGTTGCGAATCTGCTGAGTTGAGAATCTGGTGAGTTGCGAATCTGGTGAACTGCTCCGGAGGGGTAAGATAGTGTTCAAACCAACTTTGTAATGGATATCAAATGTATTCAAAAACCTGAGTCGCTATTCAAAAAGCATAACAATAAAAAGGTCTCAAAGCTAGGATTCTGACTATATTATATATTGTGGTACTGATGAAGTTTCCATATAACTTTTTTGTGGTCATTGAATTTGTTTGCTCTCCACTCGCCACTGAGCTAAGGAACTTTGATGAAAACTTATATTTCACTTCTTTGTGTGACTTATCGGTATTCGTAAGAAGTAAGAGAAACTTTTAGATGTTTGCTCGAAGAAGTTTTGAAACGATGTATGAAATCAAGATTAAAGATTTTTACGTTAAGTACAATTTTACCAATGGTTAACAGTGATTGACGTAAATGTTGGTTATGTGTTTTTAATAATAATGTGACAGTAATCCAGCTACATAAAAGTAATAAAGGCAAAGTTGATAAATGCCAATCCTAAATATTTTTTTACTTCAATAAGCTTCTGTTTGACCTATATCTTACCTGAATGTAAGTGATGATGTGTGATTAAACCATCAGATTTGCGGTTTTTTTGGTTCGTGACATTGGCTGTGTGTAGCCTCTGCAGCGTCACCGGGTGGGAGTGCTCCGCGCCTTTACCCATGCACCCACCGGTGGGTTTGATTCAGAATCATTCGAGAGCCATACACCCAATAGTGAGTTTCTAATTACTGATGTATCCACCCGAGAAAAAAATCGGGTACAACAAAAGAAAATTACCGAAATTTGAAAAATGATAATCATTAAATAATAATATAAAAAACGTGATAAGATCGTTCGTTTCTTTATTTATATTTGGACTAAGGTATCTTAGTGTCGCTACATTGGTTACGTTAAATGTTAAACTATAAACATTAAAAAATTAATCAAACAAATTTTGTTTAAATTAAATAAACAAAATTTAGATTGTAATATTAAATTTTATAACTATTATTCTTATATTTCAAATAGAAAACACTAAACAAGTCAAACTTGTTTGAAATACAAAGCTGATTTATCTCAGTGTACTCTCTAACATCTCAAATTGTCGAACCTCCAAGGCATATCCTATATCAAAGTAAACATTTATTGGTTATTATTTATCACATACAATATCTTCAAAAAACATGGCCAAATAAAATACAAATAAACAGTCATTATAAAGAGCACGTCTTTTCAGGTATTGAGAAACGTATATACAAACCGACTAAAGATGAAATCGTAAAATCTTTTGACAACGGACCGTAAAAAATGACAAAAGGACTCCATATGAGAAATCCTCTTTTTATTTAGGTTTTGAGCCGTGCTCGTAAAATGTGAAGCTCACTAATAAAATGTGTGCCCGAAGATTGTATTCTACTCCCTTTAGACGCGTTTTTTGAATAACAATAGAATTTAATTCGGGCTTGTGAACAATTTCCGCGTGTTTCATTACTCGCTCTTTCATTTTCTGCGAATGTCAAACTAGGGCGGATATTGGTTGACTCCTCCCTTGATGTGTAATAACGCGTTAAATTGATGAAATCGATTTATGCGATTGTCCCTGATGGAAATACTGGATTGGGTTCGGATATGTTAATATAGTGATGGTAGATCTGAGGCTAGTTCCCTTCGTTCTTTGATAATATTGATTGAAACTAATCAAAAAGGAATAAATAGTTTATGTCGCATAATACGTATCACTACTACTTTGCCCTGAAAATATATCTGAAAACATGTCGATTTCTTTGTCTGCAGGCGATGATGAAAATATTACAAAAACATTTATTGGATGCTAACAGAATTTCCTTCGGAGTATTACTATCGACAGATTATTAGTACTTATACTGTCAGTTATCAGGTGGCTATATAATTTTCCCTCTAAGATGTTGGAAATGTAGAGCTAAGCTATAACAAACGAATCGTCTATATATGATACTCGAACATTAATTAACAAATAAGTGATGTCAATTCAAGCCCAATAGTTTCGTATTGTATTGTCTATTGTTTTTACTCGTAATTACCATCTATACCCACTGTCAGTTATTAATATGCATACCCACAGTAGATATAACCAAAGATAAAATGTAATCACTCTGTTTTAGGCATAACAATATACAGTCACGGAAGATGCCACCGAAATATTGCTGAACAAACTGTTGTATTCGTCTCATCATACATTTTTTTGCAATTTTCTTTACCTACTGATAAAAAGTAAACACATCCGCTCAGGAAAAAGTAAAATACAGGACATCCAGTTATCGGCAACTGAAAATACCACAAATCTACCGGATTTACGTAAAAATAAAGATGTATTCAGACGTTGCCAACAGTGTCTCCGCCGAGCGCTTGTCAACTTCCTGATTTTATTTGCTTGCCAGCATTTCACCGTAATGTGGTTTAGTATTACCAAAGAAATGTAGAAAAACAAACTGGCAGCAAGGAAAGGCGAAGAGGTAAATCAAGCAAAAGATTTTAGTAAGCAGTTGGTAAAATAAGCAATGGATTTGGTTCTAAGAAAACGTATCGTTTGTGTCTCCGAAATGGCTTGACGTTACTTGGTAAATGTCAAGTGGCTATAATATTAGGTATACTTCGTGAAGGCAGTAAATTAGAGGAGAAATTTCCCTGTAATTGGATTTGTGTTTTGATTGAGAGTGAAAGCAAAAACCAACTATATATATATATATATATATGTATATTATTATATGTATTATTTTTATGGTATTTAAAAGATACACTTATATAATCTAGACTTAGACTAGTCTCGTTTAAATACTAGCCGTGCCCCGCGGTTTCGCCCGGTATTATTAAATTTAAAAAGTTTCCTATGTGTTAATCCTAGGTATAAGCTATGTACATTCCAAATTTCATCAAAATCCGTTTAGCCGTTAATGCGCCAAGAGAGAAGAAACATGCTTACACACAAACTTTTGGATTTATAATGTTAGTAGGATAGGATTTTACAGTACCTATGCCAAATAGAGAAAAACACTTAAGGTTAATGGTTTGTAACTATTTTCTAACTAACATGTTTGAATATTTTTCGAAATATCTGAAATATTGTTTTTACGTTTTAACCCCCGTATCTCCGCTTTTTTTCTAAAACTGAATTGACAAAAAATCATTCCAGATAATTATTATCGAACCTGATCAAAACTTTCACGAGAATCAGTTGAGAAATGCGACTTAGGAAAAAAGCCCTACATCCGGACATAAGAAAGCATTTTTGCCATTCGCGCTAGCTCGATCAATAATAAAGACGATTCTTAAATTACAGTCGCCACCTTGAAATCACAAAATTAAAACCTGGGTTCAAACAGTAGTAAAAAAAAAATGGATCAGTTTTTTGTCGCCTGCACAAAATGCTCCAGGCTAGGAACAGGCAACCCTGATTTTTTTAGCATAACTTTTTACACACGACACCCCCATATAGGTCTCATCTTGGTACTCGATGAGGTAGGGTTGACGACAACCGGCCCACGGTCTATAGGTAATAATAAAAGGAACAGTGATAGATCAATTTTGACGGTTCACGTAACGACATCAGTTCCCAGTAGCGGTTTGATTGCTCGAGACTTGAGACATATCGTCGCCCAATTTCGTTTGATGGATACTTGGCTTTAGTAATAATATTAAAACGATGTAACACCTGGGAGCAATCCTTACTGAGTACACGTTGAGTCCGGGCGTTCGCTGTTTGGCTCCAGTCTAATTTAGATAGAACGATTTTCAAGTATCACAGTTGTGGTTTGTAACACTTTTGTAAGGATATTCGAAAGTTGACATTTAATTATACGTGTATTATCCAAAAAATACTTAACTTTCATATTTTTCTGTGTCTGAGAATACATCCATAGTCCCTATTAATTGTACAGGCTAAAACGAAAACTACATAAACATAACATAAAACGTTTTCACAGTCACAGCCCCTCACTATGTTAGCGGTCAAACGGTTGACTATCGTGAATAAAAAAAAAGTTTACGAATACCTTACTACATAAAAATAACATAAAACGTTTTCACAGTCACAGCCTCTCACTATTTTAGCGGTCAAACGGTTGACTATCGTGAACAAAAAAAGTTTAATCACTGTCGTTTTTGCCAAAAACTGAACGGGAAGCGAACCGCTGCTTATAATGCGAACGCACACCCAACTACGCCAATGGACAGTTCAGCTATGCCGTACGATGTTATTACACACAGATAACCAAAATTCACGTAAAATTACGTTTATCGTGCAGTTATTTTGAAGTGATATCTTACTTCTCACATACCCAACCTGAGATCCAGTTAATGGACATAAGTTGTTAAACTCAGATGAAATGCCAGCCCAGGGGAGAGGTGTCGCGGCTGCGGCTTATCAAACTAACGTGGCTCAAACTAATGTACCCCTTGGTACAGTTCAAATGACTTTAGGTACTAATTTATATTCGCTTTTGCTGTGTTTGAACATCGCAATATTTGTCTTTGCAACATAAGATTTTGCCTAGAAGCTCTGTTTCGGCTTTTTATTTTTTATTTGTGTTTTTTTTCTTTATGCTGGATAGGCAAGCATTTGACCATTATCTCACTTGATGGAAAGTGACGATGCGGCTGAAGATGCTTGCCTAGAAGGTACCTATTCACTCTAGACACCCAGATTGTACCGTTCAAGGAACAAAAATGCAGGCAATGAGTTCCGCTCCTTAACTGTACGGATGATAAACGTAGAAGCGACTCGCTTCGAAGACATGATGTGGCCGAAGATGAAGCATGCTTGTCTTAAAGATATCTCTTCAGTCTAGACTGCCGAAGCTTACTCGGTCCTACGACAATGTTGAAGAAGTAAAATATACAGACTTTCAAGATGATGCATATTCATATAAACTGGAGTCTTTAGTTGTTAGTTCAACATAGTTTGTATGGTAACCTACCCAGGTAACTGCGAGCGAACTGGAGGTATGTCAACCATAAATGGATGACAGTTGTTTTTCAGTATAAATTAATGTCAATAGCAAGTACCTTTTTTTGTTAAAAATATAGAGCTCCATTTCATTCATGTTTATGATTGAGTATTGTTAGCTTATTAAAATGAGCCTTTACTAAACACAATCAATCTGTTATTAGTCATATGTTGTAGAGTTCCTAAGACCAGAGGCATAGAAAAGACTAAAGTAAACTATGTCCAATCATAAAAACATCAAATATATAAATAATATCAGGGTCGTCCGCGACTACTATTTTACAAGTTTTTTTTATTTAGTTTGATCTGCTCCGATGTTTGTCATCAAATCTTGCAAATTAAATTTGAACCACTTCCAGGTTACCGATTGAGCTGAAATTTTGCATACATGTGTAAATCGCGTGACAATGCAATATTATGACATGGCGGCTGATCTGATGATGGAGCTGGAAGTTGGCCAAAGGAACTTTGTAATAAAACGTCGCAACCCCATCGAGTTTCGGCTCGTTTGATTCGTCTTGATAAGTTCTCTGGTTATATAACTTTTAGTACTCTTTATTTACAACTTGTAAAAGCTTGAATTTCAAAAAACTTTTTAAAGTAAGATATGTTTATATCTGATAGGCACTTAGGACGTACAATATAGGCTGAATAGCTACAATAAACAATTACAAATAGTATATAGAGCACCCTTTAATACATTAGATAAATAACCACAGACATTTTTACCATATCGCAAACTCTCCTAATATTTAAAGAGACATAAAACGTTCAGAAACAAGCTTTGATACCTACATACATAATTACACAGGGTTCTATCAAGGGCTCTGTGACAAGAAAGCTCTTAAGGCTCACCTAATTTATAGGCACCCGAATTTGAGATAAGCCCCTTCCCGTCTCGGCACTATCATGGTCTTTGTGTTTTGATTGCACTAATTATTCTGATAGGTCTCTAGGAATATCTAGGACAATATCTTTGATGTTATCTTCTATAGTGATAAATTTAGAAAGGAAAAATTATCGCTTGAGGCGGGATCTGAACCCGCGGCCATAGGGTGTCATGCCCTATTGCTCTAACCGCTGAGCTATAATTTTTTCTAAGCGATAATTTTTCCTTTCTAAATTTATCACTATACTTCTGCCGAGCATGGCTAATGCTATATAAATAAAAATCAATTTATCTTCTATAGTTGCTTACTTGAAAGATTTTTTATTTTATATTAACTATAATTGTTTTTTAATTAAATTTTAATAATGATAAAGTTATTAAATTTTTCATTATATCAAGACAAAATGACGAGTTGAAATGTTCATTATAGTTCAGTTTTTTTTATATTTATAAAAAATTATTAGCGTTCCATAGCAACATTGCAATTTAAACCGGAACTAGTCTTGAATGTGGATATCGGCAAATCAGTGCTACTGCCCTAAGCTTAGGAACTTCATATGCAAAGTGACATGTACGCGCGCCTCGGGCGCTTTGTATATTTTGTTACACTTGAGCCTATACAAAACAGCGGCAGCGCGCCCTGCCCGATTTGTATACAAAGATCCTTTAGGTGCCATAAATTGTATCACCAAAGCGCCCGGGCCGCGCGCCGAGGTCGCTTTTTATATCAAGTCCTTTGCATTAAAAAGTGAAACATATACAAATTGGTAAAAATTAAGAACAATCCACAAAATGAACAAGCACGTCAATAAATAATATACACGCCTGCAGATATTTCCCTATGCAGCATCCTGAAGATAGATAGATATTTCTCTCACGAACAATATTAAAAATATGCAGCCACCGCCGTCGTGGAACTTTATAAATATTATTCACAGCGCCAATCAATTTCCTGTAAAATCAAAAGGTAAAGTAAAATTGATAAAGTCTTCCAAAGTATTATTAGGTGGGGCCCGTCAATATCTTGACTGAATAATTCGATGACTCAGTTCCATACAGCAACAAGTCAAAATTTTACTGAATTTAGATTTAAATGGCAAAAAATTCTAATTGTAACGTTTTATCTATTTCATAAAGCAACAACTCGATAAATTAAAAGTGTCTTAGTTTAAAACGAATTAGTTCTGTATGAAAATATAAAGTGATTCAATAGTTTCTAGTTCAATACAGCAACATTTCGACATATTGCTTTATGAAAATTATTATTTATTTATTTAGAAAATCGTTTTTTCAATATAGCAACATTTCGGTGTTTTGCAGCAAGACATGAGAGGAAAGCATGGTAAAGGTGGTATAAAAGTAAGTGATGAGATGAAGGAAGACACTCGGAAACACATACGATCTTTTTCAACAATGCCGTCCCACTATTGTAGGGCTCAGACTAATAAGCAGTAGGTATATACTAGATGTAAGTCTTAATATTGCATCAATGTACAGGATGTATAAAACTAATTGTGAGGAAGTTGGAAAACCATTTAGTAAGCAGCACCTTTACGAGAAGATATTTAACACAGAATTTAATATCGGATTTTATAATCCTAAAAAAGACTTGTGAAACATATAAAAACTGTTCATTAGAAGAAAAAGTTTTCAAAAAAGCTAAGTATGATGACCACATAAAAGAAAAATAATTATGTAGGGCAGAAAAAGATAGTGATGTAGAATCTGCAAAACTGGATGTTACTAAGCAAGTTGCATGTTTTGATCTTCAAGCTGTTCTTTCTGTTCCTTGTGGTGAGATTAAAGTACTTTCTTCTACAGGCGACGTCTTGCTACGTATAATTTTACTATATATGACGTAAACAATAATAAATGTTAGGAAAGACGAAACATAAGTGAAAGGATGACGTATTTGGCTGGGAAATAGAAAAATTAAAAATATAATGTATTTACTTTTTTTGTATATAATTTTTTTCTTTTTTTGAAAGCTTTGCAAGCTGATATTGGGAAAAACTTAAACCAAAATACTGATGGAGAAAAAGTATGCTGGAATAAAATTTGTCTCGTTAAGGTGTTAAAGACTAACCCATCTACTGTATACTATAAGATGTCCTACGCAGAAGTTAGTTACAAAAAAATTGATGTTCGTTATAGAACTCAAGAACGCCAATACACATTATATTTAAAAAAGGCTTATCATGACGGTATGGTTTTGATACCACAAGCAAAAAAAAAATAACTTGTTAGATCTATGCCATTCCTAGGCAATATTAGATTTTTTATGAAAATCTTAAAACTGGGTCGGTATTAGATAGTGAATCTGAGTGATTAATAAATAAGAATTCTTTAGCATTGTATTTTTGTTTTTATTGATTAATGTCCCATAAGTTTCAATAATAAAAGTGGGTTACTAAACGATCACCACCATAAGTGGTATTACTCAAATAAATGGTAATGTCGTGACTTTCACAGTTTTATAGAGCAATAAGTTAAAAAAAACTAAAAATAAACAATATGTAAATATGTATGGATTCATTTTACTATCTAATATGGTGTAGGTATTAGCAGACAATAATTATTATAATCCTAAACCCCTTAAAAATTCAACATGTATTTTTGAATAGTGGTTGAAATCTTTAGCCTTAGTTTTCTCTAAAACAATCAATTTGGACTTGTTGCTGTATGGAGCTGGGTCATCGAATTTATCTTGATAAGCTAAGCTTTGTGATAGTACAACACAGGGCAGTAAATGATCTACGTAAGTATATTAAAACTTAACATTTTCGTGAATATGTGCAGGAATTATACGAGCTAATTCCCTTATGCCCGTTTTACTATCTAACAACAAGACTTACAAACGTCATCCATTTATAGTTGATATACGTTCAGTTCGTTCGAAGCGTTTCGCTTCTACGTTTATCATCCGTACTTCCGAACTCATTGCCCGCGTCTTTGTTTCCTGAATGGTATAGAGTGAATAAGTATCTTCTAGGCAAGCATGCTACGTCTTCGGCTGCAGCAAAAATCGTTTATTTGATGTATACACGGCATCAAATTGTAATTTTTCACACTTATATTATAAATCAGAGGAATATAACTTCGTTGTCTACAGTAACTTTTTTGATTGGGATAGTTGACCATTGTTCAAACAGAATAAGTTACCTACATCTTATTCCATACCCTAGCTAAAGTATTATAAATTTCATCCAAAGCCATCCATCCATTACAGGTTTACCTCTTTTCAAACACATTATAAGTCACACACACAATTATTCGAATTCCATCACACATCGGATTTATCATATGAGGATGAAAACAGACTAGTTCCAGCACCAATTTTATGCTGCATAGGTTAGCTTTTGAACTCTATCTTACCCGATGAGAAGTTATGATGCGCTCTAAGATGTAGCATGCTTGCCTCTATAGACGATTTCAATTCGCTCTTGACTTGAAGACTGTCAGATTATACCTTAGTCAGATAAAAGTAGAAGAGAAACAATTATAGCAAACTAGACGTATAATATTATTAACCTCCTGTTGACTCCTTGATAATTTCATACAAATTCTATTTTATTTCATTACTGTTGGTAGACAGCGCATTTTAGTGTACAGTTTCTTGACCCTTATACAATACGTAAAATTGGTATTTTTTTGTGTAATTTTGACATTTACCATATTTTTTTTTGATGGGGATCGTGAGAGGGTTTTCTGGGAGTCGACCGAGCTCGCGTCCCCGCACGCCCGTCCGCGTGAGCAGCAATTAGGCTTGATCCTTGACGTTATATCTTGTTGTAATACGTTCTCTGTCTATCATCATCTGATGATAGATATATTAATCTTAAAATACTTATAACTTATTTATTTTTTAAAGATTTTAGTTTTGTTTGATTGATCGATTATATTTAAGCTAAGCTTTTGCATAATAGGTTATTGGTAAGTTTTAACACTGACTTTACAAGTACAGTGCGGTGTAAGGGCGTGCAGACGATTATTTACTGAGGCTCAAACTGTCTTGTCACCGTGAGTGAGGCAACATGGATTCTTTGAAAACAAATTTACAATTTTGTCTTTTAACTGGCCTTATGTTGACTAGAGGAAAATTAATCGAACATTTCTTTTGAAATAATGTTTAAAGTATGCTACTCTCTCTTGTCAGATATTGAGGGTTTTGAAAAAATATATTTAAATAATTTTACAATTTCTATTTACTTGTTGACAAATTGTTTCAAGTTTTTTCTTATATACGCGATAGGCAAGCATTTGACCACTATGTCACCTGATGGAAAGTGATGATGCAGCCGAAGATGTAGCATGCTTGCCTAGAAGATACCTATTTACTCTTGACTCAAAGACTCCCAGATTATACCGTTCGGGGAACAAAGACGCGGGCAATAAATTCCACTTCCTCGCTGTACGGATGACAAATGTAGAAGCAAAACGCATTATTTTGTTTTGTTTAAATTTTGAACACGGTTTTTTATTGAGAATTAGATATTTTTTGTATTAATGATTGACTGATTTTTTTATGTATAATATTATTATGTACTTATGACTATTGTATATATTGGTTACACGCGGAGAAAATGTATTTAATTTATAATCTTAAAAACGGTGATATAAAATTATTGGTAGCTATAAAAGCAGACTCTTATCATCGTTATAATATCATAAACATCGTGTGTGTGAATAAGAGCATGTTTTGTCCCTGTAATGGCTGGACTTGGGAAGTTGTATTGTCTTTTTTGGCAATCTTTACGCATAATATGATAATTGAATTTGTCTAGTGTTCATTGGTGTCATAAACATTTCATAAAAATCGAATAAACAGTGCCAGAAATAGCGACAATGGAAGTTTTTTTTTGCTTTTATGAGAGGAAACAAGCTATTTGCATGCTAGTAAGTGTCATGCCTACCTATATCATCTGTACTGCGCTCCTTCCACTTTAATATTCGAGATAAGGTTGTTATGTTTCACAATAATATATCCAATAATTACACTGAAAATCCCTCTTTCAGTTGGAACCAGTCCTGTTTCAAAGGGATGGTACAACTGGTGCTGTCTCAAATACATTCTTTATTTCAGTATAGGATAGTAAGGCACGAGAAAATGCCCTACCACCTTGAACAGTATCTCGATATTACCTTCACAGCCTCCAGCCCATCTTAGGATTCATAACTCCGACTCTCGATTGGAAGACTTACTACGCCGGCTTCAAAAATAACAGATTGAACGAAATTAAAAGACAACGAACGCTATTCCTGGTGTAATGTAGCACCTATCCATAGTTAATGTTTTTTCTAACTATCCACCATCAGCTAGTAAACAAAACGTCGCGTTTCCTATGTGAGCTAATCGCAAGCTGACATTTTCATTTCAAAGCTTTGTGGACTCAACTCAAACAGTTTTAATTGAGTGACGCGCCGACATCAAAGTGGACATGTTAATTTAAAATCGTACAACTTTTTTGCAAGTACAAATTCGAATACATTGAACTTTTGATGCTGATGTTATCATGCTATATAACTTTAAATCGAAACTGTTTTTAATACCCTTGACAAAAAGAGTGGTTACTGATTCTTCTTAATTTATATCAAGCTTAAGTCCGATCGTGTATGGAGTACTGCGGCCACCTTTCGGATGGATCCAGAGTCCATCGACCGACATGCAAAAAGACTCATTGGCGATGATAAGCTTAATTGAGTCCAAATTGCAAAGTCTCGGTCACCGACGTATGGTCGCAACCCTGTCAGTATTCTATCGGTTACATTTTGGCGAATGTGCGCAGGAATTAAACGAGTTAATTCTCCCAAGCAAACGTCATCGATTTATGGTTGACATACGAGTGAATAAGTATTTTTTAGGCAAGCTTGCTCCATCGTCGCTTAACATTAGGTGAGATTGTGGTCAAATTTACAACCCCCCTTTTCGTCACACAAGAAGGTTGCGGATCAAAATTTCAAGGCCCTCCCGAAAAGCTTCGAGTATGTCTATCTGGAAACCGACACATGATAGAACTATGATATACCGCCATCCTGTCGGCCCTTGAAGAAGGTTAGTAGACAATACGCAATGATCCCCTCACGTGGGACGTTTTCACAAGTATTTTTCCCTCACGTTTCCATTTCAGCTCCACGTGGTCGAAAATGGAGAAATAAGCTGGCACGTGACGGGGATTCTCGTATTTACTTTCGGGGCCGGGTTGTTGATGATTTGTTTCTAATGTCGTCTTGAGTAGGTTCTTGTTTTTATATGAAAACTATCTACGTCCGCGGTACTACCGTTATTCGAATTGAGTTTGGACTAGTCGGGATTGTATTTGAGCGCGATGCGGGAAAAAGTGAGTTTTTATTTTACTTTTTAACAATAATTATTTCTTTCTTCTATATGGTGGAGCAAATTGGGTCTAGAATGGGAAACAGCTTCCAAGAATTAAATAGCTGCCGTTACGCCATTGGGTGATTGGGTAGCTGTACTCACATTGCGTGCTTGCACTACTGCATCGCAATTATCAAAATGTAATGTTCCACAAATGTATGTATATCCTTACTACATACATAATATATATGTAGCATAATAATGTCCTATGCTAAAAGGCCCATATAGACTCTATAACTAATCTACTTGGGATATGTAATGGCTTTTTTGTTATCGACAATTTATTACTAATACTAACTTTAAATACAAACCCATGCACACATGCGCTTACACACACACACATATACCTACACACACGCACACACACAAAGACACCCTCACATACATTTTCAGCTCCCTCGCATACATACACTTAAATACTAACAATACACACATGTATTTTAGAAATTATAAAATATACCTAAGTAGTTCAAACTGCTACTGCTTAGAAAACGAGCTGCTTAGACATAATTGTATTAGTCAACTCTGATGGGAGAAGCCACTGGCTCCTGAAATACAGTTCGGGAGCCTATGGATTCATCACCTTTAAACAAGCAATTCTTGTGTGTGTGTGTCAGAATCTAGAAAACGGCTCCAACGATTTTTATGAAATTTACTATGAAGGGAGTTTCGGTGGCTATAAATAAATCTAGCTAAGTTTCATTTTTAGAAAACAAGCAAAGCTCGGTCATCCAGGTACTTATAATAATGTTGGATCCTATTATGTCAATATATTTATTTGTATTTGTTAACATAATAAACCATAAAAGCTTTCACACTCACAGCCCCACACGAAGTGTTTTAGATAGATAGATAGATAGATAAATTCTTTATTTGCACACCAAAATAAATAACACTTACAAAGAAATCTTAAATATAACATAGGAGCACAAAGGGCGGTCTTATCGCTCAAAGCGATTTCTTCCAGACAACCAAAGGGAGATGATAAAAATATTACAAACAGGGACGGTGGTGTACCTCGACACGTATTTAAATTAATAAATGTACTTATACATACTTATTAATATTACATACATAATATATATACAAAAACCTACATAAATAATAACAATATATTATAAACATACACAAACTAATATATATTATTATATATACATTATATGACTAATAAGGGACATTCATAGCTTTAACTTAATTGAGAGTGATACCATTTTTTAATTTGTTCTTTTAAAGTATGTAGTGATTGAGAGCGACGTATAGAGACCGGTAAACTGTTCCAGAGGCGAATAGCTTGTACAGTAAAAGATGTATCATAAAATGTAGAACTGTGGCTTGGCATTCTCAATTCTAATGATTCAGATGACCTCAATGAGAGTGAGTGCCCAAGGTGAAGAAATTCAAACTGATCTTTGAGATAGCGTGGGGAGGAGGGATTAAACAGTGCGGTATATAATAAGGAGAGGATGTGAGTATTCCGGCGAAAACGTATGGGAAGCCACTTGAGTCTAGTGCGAAATTGAGAGACATGATCATACTTACGCAAGCCAAATATGAACCTGATGCAAACATTCTGGAGACGTTCAAGCTTATTCAGCTAGTCCTCTGTGATATCTAAGTAGCAGGCGTCGGCATAATCAAGAATTGAAAGTAGAAGAGATTGTGCAAGCGCAACTTTGGTAGCAGTCGGAAGAAAATTACGCAGCCTTCGTAGTGAGCTTGCAGAAGCAAAAATCTTACGACTAACAGCTTGTAATTGTGGTTTCCATGACAAAGTCTGATCAATGATAATCCCAAGATTCTTTACTTCTTTGCTGTAAGGGATTGTAACACCGTTAAAAACTACTGAAGGCAGGTTATTTTGGTCAAGTTTGGATAACATTTTAGAGCTACCGATAACAATAACCTGAGTTTTATCAGGATTCACACTAAGTCCATATGATTTGCTCCATTTAACTATATGTTCCAAATCATTATTAATCATATGAATACAGTCAGGAAGGTTTTTAAGAGTAGCTTGAGAATAAATCTGGAGATCGTCAGCATAGAGGTGGCAGGATGAAGAAAGGTTGTCAGATATAGAATTAATAAAGGTTGAAAAAAGGAGTGGAGATAAAACACCGCCCTGTAGTACACCAGCATTTGTGGTACACCACGAGGAGTATAGGTCCTCGAGACGAACACGCTGCCGGCGACCAAACAGGTAAGTACGAAAAAAGTCGATTGCAGAAGGAGATATGTTAATAGAGCGTAATATACCCAGAAGTAGGTCGAAGTCGACGGCATTAAAGGCGTTACTGAAATCGAGGAGTGTTAGCACAGTTAACTTGCCGTTTTCCATGCCAACTCTAATGTCATCAGTGATTTTTGTTAAGGCTGTAACGGTGCTGTGAGAAGGACGGAAGCCGGATTGAAAAGGATTGAGGAGATTGTTACTTATTTGGAATGAACTCAACTGATTGTGGACAAGACGTTCTAGGACTTTAGAAAGGAATGGGAGAATGGATATAGGACGATATTCAGAAAGAGATTTAGGATTAGGTTTTTTGGGTAATGGAATAATTTGTGCGTCCTTCCATAATGAGGGAAAATTTCCGCTCATTATGGAGTAGTTAAGGATGTGGCATAGGATGGAATCAATAAGATCAAGGATAGGGACTATCATGTTACGACTAATACCGTCAATTCCGACAGCATTGGATGCAATCGATAATACGCTCTTCTTAACATCACCAGCTGAGAATGGAGTGAAACTGAACGAAGAGAAAGTGGAAGTTAGGAAATTGGAGAGTAGACTGAGAGTATTCCCTTTATCTAAGACATTGATACCTGATGTTGATGAAAATTGATTGTTGAGAGAGTCTAAATTTAGATTTTGAGGAATACAATTTTGTTTGGATTTGCCAATTCCCAATGATCTGAGGAATCTCCAACTTTCGCCGGTTCTTCATTATCTATAGATTTGTGAATGTGTCGGCGTTGAGCGTCTCTACACACCCTATTGCAACGATTCCTTAGTTTAAAGTATTTAGATTTATTGAAATCGTTAGGAGAGCATCTGTATTTAGTTTTGGCAGCAGTTTTTCTATGCATTAGCAGTTTTATTTCCGGTGTCAACCAAGGCGCAGGCAGGTGTTTAATTTTAACAGGCTTTATTGGAGCGTGGACATCATAAAGCTGCAGTAATATTGAGTTGAAAGCATTAATCTTGCCATCAGTGGAGTCTAAGTTAATAACTGCTGACCAATCCACCCTTTCAACATCTTCACGAAGGCGTTCTAAATTCATGTTACCAAAGTTGCGTTGGAAGAGAATTTTAGTTTTAAGTTGTGGAGGACGAACTTTGTAAGAAAGGAAAATTAGATCGTGGTAGGAAAATGCATCAGCATTGCATTGCCCGTGCCTTACGACATGAGCAAGTGATGAAACAATGAGCAGGTCAAGAAGCGAAGGTGTTGAATTAGGAAAATGATGTGTGGCATTTAGTGGAAGAATGTTCAAATTAGTAGATTTTATAGCGGATTCAAAAGAAAAAGAATGAAAATTTTTACACGATGACTTGTGTCGTGAGTGCCAAAAACACACACACACGCAATCACAACCAGAACCAGAAACACACATTTTCCTTGGGGAGAAACCTTGTGTTTCCGTCGGGAATCGAACCCTATATCCCTGATTAGAAAGCGAACGCTCACTCAACTGAACCAACGGGCAGGCGTAAATTATTGTATATATATATATATAGGTAGATTTATAAATATTTTAAGTTACAATTGCGGTAATGGGTTATCAAAACAGTTGACGTCGTCATAATCAGGCTAAGACTCACCAGTAAATATCAAAGGGACTTTATTAAAGTACGAAACAAAATGACGATTCCAAAATGTATCACTGAAATCATAGCAATCACTAAAAACCATCAAACGTCAATAAAGCTAAATAAATGAATAAATCCCCGTCGTATTTGTAATTAAACTCAGTCACCGTGTAAATTGCGTCAAAAAAACCAATTCAAACTCGTATTCTCGTACAGCTTTTAAATGATGAAAACCCTATGTAATTATGAGGGAACCTTTTTAGGCTACAAGTGCTTCACAAACGCGTTTGGCAAGGCCAGTGGACGGAGGGCTTTTAAAAAAATAATTTAGATGAGAGGTCAAGGGTGAGATGAATGAGCTTCAATGGATGTATCTGCCTTACATATACCCTTCAAACATTAATGCCGTTGAAAGGGCATACGTCGATCATGGTGTAGTTAGTACTGGTCAGTTATGAAGTTAATGTGTTCCTGGAGTTGCTTTAGGTCGCTATCTTTTTCTTTTATTCTAGATAGGCAAGCATTTGACTGCTATATCATCTGATGGAAAGTGACGATGCGGCCGAAGATAGTACATGCTTCTTCTTCTTCTTCGTCGTGTCGATGATCACTATATTGTTTGGGCCCAGTGTTCCACTACTGCCACTCCCAGGGAAGACGCTTTGTAAAGATCGTCTAAATTGCAGGTGAAGGGGGACGCAGGGCACGTCAGTAAATGTATCATTGTTTGTGAGGGGTTACCACAGACGCAATGTGACATATCCGGGTCAATATAACCCCACTTGCAAAGGTTGCTTCTGCACCGGCCCACTTGTGTCCTCAATCTGTTAAGTGACTGTTAGTTTATGTGCCATGGGCCACATAGAACATGCTTGCCTAGATTCACTCTAGAATAGAATAGAATAATCATTAATTCCGACAAACTTAACTTAACTACTAATGATAAACTGAATGCGAAGAACGTTATTGTTATTCCATAGGACAGAGCCACAGCGCTGATTTTCCATATTTATATATAATGAAAGATATTAAAGGAAGTCGCAAGACTGTATGCATTTGAAATGCGCAACACCACGAACAATGCAACAATAAAACAAAAAAAACAATATTATAAATAAAAATGTATAATTGTGTCTTAGAGACATCCAGATTGTACCGTCCAGGGAACAAATACGCAGGTAACGAGTTCCACTCCTTCGTTGGACGGATGATAAACGTAGAAGCGAAACGTTTCGAGCAAACTGAAGGTATGTTAACCATAAATGGATGGCGTTTGACAGTTTCTCTTGTTATTAGATGGTAAAAACACCTTCCAAAATGTAAGCGATAGAATACCGATATTGCTACCTTATGTCGGTGACCAAAACTGCATTTATGACTCAACTAGCTCACTATCGCTAATGAGTCTTTTGGCTCGCCGGTTAATAGATTCAAGAGCTTCTGATCACCTGATGGAATGTGATGATGCGGCCGAAGATGTAGCATTACCTAGAAGATACCTATTCACTCTAGACTTTTAGACTTCCAAATTATACTGTTCGGGGAACAAAGATGCAGACAGTGAGTTCCACTCCTTCGCAGTTTTTTTTGTGCTACGTTTTCCACCAAGTAGAATCGTTCTTGTGAAGTTTATTTAGAGGCTCGAAAAAAATTCGAGACCATATGGTCAAAATATAACAATTGTGTTGTATTATAAGTTTTACTCATGTTTTACTATGTAATGCTACTGCGTATGTTTGTATATATAGGTCATTATTTTCAGTTATATTATAGTAATTGTTTTTGTATGATTTTACGTATAGTGCCTTGGACGGCAGGGATTTTGATGTGATAAATAAAATACATGATGCTATGTAACATAAATAATGGTTCTATAATTAATAATGCTAATTTTTAGATCATAAGCAAGTAAAATTATACACAGCTTATTAAACAGACAAAAAAATATAGATCTACAATTGTACAGCTCGTTGGCTTATTGGATGCGCGTTCGCCTTCTAAGCAGGGTAGGTAGCTATCGGGTTCGATTTCCGGCGAGAACACAAGTTTTCTCCCCAAGGAAAATTTGTGTTTCTGGTTCTGGTTGTGATTGTGTGTGTGATGTAAATGTTACCGGCACCCACAGCACAAGTCATCGAAATTAGTGTGGGGCTGTGAGTGTGAAAGCGTTTATTAAATTGTTTCATTGCATTGTCAAGTAGGAAAAAAAGTAGACCAAGCAATAATACACATTGTACACCGTCGCAATTGCCTAGGAATAATATAAAATATAAAAAATATTTTTTCAGGCAATGAGAAACTTAGAAAGTGTGATTTGAAATGCTCGCGAAGTTATCTTCCTAAAGAAAATTTGTGTTTTTAGCTCTCTGGTTCTAAATGTGTATGTTTCTAGCATCTTCAGTCTTTGAACTTAGTGTGGGACTGTGACTGTGAAAACGTTTATGTTAAATACATTTAAACACTAATCAATACTAATAAAATATAGAAACAACACATTATTAATTCAGTATAAATGTACCTTAATTCAAATAAAATGCATTGAGTTTTAAGTTCGCTACAAGAGAAAAACATATAGATTGATAATCATATTATTAATCGTGCTTTTTCTGGTTAAATTTGGATTGAAGGGTTCGTACAATTAAGCACTATCAGTTTATTTAATAGCCTTTCAATTTATTTATTTATTGATAGTAAAAATTGCCTACTTCACTTAAATTCGTGACAAAAGCATGCAGCAAGTCAGCAACAGTTGGAGCTCGAACACAAAATAGTAACTATTGACAAACTAAAAAAAATTACAGGTTCATTATAAAATACTTTAGGCTTACAATAAAACACGTCTAACTGTGATTCTTGGGCAAACAGGGCGTTGAGCAAAGAAATAGCTTGTGACGTCGTCGAAGCGTTTTTTTTTTTTCGAACGGACTACTTGCTGCTGGCTGTGTGTAGCCTCTGCAGCGTCACCGGGCGGGAAAGGCGCTCCGCCGCAAAAGAGAGGGTGTAGGCAACTAGCGCAAGGGCCACCTAGGAGGTGCGAGCCTCGGCTTGGACCGTTGCCAGGACAGGGGGAACGGGAGAGAAACGCCCCGGTACATGAGAGTACCGTTGATAGTGGGCCCTATGAATGCGAAAAGTTCGATTAGATCGATTTTGGCTAGAATTTGGAGAGACATGACGAGAGAATCTACGTCCTCGCCGGCGAGGACTGTTTAGTCTGATTGTGGTCTGTATACCGGTCGATCGTTGCGCTGCCAACGTGATGGCGACCGCAATGGGATCGTCCGGGTCCTGAAGGATGTGTCGCGGACGGCGACTACGGAAGTAGCGTGGGTCTATGGTGTCGATAGAGTAATCGGAAGCTTGGACTATGAGAGGGTTGGAGTGGTGGGGGGCCGCGTCGAAGAAACGGCGGGAAGCCGCCTTCATGTATTGGACGATAGAGGGAAGTTCGAGATCGCAGTGCAGATCGACGTTACGCTGATACCAGCGAGCGCCGACCGCTCTGCGAATGAATCTATTTTGGAGGACTTGGAGTTTTTTGAGTGTCTCGGGTTTGGAGTGAGCGAACACCTGGGAGGCGTCATGACTTACGCCTGGGACGGACGCAAACTTTGTAAAGTGTCAGCTTATTTCTAAGCGACAGTTTACTGCGTTTGCAGATGAGAGGGTGAAGGCGGCCGAGAATGAAGGCCGCCTTGTTTCGGACATAGTTGACGTGCTTTTTAAAGTTGAGACGTCTATCAAGAAACACTCCTAGGTACTTCATAGAAGTAACATGAGGAACGTTCTTGCCGAAGAGAGTGACTGGGCTTGGGGGAATGTATTGAGTCGGATGAAAGAACATAGCTGCACTTTTATCCGGGTTAACCGCGATACGCCACTTCAACGTTTGAAGGTTGCGTTGAAGGGTTTTACGAACCCATCCGGTGCAATAAATGGCTGTGTCGTCTGCGAAAAGCGCAATTTCGACATTGGGAGTGCGAGGGAAGTCGCTAGTGTATAGCGAGAAGAGTATGGGAGAGAGCACGGAGCCTTGGGGTACTCCGGCTGCTATGGGGTGAGGGGAGGAGTGAACTCCTTCAACTCGATAGCGAAAGTTTCGATCACTGAGAAAGTCTTGTATTATGCGTACAAGACGGTCAGGCACCCCAAGTTGGTACAGCTTGTATAACAAGCCGTTGTGCCAGACTTTGTCGAAAGCTTTCGCTACATCCAAGAAGACTGCGTAAGTCCCTTGGGCAGAGATGTTTCTGTTGAAACCCGTTAGGATGTGCTCCGTTATGCGGTGCACTTGTTGAACGCAAGAGTGTCTGGCTCGAAAGCCAAACTGCTTGTCGGGAAGGAGATTGTGGGCGTGAACGTGGGACCAGAGACGTTTCATAAGGATACGCTCATAGATTTTCCCCAGTGAACTGAGGAGACTGATAGGCCGGTAGCTAGAAGGCTCCGTGGCTTTTTTGCCTGGCTTATGAATGCCGATGACGTCGGCGGACTTCCAGGCGTCGGGGAAAATAGAGTTACTCATGGCCGCATTGAAGATGCTGACCAAGAGATAGATAAGGGCGGCTGGGCAGTGTTTGAGCACTCTGTTACTGATGCCGTCGGCACCGGGGGCTTTGCGGACTTTGAGGTCTTTGATAAGCGTCTCAACTTCAACAGCTCTGACGGGGTCGAGAGGAGGGTCAGAGAGGGGCAGGGAGTTCCTACGTTCGACTTCGCTGTCCACCGTATGGAGGTGGGCAGGGTCAACGTGATCGCTATTAGGGGTGCACTGAGACTGAAGGCTGTCTGCTAAGCATTCAGCCTTTTCCTCATCCTCGAACGCTGGGGTTTGGGGAGGTTGTCTATCGAGAGGAGGCATTGAGGTCTGTCCGTCGTTTTTCAGGGTTCGAGCGAGCTTCCAGTATGTCTGGTGGCTCGGCTCCAACTCCGACAGTAAGTCGTCCCACCTTTGATTACGCAGCTCGCCTATGCGCCTTTTAACAGCATGCTGTAAACGGCTCAGGGCGGCTTTGTTTTCTCTGGTGGGAACTCTGTCGTAAGCCCTAGTGGCGGCATTCTTGGCTGTCAATAGCTCCCTCGTGTCTCTAGGCAGTTCCCAGCGCTGGTCGTCCAGCACCGGTACCTGCTTCGAGGCTTCACCAACAGAGGTGGTGAGGTGGCTAGTGAGAGCTTCGATAGCGGTAGTGACGTCATCTACTGTCTGTATGTCGTCGGGGATTCTATCAAGTTGAGGTGAATCGATAGCTTTTAAGTTTTCACCTAATTGCTTCCAATTCCACACGGTCTTGGTAGGTCGGGGAGAGTCGGTCGGGACTGGGCCTAGTCGCATCAGGACGGGACGGTGGTGGGGGCTCCCCCATAAGCGCAGAGAACCTCCACGTGGTGCCCCTGGAAACTGTCTGAACCCGGTAACGCAGGTGTTCAGACAGGCTAATACTCTGCCTCACAGTTATCAAGTGCGGGAACTGTGAACTGTGACGGGATGTCTAAATTGCGGGATTCATCGGGGAGGTTCGTAAAAGGCCCTTCTCAGGGCCCCTCCTCCGATCTCACTACGGATGTTCTAGGAACTACCGTAGAAGAAAAAGGCCCTTCTCAGGGCCACTCCTACCCTTCAGTGGACCTCGTAGAGTCTTCAATGGAGGGTGCGGGAGTGTCTTCGGAGTTTTCTGAAGTAGACGGGGAGAGCAGTTGCCGAAAGCGGCCGTCTTCTGCGTGCTTCGTGCCCGGGAATTTAGACTCGGACACGGAGACCGAAGGGACAATGGCCGCAAAGGTTCATACTGCTAAGAGAGGAGGGAAGAGGACTTCAAAAGCGGGTTCTTCTAGGAAGGACTTCATCAGAAGTTCCCCGACGTTGTCGGAAGGGGAGCTGGAGGAGCTCTTTCGAACCAGACGGTTCAAGAGGGTGCCAGCTGCTCCCGTCGCTGGTTTTGTGACTGGTACGGAAAGTGAGTCCGATGCTAGTGCAATTAACGGTGACATCAGCACGTTGAACGCCCAGGATCTGAGGACACGTGCAGCTGAAGATCTATCCTGCATATTGGAGGTTGCCAAGAAGTCTGGCAACCTCAAAGGCGAGTTTGTGGGTCGTCTAAAGAGATCTGCATCAAATCTGAGGGAGGTAGTTGATGCCCTAGCTAGCAGGAGCGAGGCTGAAGAGACGCGGCGGCTAAGGGCGGAGAACTCCCGCTTGCGTCTCGAAGTCGAATCGCGTAAGGCGGAGGTAAAGGCGCTGCGTCGCGGCTTCACCGAAGCTAAATCAGAGGCTGCTGCGGCTGCCACAGCGGCAGCCGTCGCTGAGAAGCAGGCACTCCCCGCCTTTCAGCTGGGTGGAGAAATAGTGGAGGAGCTGAGACGGTCTTTGACCGTTACTTTCGGGCAAATGCTCAATGCCCGACTCGCAGGGGTTGAGGACCGGCTTCTGCCTGCCCCGACGGTCCGTCCACCTCTAAAGGCGGACGTCAGAAACGCTAGAAAGGCAGTGGCAGCCACCGCGCCAACCAAGCCGGCTCCTGAGCAGACTCGCGATCCCAACCACAAGGTGGGCAAGCGGGCTGGAAAGGCGAAACAAACTGTCGCCGCCCCTATGGAGGTACCGGCTGCAGCTCCTGCTACCTCTGAAGCGGCCTCCTCCGCTGTCCCTCAGGCGGAAACCTGGGCGACGGTGGTGAGGAAGGGCAAAGGGAGAGGCAAGGGGAAGGGGAAGTCCTCCCTTCCTCATGTCACTCTTGCGGTTGCTCCCGCGGCGCATGCCTCATCCGCGAAGGCTAAACCAACAGCCTCTACTGCCATTAAGGCTAAAGCGGTGCTGAGACCACCAAAGTCTGCGGCTGTAGTTATGTCCCTCTTGCCTGAGGCCGCGGAGAAGGGGTCACCTACAGTGCCGTGATGGACGTGGCACAGGGGAAGATCGATCTCCAGGAGCTGGGGATCGACCGGCTCCGCTTCCGCCAGACGGCCACAGGAGCCAGGATGTTGGAGATACCTGGCTCCCAAAATCATGAGAAGGCGGACAGGCTCGCGGAGAAACTCCGCGGTGTCCTGTCTGAAGTGGCCAAAATCGCCAGGCCCGTTAAAACCGCTGACCTGCGGATTACGGGCCTGGATGATGCGGCTACGAAAGATAAAGTGGTAGCGGCGGTCGCCAAGGCTGGTGGCTGCGATGAACGTCTGGTGAAGTCCGGAGAAATTCGTCCCGGCTTAAGCGGCGTTGGCTCCGCCCTTATATCTTGCCCGATTTCAGCAGCCAAAGTGCTGCTGGAAAAGGGTAGACTTCTAGTGGGGTGGAGCTCAGTGCGCGTGGTGGCGCTGGCGGCTCGTCCCATGCGCTGTTTCAGGTGCATGGGGCTGGGTCATACTCGCACCCAGTGTCCCGCGTCCGCTGACAGAGGAGACCTGTGTTTCCGATGTGGAGGCACAGGCCATCAGGCGGCCAACTGCGGGAGGGCTGAGCCGCGCTGCGCGGTATGTGCGGAGTCAGGGCGGCCTTCAGGGCATGTTATGGGGGCACGCAATTGCGCCCCCCCAAAGACGAAAGGGAAGGCCTCTAGGACCAAGGCCCTCCCGGCAGCTACTAGCCAAGCTACCCCCGAGGTTGCACGCCAGTCGGAGTGCGAGGAGGTTGTGATGTCTGACTAATGGATCAGGCCCGACATCACAACTTCCTCCAGACTAATTTAAACCACTGTGCTAGGGCTCAAGATCTGCTTATGCAGACCCTGGCGCAGTGGAAAATAGACATCGCGGTTGCGGCGGAGCCGTATTATGTTCCCTCGCATTCCTGTTGGGCTGGGGATCTCAACGACTCTGTTGCCATTGTTAGGCGGGCGGGTGATAGTCCACCCATCTCAATTAAAGAGAAGGGTCCGGGGTATGTGGTGGCAAAGTGGGGGGAGTATGCTGTCGTTGGCGCGTACTTCTCCCCCAACAAAACCGTTGCAGAACTGGAGGCCTTTCTGGACCTCCTGGCCGCAGCCGTAAGAAGGCAAGTGCCACTGCAGGTTCTCCTTCTTGGGGACCTTAACGCCAAGGCCCAGGATTGGGGTAATCCCTCCACTGACTCTCGCGGTGTGATTGTCAGAGAGTGGACGGTTGCCTCAGGACTGACCCTGCTGAATAGAGGGTCGGTTCACACGTGCGTGCGGTGGAACGGGGGGTCCGTGGTGGACGTATCGTTTGCCACCCCGTCCGTCGCGGCACGTGTCAGGGCCTGGAGGGTCATGTCGGAGGTGGAGACTCTCTCGGATCATAAATATATAAGGTTCGAGATTTTCGCCTCCGACAGCCAGACGGGATCCCAGAGCGAAGTGCGGGCGGATTTTCCGCGCTGGACGGTAAGCCGCCTCGATGCTGAACTGGCGAAAGAGGCGGCAATTGTCCAGTCGTGGCTTGCTGCTCCCACGCATCCGGATGTGGACGTTGCGGCGGACCGTTTCCGCGAAGCGGTGACGGCCGTTTGCGACACGGCTATGCCAAGGTCTCGGCGTCGTCCCGAACATCTAGCGGTGTACTGGTGGTGCTCGGAGATTGCTGATCTCCGAGCCGTCTGCTCTGGGGCTCGGCGGCCCTACACCCGCTGCAGGAAGCGGCGTCGGGGCCGGACCGACGAGCAGATGTCGGCCGAGGAGCTGGCTGTTGAGTTCCGGCTTTATAGCGTATACCGCGAAGCCAAGCGGGAGCTACAGTTGGCCGTCAGTCGGGCCAAGTCCCAAGCCTGGGACGAAGCCCTGGAGGGGCTAAATAGGGACCCTTGGGGGCGTCCGTACAGGGCTGTCCGGAAAAAGTTCCGGGGCCAAACTGCCCCCATCGCGGAGTCCCTAGAGCCAGATTTTCTGGGCAGGGTGCTGGAAGGGCTCTTCCCCGGAAGCAGCCCTGACCACGTACCCCCCATAATGGCGCCTACCCCCCCGGAAGAGCTAGACCTGACCTCTATCCCGCCTCTGTCAGAGGTGGAGATGGAGACTGCGGTCGGCCGTCTGAGGGGGAAAAGGACGGCGCCGGGCCCAGATGGAATTCCAGGGCGGGTCCTACAAATCGCCTTAGGGGAAATGGGCGACTGGCTTCGGGAACTGTTCGACGCATGCCTCACGTCAGGACGGTTCCCGAAGCTGTGGAAAGACGGCCGATTGTGCCTGTTACGGAAGGAGGGTCGACCTGTTGACTCGCCTTCCGGATACAGACCTATAGTGTTGCTGGATGGTACGGGTAAGCTGCTGGAGAGAGTAGTAGCTTCCCGTGTCATCCGGCATCTAGAGGGGTCTGGGCCTGGATTGTCCGAGGCCCAGTACGGGTTCAGAGCGGGGCGGTCTACAATAGACGCCCTGCTCTGGCTTAAGGGGTGGACGCAGGATGCGGTCAGGGAGGGGGAAAAGGCGTTGGCCGTTTCACTTGATATAGCCAACGCCTTCAACAGCCTCCCGCATGGAACAATACAGGAGGCGCTCCGCTATCATGGAGTGCCTCTGTATCTGCGGAGGCTGTTGGCCGACTACCTCCAGGATCGCGAGATCCTTGTGGTAGGACGTGACGGTATGAGGCGCCGTCGCGTCGCCTGCGGGGTTCCACAGGGGTCAGTGCTGGGTCCGCTCCTGTGGAACATAGGCTACGACTGGGTGCTTCGTGGCACGCTTCCCGCAAACATGCGGGTCGCGTGCTACGCGGATGACACCCTTGTCGTAGCCAGGGGGAGGGACCTCAGAGAAGCGGTGCGGTTGGCTACGGTGGGTACATCTATCGTCGTTGACCGTATACGCGCTCTGGGGCTGGAGGTTGCCCTCTCCAAAACCGAGGCCCTATTGTTCCATGGGCCTCGGGGGGGACCCCCTCCAGGAACGGGGATTGAATTGGACGGGGTCTTGGTGCGGGTGGGGACCCAGATGAAATATCTGGGTCTCATTCTGGACGGGAGGTGGGCTTTCGGAGTCCACTTCTCCCAGCTGGCCCCGAGAGTTGTGGGGGCTGCTGCTGCATTGGGGAGGTTGCTGCCGAACGTAGGCGGTCCGAACGCGGTATGCCGTCGGCTTTACTCCGGAGTAATCCGGAGTATGGCTCTGTACGGGGCGCCGGTCTGGGTGGACGCCCTCAACCGCGGAAACAAGACCCTGCTGCGACGTCCGCAGCGGGTCATTGCGACGAGGGCGATACGCGGTTACCGGACGGTGTCCTGGACGGCAGCGTGCGTTCTTGCGGGTGATCCCCCCTGGGAACTCCAAGCGGAGATCCTCGCCGAAGTTTACCACTTCGTAGCGGCGAGGAGGGCTCGAGGAGACCCCCCAGCGTGGGAAGAGGTCACCCGCATGCGGTGGTGGGCGCGGGCTGCCCTGTTGCGGCGGTGGACGGAGGACCTGGCTCCACCGGTCCCCGGGCAGTGGACGGTGGAGGCCATCCGCCCGGTCCTTCGGAGGTGGGTGCGGCGGCGTTTTGGGTCGCTTACCTTCCGATTGGTGCAGGTGCTTTCCGGACATGGATGTTTTGGAAAGTACCTGCACCAAATCGCGAGACGGGAGCCGACCCCGGCCTGCCACGAATGTGGAGCGCTGGAGGATACGGCGCTCCACACGCTGGAGGTGTGTGCCGCATGGGGCCCTCAGCGGCACACGCTTTCAGCTACCATAGGCGGAGATCTCTCCCTGCCGCGCGTGGTAGACGCCATGCTCGGCAGTGAGAGATTGTGGCAGGCGGTGGTCTCCTTCTGCGAAGCGGTGATGGTGCAGAAGGAGGCCGCGGAACGGGCCAGAGAGGTTGATCCCCTTTCTGACCCGATCCGTCGCAGACGGATGGGGGGGAGGAGGAGGCAGTTCGCCCGCCTCCTCTCTCCTCCTCTGTAGTGGGGTCACTGGTGGAGAGTCAGGGAGCTCTCCACTGGCTTGCACGGCCCCACAAGTCTGAGGGGTGGCCTTGGTGAGCAAGGTCACCCCTACATGGGCGCAGTGGCCCGGTTTGTATTCGGGCCTACCGCCGGGGCAAGATAGTGACTGCTAGCGCGACCCTATCTTGCCCCACCTCGGCGAGGGACTGCTCACGGGGGGGTTTTTAGTGGGTTCGAGCCCCACATACCCCCTTCCTTCACCCCTGGGAAGGAAGGGAAGTGCAAGGCATTTTCCCCCCTACAAAAAAAAAAAAAAAAAAAAAAAAAAAAGGACGGGACGGTGGTCAGAGGTGAGTTCATGGATTACTTCTATCGAGCTTAACCGGAGGGTTACGCTTTTTAGAAGTGCCATGTCTAGTATTTCGGGGGCACGATTGAGATCAAAAGGGTACCTAGTGGGGGACATCGGAGGGAACTTCGAGGTAAGCGTGCGGACATCCGGACGCGTAAACAGACGGCGCACAAAGCACGCGCGCGACCCCGAGCGCAGTCAGGCACCATCAGCGACCACCGTGAAAGCGCGCTGCAATTATCGATACGCCCGTTAAGAAGTTGATAAAAGTGCATTAACAATCACACTTGCGTCTTAATATTAGCGTATCGATACCTACCATCCCGGAAACAAACAAAGAAGGATACAAAAAGGGATAATAACCATGTAGTCTTTTGTGAAAGAAAACTTACGTTGAACGCGTTCTAACATAATAGTGTAAGTTCTCTCATGTGGATCCCAAATAATTGAATTAAATTCCAGCTTACTGCGCACATAGGCATGAAATAAGAGTATAATAGCGTTTCTATCAATAGACGCTAAACACCATATCCAGCCTTCTAAGTCACCGTTCACTTTTATGAGTTAAAACAACAAAACAGACATAACATTAAGTGAACTGCTATCTGTAGTTTGTCCCATTTCAGATAGGGCTCGTTCCAAGCGATATCAAGGATCAAAAAGCAATTGTATTCAAGCCATTACACCCACTTTTACCTAAACGGTTACGAGTACCAGCGACTAGGAGCTTAGAAACCAGTTCAGCGTTTCGGTACGCCGTTTGCGGAACTCTAAAAAACTGCCACCAATTAGTCGGTTCAATTAGGGAATGTAATTAGGAATGCAAGCGGGAATAATCAGAATATTGAGGCTGGAATTTCGGAAACAGTTGCGCAAGTTACGTGTTCTCTTTTCATTCTTCAGGAATCCATAGTAGTAGGAACGATGGATCCAACAATGTTTAGATCCATGTTAGATAGAAAACAACTAACTTTGAGCATTGCGATTCAACGTGGCAATGCTGTCAGGATTTGAGGCACTTCGCTAACTGTATTAAGTTTTGTTCATATTTATTCAGCTTGTAATTATTATTGGTTTGATTTCATTGTGATTAACCAAATAAGACTGCTTTTTACGAGGTTTCTTATATTTTTTTGGTTCCTTATGTATTACACAGTATTGCACATTTCCCCGGCAAGCGATTATCAATTACAATGATTTTGTCGCTATTATATTTACACGGTAATTCGTATTTAGTTGAGAGAACATAAGATCTTAATTTTCTTTTAATCAGTAGAGGCAAACGTTTGACCACTATCTCACCTGATGGTAAGCGATGCTGCAGTCGACGATAGACCACGTTTGCCTAGAAGATGCCTATTCACTCGCGACTTAAACTCCCATATTGTATTCATTAGGAAACACAGATTCTGGTAAGGAGTTCCATTCCTTCGGTTCGCATAATGAATGTGGAAGCAAAACGCTTCGTCCGTATATGTGTAATGTCTACCATAAAGCGGTGTCGCTTAGGAGTCTGTCTTGAGATCTTAATTCCTCACACTAAAGTTATTTTTTTTTACCCTGATAACAAAAGCCTCCTTTTAACGAGGTTTTCATTATCTATTTTTCGCGTTTCCGGCGTGTCACCTAATTTCATACATTATTTTGTTTAAAAGGGTAACATATCGGTTTATAATCATGTAAACAAAGGTTTTGTAAAAGCGGAAAATCTAGTTTTGGCGTAAAATTCCGTTTTCTCCTTGAGGGAAACTTTTTTTTCCGGTTCTGAGTGTGATTGTGTGTATGGCATATGTTTCCCACGATACAAGTCTTCTTAATGTGAAGCTGCGACTTAAAGCGTTTATGTTATCTAAAAGCAGCCGACTGAACAATCTAAAAACAAATCTATAGAACAACATGGCTATGCCTAACCACACGCTTTAATTTGATCGCGCAACATAACACACTGCAAGAAATTACCGCGTGATATTGGCATGGAACGAGGTCGATTCTCAACTAATGAATTACTCGTACCTGTGACTCGGTGCAAATTAATTACAAGCTCCACTGCTCTCTCTCAGGGCACTGGGATCAGGCATCAGGCTCGAAGGTATGGGCTGGAGTTTAAGAGACGAACTGACTTATTAATTCACTCTGTTTCTTTTACTTACGACCGTTTTGACGACCTACTTCGCGCATTGGACCAGTCTTTACTTTCTGAACACAATTTTTTTTAGAGACATTTGTGCTTCTGGTTCTGGGTGTGAATGTGTGTGTGATGATATGTTACCGGCAACTACGATACACATCATTGATCTTAGTGGTAACTCAGGACAAGCAAGCAGAGTGAAGTAAGTTTTTCACAAAACAAAAATATAAGTCTTTACGTGGCGAATTACTATTGGAATCCCGCCATGCTTATACTTCCTTCCTTTATTATTCATATTTTTTTATTTATATTGGTAAAATATCATTGGCCGAGTCCCTCATTACGTCCATGCCTCAAGTGTGAGTTAATTAAGTTAAATAATTATGGGATCTGAGTAATTAAAAATTCATATCGATGGATTTCATCAAGTAATTAATAAATGGCGCGATGGAAATTACGAGTGACAGCTGTATTATCGATGATTTGAGAAAGTTAATGCGGCGAATTTTAATCGGCTGGGAATTGGTTGGTTAATATTGAAATATCTTTATTTGAAACATATTTTACTGATAAATAGCATCAAATCGTTGTATGTGCGGGTTTTATATTGATATATTACGAGTATATGATCATATATGTGCAGAGCTTTTATATTTTTCTTTCTGATAGGCTACAGTTTAGAACACCATCTGTTGGTATCAGGTAAGATTACCTGATCGTAAATGATGATGATCGAGGGCTCTTTGTTACATATTACGATTGACCCACAGAGACCGAGTCTGAGCACTAACTCACCTCATAATAAGCGATTAGGTATGTTAGGAACTCATTACAGGGTTCCATTTTATTCTAAAATTATAGTAAATAAAACCAAATTATATAAAGTATATATTATACCGCGTTATCTGCATGCGCATAGTGGTAAACCCAGTTTGCTCCGCAATTAAATCTGAGAATTTTCTAAATTCAGGCTCACAATAAAAATGTATTTTAGAAATAATTATATAGTTAACGGCGATGGATATAATAAACAAATTGTATAGCATACATTTTAAACGCATTTTAAAAGCCCTTACAAAACTGTCTCATTATGTAGCCCTAATACTCAAGAGTAATACTAAATAACATTTTATACAGGCAAAATCTTAACTATATTTTTATGAAAATTTGAGAGGAGACAAGCAAATCGATCAACTGATCACACCTGTCTATTCATACATTCTCAGGGCCAAGCGGAACTTTGAATAACCAAGACCCGTGCATTGCAATGCGTTTCTCTTTCTGGGACGTACGGTAAATTATGTATGCCAATTAATCACAATGGCAACATGGCCTTTCAGCCGGAATAAAAGCAGCTACGTAACACTAAAATAAAATTAACTTTAACACTTTAACTGTCAGTGCATCACATGACAATAGAATTCGCATTATAATGCATGGACAGTCAACGTGTTAAACACCTTAGAAACAATAGTAATAAGCAATTACTATTGTTTCTAAGGTTTTTCTAAGGCTATTACTACAAACCTTCAAACAATTATGAACCGCCCGTTGGCTTAGTTGGGTGAGCGTTTGCCTGCTAAGTATCGGGTTCGATTCCAAGCGGGAACACAAGTTTTCTCCCTAAGGGAAATTTGTGTTTCTGGTTCTGGTTGTTGAACTTAGTGTGAGTATGAAAGCATGTATGTTTAAACTGTTTACAACAACTACCAAATTGGTTATTGTGTCATTGTGAACAGGAATTACAAACGCAAAAAAATCAAACGAAACACCGGCACTTGTTAGCAAATTCACAAAGATCTCTAAAAAGTAAAAACTTCTCCCGATCCGCAACAACCAATTTATATTCGCTTATCATCAAACATCTAACTCCGATTCAGACCACAATACAAGAATCCCAAATTCGAATCCCCTGGCGTTATTTGTTCCCCAAGGATCTGTGTTGTCGTCGCCGTCGTGGAGTCGTGGATAAAGCGAGGGTAGATAAAAAATTGCCTGCGAATGCGACCGAGCGCAGCTGAGGCATGCACCCAGCAATTTGATAAATTATTCCAAATTCAGACTGATGAAATTCAAAGGGGGCTGCTACTGTCTGTATCCGCTGTGGGCTGAATTGGACTTTTTTGAATAGTAGAATCGGGCATTGGCTTCGTTAGTTTATTAGTTGAATATGTTCTGTCGACTATCTTTAACAATTAGATTGTAGAATTGTATTGTAACGAACGTAGATATTTGTTGCCTGTTATTGCAAACCTATCTAAAGCTCACAAATATACTGACAATTAAATATCATAAAAAATATTTTAGAAACGTTTTAACATCACGTTAAGATCGATGACTTTTGGCGTGGGTGTCGGAAACATTAACATCACACATGATCACTACCAGAAACACAAGCTTCATGAACACAAGTTTTTCCCCCAAGGGAAAAACGTATGTTCCCATTGGGTACCGAACTTGATACCCGCTGCATAGAAAGCAAAAGCGTACCCAACTGCGCCAGCGGGCAGTTAAAAGTTGAAAAGCTTGATAATGTTTGCCTGAAATGAGATATCTATAAAACAGGCTGCTTCTTATCCTGATAAACGCGAATAAAGCCGCATTGCTGTCCATGTATGGACTTTTATACATATAATAATGTAACTCACTAGTCCAGTCTAAATAAATTCTACTTGTATAAGGTCGAAAATGAAATCCATCGTATAACTCGAACATTTTATCGTAAAATGTATCCAACCAACAAAAATCCAACAATCAAACAAGCACAAAAAAATAAAAAACCCGGACACGTAAAAAGTGAACTTATTTCAATAAAATTCGTTAAGAATTAGACTTTTATGCGATTATATAAGAACTTTACGTGAGAATGGTTGCTAACAACTTTAAATCGTTATAGGTTCTAAATGTTTATCCAAAATGAAAAATGGTAAGAGAAACCTAAATCTGATCTTCAAATACCTATTTAATATCCCACTTAATACAGTTCATCTCCTTCATGTTTTATATTTTTAATAATATGGCGTCTGATTATCGCCATATTGAATTTAGATTACATTCAGTCTTTAGTGATACTTGCAAGATGAAAACAAATCGATTGACGTATGAATCATTAAAATCGGCGTACGTGTTTGGTCTCTAGAGAGCCACTAAGAAATTTGGGTTTCTGGTAATGGGTGTGTCATTATGTGTCTCTATACGTCGCTCTCAATCACTACAAACTTTTAAAATAACAAATAAAAAATGGTATCAGTCTTAATTAAGTTAAAGCTATGAATGTCCTATATTAGTCATTTATATGTATAATATAATAGTTTGTGTCTGTTTATAATATATTATTATTATTTATGTAGGTTCTTGTAAGTATATTATGTTATTAGATATAATTATAAGCATGTGTTAGTACTTTTATTTGTTTAAATATGTGTTGAGGTACACCACCGTCCCTTTTTGTAATATTTTTATAATCTCCCTTTGGTTGTCTGGAAGAAATCACTCTGAGCGATAAGACCGCCTTTTGTGGTCCTATGTAAAATTTAAGATTTCTTTGTAAGTGTTCTTTTTTGATGTGCAAATAAAGAATTTATCTATCTATCTATGTTTCATGTGAATGTTACCGGTTTTAGCGAAAAAAGTCTTAATGCGTGCGGGGCTGTTAGTAAAACAACGTCTATGTTATGTTTATAAAACTATGCGTCATAGCATTCTTACTTTATAGAAACCGTTCAAACATTCCCGCAGAATCCCCCAAAGAAATTGATGAAACTACCCCCTAGAGATGTTTCGGGAGAAATGTACCAGAAAGATAGGGGAAGAAGCACGATGGATATAGAAATTCAATTGTATGAATGCAAAATAGAAAAGTTTCATAATTAATGGTTTGTGTAACGCGTCTGTTTCAAAAGTGGGGTGAAATATTATTTTGTTTATTTAAAATATGCTTCGAGTTTCTGGAGTGACGCGGTAGAGCGGGTATGTAAATTCCCATGGCGAAATAAAACTTAGCATATTTTCTATGGTGTACAATGCAAACTGTTAAGGGACTTGATATACAAAGCGTCCTGTACGCGCGCCTCGGACACTTTGTGTATTTTGTTCTGCCGTCATAAGGAAAAAAGACGTATCTGTCATTTTTGACAAAATTGAGTTATATACATCAGAAAGACTTTACTATTTAGTATATGTTATGACTTGTAGCAGATGCGTCTAAATTAAAAGTAAGATTTATTTGGTTGCGTTTAAATATTTTAAAATAAAAATAAAACTAGTAAATGCGTATATTTTTCCTGATTCCAATGATGTAAATAACTAAATTTTGTCAATAGTGCAGATACGTCTTTTTTCCACAATACGGCAGTGTTAAAAACGGTAGCATAGGGGGAAGCGTCGCGGGCGCCGCCCGGGCGCTTTCTATATCAAGGTCCCTTAGGTGCCATATCGTATATGTATATCATGTCCCTAATAGCTTTGGTGCAAATTGGGTTACAACTTGATAAACTCGTGTTTATCACAATCGATGTTGTTTTCTAGTTCTAACCCCCGACGCTAAAAGATGGATGTTATAAATTTGACCGCTACGTGTGTGTCTTTCTGTGGCACCGTAGCTCTTAAACAGGTGAACTGATTTTAATGCGGTTTTTTTTAAAGGTGACTTGATCATGAGTTTTATTATTTATGTTTGGTGAAAATCGGTGCAGCCGTCTTCCAGATACAGCGCAGGGGGTATTTTCAAAGTTTAGATTATGCTACTTGTTTATAATCACAGTTGTAGAAGCATTTTTTTATTTAAATATTTATAATAATTATAAATATTTATTTAAATCATCTTTATAATAGTTGGTAGCTTATAGATTTTGCGAGTAAACCTTTAAAACTAAATTCTGAGTACGAACATATAACACCACTTTTTTTCGGAGGTTACAAATTAGAAATAGATAAATTATGCTAAGTAGTTTATAAGTTATGAGTGAACATATGAACATACATAAATACCGGCCATTATGCTCCTTTTTGCTTGTACGTAGTCGGGTAAATAGCGAGTAATGCTGATTAAGTTCTTCGGATTATTTGATTCTTAGGAGGATTGATTAAAAGCATATCCTGTATACATGGTAATTTGTAAAGTGACAGAAAGCTCTTAGACCCTTATTTTTGTTCCAACCCTTACCTCATTTTGTTCTATGAGTTTTATCTGGATGTTATACATTTTTTACCGTAATAATTAAAATTATTTTTCCTATAAAAACCATTATCTATCTATTAATAGTTGTTTAAATTACTGTCACGCAAAGAACGGAAACAACGCGCCAACGCCAGTTGATATGCAAGATAAATAATATATTTGAAAAATCATAAATCAGTATTTGCAATAGTCGTACCATGGAAGACGTTGGTTTCAATGGTTGAAATAATATCTCAAGAGGTTTCTGGAATTTTCTAATTTAGTCTGTATTAATAAATGTATTCTACACGTCACACTTATATTAAGATTTGTAGGGACTCTTGTTCCAAAATCCAACTGAGGCAGTACCATATCATTGCCAGACATTCAATCGCCAAGCAGTAGTGTGCAAACATAAAGAAACTTAATATATTATATTAAAAAGTTTAAAGATGGTTTAGACGATCTCTAATGTTCGGTAAAGTTCCCAAAATCCTTGCTGCATTACCGCGCTGTATAGCAAGGCTTACCCTCTGCCCCAAATACAACTCAGCATTTTGGTCATATGCTTAATCAATCTATCTTAGACAAATCTCGGAAAATTTCTAATGCACCAGATCCCTATGGCCTAGCGTCTCAACCACAAACGGCACAAATATAAAACCTTTGTCAAGTTTTTAGTATGTTATTTCCTCAGGTTGTACCACATAAAATAAAAAAAATCAAAGAATAACGTTACCGGCACGCTAGTTATAAACTCCGAATGGTACTCGTAAAAGTTCTAAGTTGTCCGTTTTATATTTCCCATAAAATATTCGCGGGGTCGGCGATATTCGTAGCAATATTCTTTTTCAAGAGAGTGCAGGGATCTTAAGTATTCGTGCAATCGCTTTATGAAGAAGAGGGAGACGGGATTCTCAATCAGTGTTGCCAGATGGCCATTCTTCTGCCACGCGCAGTAGTTTTAGGTTTGGGTGTCAACTTTAATATTAGAAATTATTAATACAAAATTTCAGAGTGTTTGCCGTTTAAAAATGCTCCTTCGGTTTTGCATGTAGCTTCGATACATTGGCAAACAGTAACATATTTTTTAAAGAAAAAAAATCGTTTTGCATTAAATGAAATATATATGATAGCGCTTTTTAGCAATCACTTTGCTAGTACAGTCGTGGTATATCTTAAAGTGGAAAACCTGTTATCAAGCGGCAAACTGTACGTCAGCTGACTATGGGAGATTTTAGTTCCTATCAAGGGCCTGCTGCTTGCCCTCGGGTTCATCACTTATTATATATATCAACAGGTGAAGCTGTAGTCGATCAGACTGTTATATAAGACTCTAGATATAAGATCATTTTGATTCTAATACGTATTTTAAAAATAAAATTATTGTCCAATTATTTTGTTAGAATTTCGAAATAGTTCAGCGACTTCATTCTGAATGGTATATTATCCGTATTAATTAAGATGATGTATTCAATCTGTACACATTATTATTATTAGCTCCTAAATAAAGAAGATGGTTTTTATATTGATTTTACCTTTATTTTGTTTACCTCTTATTATTTTTTATTATTTTTTTTATTATTATTATTTTTTTACTATTTATTATAATTATGTTGTCTATTGTATGTATTTTTGTTAGTATAAAAATATGTATTACTAATATATACGTATATTAAATCGTAGCGTATATTATTGAAATTATTTTGATTTACCTTTCATTTTGTTAATAATGTTTTGAACTACCCGCAAGGTTTAACTGAATACCAGCGTCGAGCCTTTTTGGCATAATTATTGTTTATTTTTTGCTTTTAATATTAAGTTATTTTTGTCAAATAAATGTATTTTCTTTCTTTCTTTCTTTATTGCCAAAATATTACTTACTTTACCTTATTATTCTTATTAAATTCTTAATTACGAGTTCAAAAATATTCCTTTTTCTTTCAAAAATCTAACCTATTTATAACATCAAATAAAGAAGTTTATATTTAATGTCATGGCAACACAGCTCGCAATTGATTTGCATCTAGGATTCCCGGACAAAGCTGTGCGAGGCGTTAGGAATCCCGCAATTCACTCCTAAACTAAATCCCGGGATTAGAACGAACTGCGAATAGAGCTCCATGGAATTTCTTTTAATGAAATGGGAAATAAATTAAATTTCGTACTATGTATTTCATTATTGCAAAATATCGCAATAGACAATGTAGAATTGGAAGCGTGTTCTTTAATAGAACATTTTAGCATAATTGAAAATGTATGTGTTATCAAAATATGATAGATCGATTGGCGGTTGCATATAGGTTTAACCTCTTGACTTTAATGCCACGGGTACTGGTTTCGATTCCCGATAGAAGCACAATTTTCCTCATGAAAGGATATTTGAGATTCTGGCTATATATTAAAATTGTGTGAGTAAATATTTCCAGCGTCCGCGATACAAAATTATGAACGATAGTTTATATAGTATTATAATGTGTATAATTGTTGTAGTATAATTGTGACAAAATATGAATTGCCCGTTGCATAAAGCATTCGAACTTCGTATGGTGCTGTGTGAGTGAAAGTTTATGTTTATCCATCTAACCTTTACAGATCATCTCGTTTTGAATATATTCAGTACACACACACAACCTGGGTAATGCGAGTATCCAACAGTTGAAAATACCATTCGTTTAATAAGTTATACACCTATTCCACTATTATACACCTATTCCACTACAAAACAAACATAACTCCACACGTCACAAACAAGCTAATACGACACGGATATCGTCGACACACCATTTTTCACCCTCACATTACGAAATGTCAGCACCAATGCAGGACCTATATCATTGTCAATAAACTGGTACATAAATCAAACCAACTAGCGCTTTATAAACAAAAGATACATGTAGGTTTAAAGCCTGTTGTAGTTAATTAAGTTATGTATTTGTATTGATTATTAAACTTAATCATTTAAACGCAAGCAAATCTAAAAAAATCGACTTCACTGCTTTATCTTTGGAACCCTTGATCAGATTAAATACACATTAATGAGGATAACTTAAAAACTACTGGTGAGATATTGACTAATAACTAATTTGACTAATAAGTCAAATTGAAATGGGACCACATGGTAAGCACCAGCTTTCAAATAAATAAAGAATCATCAAAATCGGTTCACCAAGCAAAAGTTTTGAGGAATAAAAATTTACAAATAATAAAAATCTGTTGAATTGAGAACCTTCTCCATTTTTTGGAGTCGGTTGAAACTTTTTTTTTCTTTTACCGCATATCTTCTTTCCACGTGAACCGATTTTGAAATTTTTGAATGCTTTTGCTTTCCGATTGGTCCCATTTAATTTTGATCAAGATCTGATCAGTAGTTTTTGAGTTATCGTCAATAATGCGTATTTATTACATTAAATCTGATCAAGGTTCCGAAGATAAAGCAGTGAAGTCGGTATTTTTTTAAGCTTTACTTGCGTTTGATTATTTGGAACCGACTTAATACTTGGAGTAAAGTTAATCTTTATTCAGTCTTTGTTTATTAATTATTTATTTAATTCTTTATTGCACAAAAAATACAAAAGGACTTAATGCTAGGGGTATTCTCTACCAGTCAACTGTGGTAGACGAGAAGAGGGGTGTAGGCATGCATCAAAAAGGTATAGAGAGGGAGAGAGACAAAAGTAAGTTAGATGATTAGTTAAAATAATAAATATACATAAAGGATTATATACATATATATCGGTAATTATAATTTAATAAAATATATAATACATACCGAATAATTATATATAATAAAAATAAATATACAAATAAAATAAAATATAAACGACGAAATAATTAACAGTAATAAATAAATAAAAAAATAAATAAAAGAAAAAAATAAGTGATAATTTAGATATAGATAGGACAGACACTCAGTGCGTGACGAAATCCTTAAGTAGTGGGCCTTTACTAGCTTTTTAAAAACTTCTTTGGAAGGAGAATTTTTTGATGTTAGGTGAAAGGTCATTCCAGAACCGAAACAAATAATTAGAGTGACAAGTTATTTTCTTTTCATTAATTTTTGATACACCATACCAACCGATGAAATGAAAACGCTCTCTTTTAACAATAGACTCAGATGAAATGTAATAAGCGCTACTTTCTTCATCCCTTTGACTCCGACTCTGCAGAGTTCTTTGTGTTCTTTCACCCCGGTAATGCAAATCAGGTGGCGATTGCCTCTAGCAGTGCACCTATTCAACGAACTTAATAAGATTTTTAGATGAAATCGTTAAATATAAAGCTCTTGGAACTGCAGAATTGGTACGATGTTTGATAGAGAAGATAACGGTTTTTGATAAATCCAAATTAATCTTCTACGATACGACATCAAAGTCTTTAAGAACAATGATTTCATTGCTCTACGTTAACTAAATACTTGCAGTAAAACTTAAATATAAGTACATAATTTGTAGTATATCTGATATAAGAATATCGTATTATATAATAGGTATCTTCTAGGCATGTTACATCTTAGGCCGCATTATCACTTTCCATCAGGTCAGATAGTGGTCAAATGCTGGCCAGCAAGATGCTTGCCTATCGAGTATAAAAACAAGAAAATATATCTATATATATATATATTTTTTTTTAACGCATTCACACCCACAGCCCCACACTAAGTTCAAAGACTTGTATCGTGGGTGCCGGAAACATTCACATCACAAACACACATTACACCCAGAACCAGGAGCACTATTATCCCTTGGGAAGGAATTTGTGCTCCTGCCGGGAATCGAACCCAGGACCCACGGCGCAGAGGGCGAACACCTGTCCACTGCGCTAACTGGGTCGTCAAAACAATTTCAAATTAACAATTTATTATATGTGTATATTTTTCTTCAATAGTAATTCATTTACAATTTTATGCGTTAGTGCAGATATTTATAAATGACTAGCTGCGCCCCGCGGTTTCTCCCGCGTTGATAATGATGAAAAGTGATGATGATGATGAAAAATAGATGTTGGCCGATTCTCATAGATACCGGATAAGCACAAAAAATTTCATCAAAATCGGTCAAGCCGTTTCGGAGGAGTATGGCAACGAAAACTTTGACACGAGAATTTTATATATTAGATTAAAAATTTAATCATGTATAAAAATCTGCTTTATGACTAAAATTTAACAGTAAACATAAAATTAAACAATAAACTGCAAACAAAGAAAATTTTATCTAACAAACTACTGCCAGTTGAATATTTACAAAATGCTGACAGCAATGCCACGTTTAGTAGCAATACTTGTCCACTGTGCTAAATATTGGCCAGCATTTTGGTCTCTCTATGTTTATTTTAGTTTGTTATAAAAAATAATCACAGAAGTTATCCTAATCATGTATATCCTCGTCCCGAGGTTATCCTCAGGTTCGTAATTGCCAAGTTAGCTATTAGCATGCTACAAGGCTTAATTATATTTGTCTCAGAAAATGTTAATAAGAGAAGTAAACACTTTTGCACAAGAGCATAAAAACTTATCATAAACAAGAATTTTAAAAGCGTAAGAAGTGAAAATATATTATTAAATGTCAACCTTGCACATAACTACCCTCTTGAACATATAAGGAAGTTATAAAAGCAATCCGCAAGAACTCGTACTGGCAACGTAAGCTGATTTCACACTGATACGAATTTTCATAATGACCAACTTCACATGGGGTAAGCTGCACGCAGGTGCACGGAACTTCAACCGCCAGACGTGGCCGGAACACATGGGTCCAGTTACTTGATCCATTACGCGCCTCTTATGTCTCATTAACTTTTTATATATTGCCTATAAAACCTGAAGACAATAATTGAATCTGATGCCTACGTGCTAGGTTTGGTTTTTAAAGCTGATGGAACACCATTTACATAGCTTGATGGTAGAATCCTTTTTCTATGCTAGAAAGACAAACATTTGTCAACCACGTTATTTATGGAATGTAAAGATACGGCCAATAATACATATTCACTCTAAACTTAAAAATTTTCAGATTGTATCGTTCAGGAAGCAAAGAGTACACCTTATTTCAGTGGTAAACTACTGTTGAATTTTAATACAGGGTAGCTAGCCAGGCCAGTACGAGACATTTTTTTATCACTATGGATTTCATTATAATGCTACCTTCACTGGAAGCTCAAAACCGTAAACAGATCCAGTCACTATCTCGCAGCAAACGAAGCATAATAGCCACATCACACGAACCCAATATGAAATTCTAATGTCAAGAGGGGAGAACCGTTTACAATGATGTAACAATTCTGATTCTCGTTTACGCAGAAGATTTGATTCTGTTCCTTCCAATTTTACACATCTTGGAGCATATTTGAATGATTGTAAATTCTTTTGAAAATGGGGCATACCTACGACATTTATAAAGGTATTGTTTACTGTAACGGCGTTGTGTATTTAATTATGTGTATTAGGACATCAATAATTAGTTTTGTTAGGGGGATGTGAGTGGTATTTAATTATTTATAATCGAAGCACTTAGCCCTAAAGCACAAAAGCCAAGCCACACCTGCACGTTGTGCCCCTGCTGATCAGTTAACGAGGTTCCAGTGACACACGCACAAGAGAATTGACGTTGAGCAGACGGTTGAGAAATCGTATTCAGAACTCATGTTCGGAATAGGGTTCGTTTGGTTTAAATGAATAATCTATATTTCGCTCTTATTCTTCCTTCAGGATGAGTACATCTAATATTTTATGGAAAAAATAAAACAGAGATAATAATGATAATAGTAATTTAGGGAAGAAATAGATCCTGAGTTAAAGTGTATTTTGATTGCGCATGGATATTCGGGGGTGTAACAATGAGCAAATAACTGATATTTGTCAAAATAACAACGTAAAATACGAGTGACAAACCTAACCAAAGAATAACAAGGAATAAGTTTCTCAGAAACCATCAAAGCGAACAGCCATCTGTCTATAGAAATCTTAGCTTTCTAGTCTTCAAATATAATAAAGGCCATCTTTGTTGTATTTATTTGACAATGATGGATCTTTTTCTCTACTTCGATGATAATATGATATTTTGTATTTGCAATGGGAGACAGATTTGTAGTGAAAAGGTTACGAATAATTATAATACGGTACTTACTTATGAGTATGAAAAGAGTTTATTCGTGTAGATGAGCTACGTAAGTGCTACGACGTAGCACGTGCTTATATTTGGAGGGATATAAAATTCCTCAAGGAGGTATATTACATTTCTCAAGAAGACACAATTTTTAGCAAAGAAAATACAGATTTATTTAACTACTATTTATAGACAGTAATTACTTAGTAAAAGTGACGGCTTTCTTCAACTTACATAAAACAAATATTGCTAGTTAGAGCATATACATTTTTTAAACTCTTTCACGCTCACTGCCCTGCACGAAGTTCGATGATTTTTGTCGTGACAATCACTCCCAAAACTCATTTTTTTCTTAAAGAGAAAACTCGTGTTTCCTTCCACCGAAGATCGAACCCTATACCCGCAGCTGTGAAGCCGGACGAGCAACCAAAAAATCTCACGGGCAGTTCAATTATTCTCAAACTAGCAATATTCCCGATAAATATGTAATCCTTCTTACCAAAACAAAGTTGATGGTATTCTCCAGACAGATATGTAGTTTTTTATTTGTAAAGAATTTCGGTATGCCAGTTGGTGTGAAGGCCAACGTGTCGAGTAGATACTTAGCCATGCTAGGTTGTAACTAAGTTTAGTCTCATTGGCCGAAGTATAGTTTCTCCGTATCCGGGTTCGAATGCCGCTCCGATCGAAAAATTTTCTTACTTAATTCTGACTTCAAATCGTTCACAAACTATAACTTTCTAGACATTTACAAGGTAACAACTTGTTTTAGTGTTATTTTTCTTCTATTCATTCTCATGAATAAGATGTTTGGGTATGATTGCACCAGCGAAAGTAGGCTACACGGCAAGCGTGTCTCGATTCCCAGCTAGAGTCATTTCTGTGCTACAAAAATTCGTATCGCTGGTTGTGATTTCAACACCAGCAATAGTATTCATCCTGTAATGCAAAGTTGTGATTTAGAAACATTTGTGTTATTTTGTAGGCATTTTTCAACTTTCGTGGTTATACAATCAAAAACATTTATCAAATGCAAATAACCACCCCGACGATTGCGGCGACACTATTACGTGACTGGTTCCACGGCGGACAGGCAATCTCTATGAATAGGTATCTGGTACCCTAATTTACACCCCCTTACCGCCCTTACGTAATATCCTACGTTTATGAAGGTCCGCTGGCCCTTTATAGGGTTTCAGTATTGTGCGTTTGGTGCCTGGTGATAAGATGCAGTGGTCTGGATAATCTTGTCTGGGTAATATCAATTGATTTTCTCAATTTTTATTTGTAACTTGCTGTATACTGTGGCGGCGCCTGTGTTTCTCTGAGTATTACAGTACCTATATTTTACAGTAAAGTAGTGTCAAACGCTTGCATAAAAAGCATAAAAAAACGGATAGGCTACTTTTGACCACTACGAGTATATCACCTTTTGAAAAGTGATGGTTTGGTAGAGAATGGTATAAATGCGATAGGCCTTGAATTTCTGGCTCTTAAAAATAGAACTTAAACTTGAGAGGGTGAATTACAACTGTATTTCGTATAGGATAGCAAGCTCGGCAAGCAAGAGAAAATGCTCTACCACCATGTAATATCCTTCTGAGTTCTGTGTTAATATTGTTCCAGTTTACAAAGATTCTAGGACAAACCTAGAGTACCTACTAAAACATGTATTACATAGCTTTTGTTTAGCTTTACTCAAGCTCGGTGGTTAGAGCAATACGACATGAGCTACAATAGCCACGGGTTCAATGCCTCCGCTATTTTTTCTTTCTAATTTTACTACTTTAGTTATGTATCATAAGCCCAACTGGAACTAGTCTTGAGGCTCTAAAGGTGCATATTTTTTTTACTTGCAGTGGTTGCTGGGTGCAGCTTATTTTATTTTATACATAGGTGGAATAAGCCGAAAAATATCAGAAGTAAATGTTTCCGTCTTCTATCTTAGAATTATTGCTACTAACAGAATCTTTACCATATATTTTTGGTTTTATATTGATAAATATATCAGCTCTTGTGAATTACCATAAGAACTGAGTTTTTATCGAAGGCGCTTGTAACTGTGACTAAATAATAGACTTCTTAATAGAAAACGACCAATACAAAATAAATATCCGGTTTCTAACGTTTCTAATTGTAATGTGAGTGACCAGTTCAAAATCTCATCATTTTATATATACTTATCTTATATCTCGTACTAAAACTAGATCCATCTTGTTTATAAAATCAGTATAGTTTTTTTTTTTTTTTAATTCATCGGGAAATCCCCTTTATTAAAAAGTCACGCAGCATAATAAGACAAAACACATTTTAACTATAGAAAGCTTATCAAATATTTTATGTATGAATAAGGAAGTGTATTCATAGAAATATAAAACTTACGAACCCCCTATAGTTAAAATTTGTTTTTATTTTGACTCGACTTTTTAACATCAGGCAAAATAAAATAAACCATATTTTATTTGAGGTTTATGCGGAGTACTGCTAGTAAATAATGAAACTATACTATTTGTACTATATTAAAATCTGTTTTCTAATATTCAAAGAATTCTTCATTACAAAATCAATTTAGTTCACATCATTGAGATTAATAGGGATTCGAAGCCATGAAAGTATTCACATTTAATATTATTGCTGGAAGATAAGTCCAGTAAATTTGATTTCTAAGTTTTTTTATTGCATTACTTCGATTTCTTGCATATTTTCAATTTAATTATATTATAGTTCATTATTATAGTTTACGTGTAATCGTAAGTTTATGAGATAAAAGTGACATCGACTTGAAAAATTAAGAAATGTGCAATGTATTTTCAATTGAACTTGTTTTTACACTGTGTCACTTCGGGAATCGAAACTAGTACTCACCGTTTATAAGTTGTGGAACTACTTAGGGATAATCAAACAAACAAAGCAAACGCTTTCATGACATTTCAAAGACGTGTATAGCGAGTGATGAAAACATTAACAAACTTTTATTTTGTCACTTGTTGAGAGAAATTAGGTATAGTAACTTGTAAAGGTTAGTAAAAACAGTTATATTTTCTAACCAAATGCCGCAATAAAGGGAACGACATTAAGAACCCACACGACTCCAAAAACAATATTACTTTCTCTTATACTGTTTTTGAGAAAGCAATGCTTGTATGAAAACAAAAAAAAGTAGCCTTTGTGTTAATGTATGCTGTGTAGCTTATAACCGGGAGATTCGAAATTTTATTCAAATTCGTTCAGCCGTTACAGCGTGAAGAGAAAATAAACTTACTCACAAACTTTTGCATTTATAATATTAGTATGATAAGCAAACATTTGACCGCTATCTCACCTGACGGAATGTGTAAATACGACCTAAGATGTTACGTACTTGCCTAGAAGACATCTATTCACAATAAAGTAAACGACACCCAGATGGTTTTTTTTTTTTGTGACAGGCTAGTGTTTGACCACTATCTCACCTGATGGCAAGTGACGATGTGATCAAAGCTGGTAAACACACTAGACCTGGAATACGCAGGCTCTCAAGGATAACTGCCGGAACACCGTATTTGGCTTGGCGGCAGACTTTCAACTTGAACCGTTCGTTCGTTGATACTAGTTGTGCTTTATGGTTGTGTCTACATCAAGTAAGAAGGGGGGACGAGTGCAGTTACACTGACCGTTGACTTAGTTAGGTGCGCGTCCGCCTTCTAAACAAGGGTATTGGGTTCGATTTCAGGCGGGAGCACCAGTTTACTCCCCATGGTAAATAAGTGCTTCTGATTCTGAATGAGATTATGTGTTGATGTTAATGTTTCCGGCACCACACAAGGCATTGAACGTACTGTGGGGCCGTGAGTGTGAAAGCGTTTAGCGTTTTGTTTTAGTGTTTGTATTATTTATTACCATATTATTATTGTACTATTGTGTTGTTATATTATATTGATTATTAAATTATGTAATAAATATATAATTTTTCTGAATAATTATTTACTTCTTGAACTTCTTGAATCATGTTTTTGTTGTAGCGTGTGTGGGTGTGAATGTTTACAATAATAATAATTTAATAATAATAATTTATTAATTTATAATTTAATAATAATAATAATAATCTATTTATTTGCAGAAACTTATTAACAAGGTATGAGATTAAGCAATAGATCCCCACTAGGATTCCCTGTCTCGGGGAGACTATTTCTCTTCCAAACATTCTTAAACTTATTTAAAAATATATTTCGTTAGGACATAATATATATATATATATATATATTTATAATGTGTGTGTACTAGTGGTGTGGGTGTGTGTGTGTGTATGTGTGTTGCGGGTGGTGTGTGTGTGTGCGTTGTGCGTGTGTTTAAGTATAATTTATGTTACATTTTATTATATGTTTATTTCTAATAATGCTTCTGTCTGTTTGTAGTTTTTATTTTTGAGCCATTGCCATAGTATATTTTTACATTTAAATTTTGTTAGTTCAATCATATTTAAGATTTTATTCATATTTCGATACAGATAAGGCCCTAAGTAAAAGTAAGATCTCTGGGCAAATTTGGTTCGGGTACGTTTAATTGCCCATTTAAATCGGCGAGTCCCTTGTCCTACAACCGTATTGTTTGCAGTTTTGTGAAAGCGTAAAATAATGCTCAGAATGAACAATTGCCTTACTCGCAGCGCATTTGTTTCGTTGTACAGTGCGTCAGTTGGATGTCTAAAAGGATTGCTATGTGCAACTTTAAAAATTGCACGCTGTGCGCGTTCTAATTTAAGAATGTGCGTTTTTTGCGCAGAACCCCATGCAAGTATGCCGTAGTTTAAAATGCTTCGACATAAAGAATTGTATACAAGTTCTAGTATCTCTTTGTTCGCTATTTGCCTTAAACGTTTAAAAATGTGCATAAGTTTTCTGACTCTACCGCTTAATGATGAAATTTGGGGCTCCCAGGACAGTCGGTCATCAATCAAGATACCCAAGTATTTGATAGTTCTAACACTATCTAAGCTGTGGCATTGGCAGTTGTTTATAGTTTCACAGGAATGGATTTTTATATTAATTGGTAATGTGGGTTTAGTCTTGTGTGAAATTTGAAAACATAAAATTTTGGTCTTATTTATATTTAATGTCAACAAATTGCGTTGTAACCATGTAGATACCAATTGAAGGCCTTCTTGTGATATATCCATAACCTTTTCCCAATTCTCGGCATGAAATATTATCGCTGTATCATCAGCATATGCAAATATTGTAGCATTTACTAAATTTAGTGTACACAAGTCGTTGATATAAGCTAAAAATAGCGTAGGACCGAGTACACTCCCTTGAGGAACGCCAAAATTTATGTCTGTGTAGTCACTAACATTATTTGTAATTTTAATTCTCTGTTTGCGATTCGTCAAATATGATTGAAACCAACTTAATGCTATACCTCTTATTCCAAGTGTCTCTAGTTTTTTAAGTAGAATGGGTCTGGACACGGTATCAAAAGCTTTGGCAAGATCAAGGAAGACGCCAACACAACGGTGACCATCATCTATTTTATCTGTTACATAATCAATTAAATTGGTGACAGCATCCTGCGTTGATTTGCCAATGCGAAAGCCATAATGATTATTTGCTAGTAGTTTATTTGCTTCCAGGTATTTTAATAGCCTTTTATTCACAATTTTTTCTATAATTTTAGAAAGAGAACTAAGAAGCGATATCGGCCTGTAGTTGGACGCAAGTTTAGTATCACCTTCTTTATAAATTGGACATACATTTGCAACTTTAAGTTTATCAGGCATAGTACCAGTGCTAAGGCTGAGATTGCAGATATACGCCATTGGGGAAATTAGTTAAGTTTTTGCGAGTTTAATGATATCATTAGGTATATTATCAGGACCGGGTGCCGAGTGAGATTTTAATTTATTTATAGAGCTCAAAATTTCAAATTCATCTGTTGGGGCCGTGAAAAACGATGATGGTGAACTATTTGTCTGTATATTTACTGATCGTGCCAGTTGCTCCTCAGACAGTTTAAGATTACCTAAAATCGTTTTAGCATATGATTCACCCACACAGCTAAAGTAATTGTTGACTTTATTGAGAGAGGTTTTTGTATCTGATTCTCTAGTCAATAAGTCTGTATTGTCTGATTTTTGATTTTTTAGTTCACAAACGGTCTTGACTGCTTCTCAGGTTTTTTTGGAGTTACCTCGAGCCATTTTAATAAGTTCCTGATCATATGCATTTTTTATGTTTTGGAGGGTATTATTACAATAATTCCTATAACTTTTATATTTATTTTGGGTTTCTTCACAGTTTGAATTGTTTTTTGCCCCCACGTGCATTTTATCGCGATTTTTATTTTATATTACATTTTAAAAGGCCTGGTGTTATCCGGGGCTTAAAAATTGCATTTTTATCCCAATTTTTTAAATGTTTTGTATGGCGGCTGATGGTTTCATTTAAATCATTTATAATTTTGTTTGTGGCTAAGTCAACGTCGGTTATTTGATACAAGAGACCAATCAGTATTTTTTAAATCTTGTAGTATTGCTGTATAATTAACTTTAGTTTAGTTTTACATATTGTGTTTTGATTTACGGATGAGTTATCTAAACTCGTGATAATTGTGTCATGATCCGTAATACCTGTAGTGTATATGGCAATTCTAGTCCTTTGCTTCGTACGTAACATACAGTGATCGAGACAGCTAGGGCCCCTGGTGGGTTTGTTGAATCCAGGAATGAAGCCATGGTGTGCTATTAGGTCTAAATACTTTTCTTTATTACTATCGGTACCTTCACTATCTGCTATATCTAAATTTATGTCTCCTGTTAATATACAATTGTAACATTTGCACATACTAATTACTTTATCCAATGAATTAAAGAAGTTGGTATAATTTTCGTTTTTTCGAAAAGCAGGAGACCTATAAATTGCAATTACTGAGTAGCTATTTTCAATTTCTATGAGCAAGCAGTTTGCATCTAAGAATGACGGTTCTGTAACGCTTATATTTAGATTGTTTTTAGCAAAAACCACAATACCATCGTTTTGATTCAAACTTTTTTTCGAAAAATGACATGTATAGCCATCTAGAAAACCTCCATTATAATTTAAGTCTGTCCAGGTCTCTGATAAAATTATCAAATTTGGTCTAAACTTTAACGTGTGAAGTAAAACGACAAAATTGTCAAATTTTTTTTTATACTTCTTATATTTTGTGACACTAAGGTAAACTGGTTGTCTGGATTGCCTTTATAGTTAAAGCATAGTCCTGGATCATCAAGATAAATACTTTCTATAATCCGAGTGTTATCCGTTTCTTCAATCAGTGTGTTAGCCATAATTGGTTTGTAAAGATACATTATGTATGCAATAACATAAAATCATGCTAAAGTAAACAATGCGATTACGTGTACAATAGGAAGATATAGCTACACATCGCTTTTTCTTATGTAATTTAACAATAACCACAATACAAGTCTTTGGATTTAATTCGGGCTTGTTAATATGTTATCGTTTGAAAAATTATCAAATATTTAAAACTGATACTTACATAAAAGCTAACGCTTCTCTTTGGTCTTGATATACCGAGTATTTTATTCGAAGTTCTCTTTGACCAATCATAAGACGTATCACCGAATTAAATCGTATTTTCTTAGAAAATGTTAACTTTGACTTTTGTTTCACTCATATTACCTTAAGTAGCTCTTTTTGCAATTAATCACTATAAAATCTTTAGAGACTATTCTAAATTAATAGTATCGCTAAGGTACTAAATTGTCATATTGTTCCATTTATATAAGGCCATTCAACAATAATTTTATTTATATAATATTCGTAGGTAATATATTACTACAGTCACAGGTATTCCTCGCTCTAATATATGGTCACGAACACTGTCTCAACATTTGACGCTCACGGCCGTTAGTGCAAGGTGGGACGCGACGGCGAGCGCTCTGCACTTATCCTAAAGAAGGCGTTCGAAAGAAACTGAAACTATTGTTGATCTAGCCTGCGTCTTTGTTCCCCGAACAGTATAATCTGGGAGTCTTCAAGTCTCGAGTGAATAGGTAACTTCTAGGCAAGCACGTCCCATCTTTAGCCGCATCATCACTTTCCATCAGGTGATGAGTCACCTGATGGAAAGTGATGAATAAAGTAGGTGAGCCCACTTCTTATTATTTAGGTATAATGTATACTAGTTGTAGTATTATATAACAAACTTAGTGGTTTTTAAATGCTATACTATCAAATTTCTGTATACATTTTAAATGGTAAATAAATGAAAAAAAAAGAAAAAAAGTGCTTGCCTATTCAGTGTAAAAAAAATCGACGACGCGTAAGGCACTAATTTCCGTTTAAATTTTAAATTAAAATCTAATCCTATATAATAATATATGCGAACAAATATAAAACATTGCGTTGGAGTGCACAATCATCTCTATCGTTCATCATTATAGGTTTAAGGTAAAATCGAAGATGGCGGTAATTTCCGGACCACATCTTAATATCCGTTTACAGTTCACAGATCTAACAGAAGTATAATATGCTTAATACCTATTTATCATAAACTCAACATTCGACAAGGACCAGGAAACATAAACAGAAAGTGAATGTAGGGGATGGTGGTGTGATAAATAGAATGAAATAATATACATTGTTTAAAATAATATTCAATATTCATAAACCCTTACGAAAGTGTCGTGAACCCTTCGTCTTAATTTGAAATTATCTATTTATCCCGTGTGGCGTAACAGAATCCGACGAATGAATTAAATACGAATTAGGCGCGAGTCTCACAGATGCGTCAACGGATATGAAGGCCCAAAGCGGATATTATTCGCAACTTTGCATCCATGTGTGGGTTATGTATTGTGTGATACGATTTAAAGAGATAAAATCAACAAATATAGTTTTTTAGCAACGGTATACTTTTTAGCAAACCTTCACTGTTATTGGGTGCTAATTGATATATTATTACTTCTGCTGATGAAGTACTAATGTATATAATTAACCCTTATTATATAATTAAATTAATTAACCCTTATGATACAATAACAGAGATCGCTTTAAGCGATAAGACCGCCCATTGCCCTAAGTTAGTTTTAATTTTGTTATTTGCTGTCATTTTCTTTTTGAATTGGTGTACAATATAGCGTTCCTCTCTCTCTCTCTACATCTAGTCTCTTCATAATAATCAATCTTAATTTTATTCTACTAAAACGACTGCAAACTATCAAAATTGAAACGCAAGCAAAGCTTAATACAACCGTCTTCACCGCTTATATTTTGGTTTTGGCTTGGACTATTTGCATAAAATTTATATGGGACCACCTCTGAAGTATAATCTACCAAACAAAAAAAACATCATATCGCTTTTTATCGATGTGCATTTGTTTCTTGACTATACGTTCATTTAAAACCATATTAATACAACGCAATAAGTACAAATATTAAACACTGTTAAATTACACATTATTTAACATTTATGTTAAAGTATTCTATCGCTTATATTTTGGAAAGTGTGCGCAGGAAATACACGAGTTAATTCCCCCATGCCCGTTTTACCATCTAACCACAAGACAAACTGTGAAACGTCATCCATATATGGTTGACGTACCTCCGGTTCGCTCGAAGCGTTTCGCTTCTACGTTTGTTATTCGTACTGCGAAGGAGTGGAACTCATTACCTGCAACTTTGTTTCCCGAATAGTATAATCTAGGAATCTTCATGTCAAGAGTGAATAAGTATCTTCTAGGCTAGCGTGCTACATCTTCGGCTGCATCTTCACTTTCCATCAGGTGAGATAGTGGTGAAATGCTTGCCTATCGAGCATAAAATATATATATATACATAAGTTCGCTCACCGTCATATATTTACGGTACACATGTATTAATTACTAATTATAAGTTTATCTCAGTTAGTGAATACATTCTTATGAGATAATAAAGTATTTTTAACACAATAAGTAGGTAACAGTACCGCATGGTTTATTAAATACAAAAATATTCAGTTAAATGAACACCGTGCTACAAGTACACTGAAATACTTCAACTTTTTACGACCATCATGGTCGTTTTGCATGAAAATGACTCCTTCATGTAAAACCTCATTCTTTTCTTGTCAATTAGCATTTTATGAAAAATTAAAAGTTCTCTCAACTGTCCAGCTTTATTCATACTTTGCCAAATACATTTAAACATATAAATCAGGCAATATGCACATATTGATAAATTTTGAAAGTAAAAATTATCGCATGAGGCGGTGTTTGAACCCGCGGCCATAGAGTATCATGCCCTATTACTCTAACCGCTGAGCTACTCAAGCCGCGCCTGAAGCGACGAAATTATCCGTTCCTAATTATTAACGTCTTACGAGGACGTGCGACTTCATCTACCGAAAGAGTTATTAGAAACTACTACTGTTTGGAATTGGATCGATTGGAAACCATTAGGACTATTGTAGTCATCAAACTACAATTGTTCGATTAATGCGACGTCGATACGAAAATGGAGCGGTTGAAAGTTCAGTCGATTCGATGATTCATGAGAAAAGAAAATCGTTCGATTTCGACGTCCATGTAAAGATAATTGATGCCCCTAATAGTCCCCCGATATCTCTGTAACGGCTGGACGATTTTTAATGAAATGTAGTGTCAATAGACTCTGGATTAGGCATGTCTCTCCTCACACAGCTGGTATAATAATATGATTGAGTACTTTCTTCTTCGACATTCTAATAAATACACAAGTGAAACCCTTATAACAGTTTGATCTCACATCTACGTGTAGGTACAGCTTAGTACCTATATTTAAGCACACACACACTTCTACACATATGCATTAATTTGCATGAAAAACAATGCGAGAACAGATGTTGACAACTTTTAAAAACTAAATTTTAAAAATGTCAAAGTAAATTAAATGAGAGCTGGCCGTATTTTTCCAACGGGTATTTTTGTACCCATCAGCTTGAATTTTTACTCCTGTCTATTATTTCTTCTGTGCTTCCATTAAAACAAATGGAACATCCGTTTGTGATTTCGCTCACGTTACAGCACTGCCGTCTTCTACTACAACAATTTATATAGTTTAAGATATTAAGTAAATGTTACAGTTATGAAAACTGAAAGAAGAAAGAGCCAACTTTCTCGACAGCAGACTGCTTTAAGAATAATTTAATATGTTTTAATATATAATTAAAATACAATATAAATTCAATTGATAAATATGTACCTATTTGCATGCTAGGTATTAATTAGCTTAACATGAGGCTCATCTCAAATGTAACATCCTTATACCATGTTAAAAGCAAATAAATGATTATGATTATTATGATTATGATTTTAATTCGGCTCGAAACATACATTACATACATTCACTATCCATGATTTGGTTTTTTTGTTGAGGGTAACTATCTGCGGGCCAATTGCCTATATTTTTTTAAACTAAACTAATAATTACCAGCATTTTGATCACACGTAGCCTCAACCAGGCGCTCTGTTAATATTTTTAAAATAGAATGAGCTCTCGGTCCCCGCGGGCCTTGTGTCTCAACACCAAACGGCTTAAATATGTAAACACTGCTGATAACTGACTGATAATTTGGTTAAGATATTCAATAAAAGTTATGAGCTTGCGCTTGTAGTTATAACAAAGTCAACCTAATACGAAATGTGTCCGTTAGAACCCTTAGAAGCTTAGTAGTTTAAACAAGCATAATACTAAAGCACTGTTATAAAATGGGCCGACATGTGTACATATAATTTTCTCTAATAAACAACTACTGAAAATGGCAACGAAACAATCCTTAAAAACCAAAAACAGGAATAAGAAGTACACAAAACCTTAATAAATATAAATGGTCACTCCTACCGTTAACGAAGCAAATAAAACGGTTGAAAACCCTTTGAATAAACCGTTAAAATGACTGTGGAATAGCCTATTAACACCCACTGACAATATTGTAGTCTCCTCTAGGACCAAAGATAATATTTTTCTTTTTATTTTAAACAGTCGGCGACCGTTCCCTTTTAATTAGATTATACTTAATTGAGACTGTGCCAATGTTTGCGTTGAGAAATATTGTTGGTTACAAATAAACTTTTATTTACATTGAGGGCTCTTGGTAAAGAATGGATTTAGAAACTACATGATGAAATAGGTTACGGGCTACAAATGTCGCATTGAAGCATTGATATTTATTGTCTAATTGGTAATCATTTATAATGATCTAGAAATAAACGTCAAACGTTGCATGTCATATGTTTTTTTTAGGCCTGACTACGGGCCTTTCGCCTATATTTCCTAAGACTAATACTGTATATAGCAAAGACCTAAGTCATAAGCTACTAAAGCTCGATGTCTTGAAGGTAACAAGACATCGAGCTTTTTTGTAGCTTATTTCTTTATTATTTTGCATACATAAATATCGTATACCTATTTTTATTATTATCTATATAAATAAAAAATTATGCATCTCCTCAAAACGTTTATAAAGCTTTCCTCGGATTTTAAAAAACTTCGGTCCAAGGTAAGCCTTCGAAATTTCATGGCCAAAGAAAAATTTTAAAAGTTGCAAATCGTTTTTTTTTTATTTGGACAAATTCTCTCGCACTTCGTAAAGTATAAGGCTAATATAAAATGAAGGAGGTATTACTTAGTTTATATTATAGTATCAAAGTAGGTACTAGGCAACCATAAAAGTGAAGAATATAAAACACTTTTCTTCGTTTCAATACATGCCGGGTACCGCTAGTCTATATATATATACATATATATATATATATATATATATAAAAATTAATGCCACTTTTCGTTGTAATTTTATAACTCAAGAGCGGGCTCACCTATCCAAACCAAATGTTTAGGCTTTGCTCGGACTATTTAGTAGATGGTTTAAGTGAAGTTTGCACAAAATCAGTCGAGCGGTTCTATCTTCTATAATATAAAAATGAATCGCAAAATGTGTTGGTAAGCGCATAACTCAACAACGCCTGGACCAATTTGGCCAAATCTTTTTTTAAAATGTTCGTTGAAGTTCAAGGATGGTTTTTACGGCGAGAAAAATTAGAATTATTGCTGGAAAAACCCTAAAAATAGCCCTTTTCTTTTTCCCATACAAATGCACCCGGGCGAAGCCGGGGCGGATCGCTAGTATATATATAAAAATTAATGCCACTTTTCGTTGTAATTTTATAACTCAAGAACGGGCTCACCTATCCAAACCAAATGTTAAGGCTTTGTTTGGACTATTTGGTAGATGGTTTATGTGAAGTTTGCACAAAATCGGTCGAGCGGTTCTTCACTTTTCATTGTAATTTTATAACTCAAGAACGGGCTCACCTATCCAAACCAAATGTTTAGGCTTTGCTCGGACTATTTAGTAGATGGTTTAAGTGAAGTTTGCACAAAATCAGTCGAGCGGTTCTATATATATATAAAAATTAATGCCACTTTTCGTTGTAATTTTATAACTCAAGAACGGGCTCACCTATCCAAACCAAATGTTAAGGCTTTGTTTGGACTATTTGGTAGATGGTTTATGTGAAGTTTGCACAAAATCGGTCGAGCGGTTCTTCACTTTTCATTGTAATTTTATAACTCAAGAACGGGCTCACCTATCCAAACCAAATGTTTAGGCTTTGCTCGGACTATTTAGTAGATGGTTTAAGTGAAGTTTGCACAAAATCAGTCGAGCGGTTCTATATATATATAAAAATTAATGCCACTTTTCGTTGTAATTTTATAACTCAAGAACGGGCTCACCTATCCAAACCAAATGTTAAGGCTTTGTTTGGACTATTTGGTAGATGGTTTATGTGAAGTTTGCACAAAATCGGTCGAGCGGTTCTTCACTTTTCATTGTAATTTTATAACTCAAGAACGGGCTCACCTATCCAAACCAAATGTTTAGGCTTTGCTCGGACTATTTAGTAGATGGTTTAAGTGAAGTTTGCACAAAATCAGTCGAGCGGTTCTATATATATATAAAAATTAATGCCACTTTTCGTTGTAATTTTATAACTCAAGAACGGGCTCACCTATCTAAACCAAATGTTAAGGCTTTGTTTGGACTATTTGGTAGATGGTTTATGTGAAGTTTGCACAAAATCGGTCGAGCGGTTCTTCACTTTTCATTGTAATTTTATAACTCAAGAACGGGCTCACCTATCCAAACCAAATGTTTAGGCTTTGGTCGGACTATTTAGTAGATGGTTTATGTGAAGTTTGCATAAAATCGGTCGAGCGGTTCTTCATTTATCACATTTTTTGTAACAAATGAATTCAATAAATGCCGGCCGGGTATGGCTTCCCAAACATGCATTGCACATTCATTGACTGTTAGGCGGAACGAAGGTCGCCGGGACAGCAAGTATTTTATAAACATAAACTTAAATGCAAAAAAACAGGCTTTAACCTGTCACTTTTTAGTACTAGCCTAACAATACGTAAAATTTTGTAAATATAATAATACATGTAGGCAGGGGCATGGGTATTATTCATGGCATACTATAGGAATAACGCTTCCTAAGTGTGTTTGTTGGGAACGAATTATCTTTGCAACAGCTTGGATAAATTATAACATAGCATCTGGAATACAACTTTCTACATTGTACGGGAACAAAGTCGTGAAACATATAGGTATAGACTTAATTAAATTTTTTTTTTTTTTTTGTTTTATATAATTTCCAAAAACATTAGCCTATCTAGACAGTAAGCACCGTAATTATCTACTAAATATGTTACACATAATTTTATGTTTCAAATACACTTTATTTGGAATATTTGAGTTTCCAACATACAATATCCATTAAGTAATATGGATGATTATTTAACAAGAGACAACATTAAACTACTTAATAATAATAAAAGCCACCTACTCTATACATTACGCTGTATACTATTAAATTAATGTCCTTCAAACTTGTCCAGATGAATCCAACACCCAATGCCCAAACATTGTTAAAACAATAAAAAAATACAGTCGACTTGAGTACCTTCTCCTTTTTTGTGAAGTCGGTAAAAATAAATTATTGCATCTTGATTTAAATGGTTGCATCAACTCCTTATGCTAGCAAGCATCGTATAATGGCAATCACGATTGTTATTAATTACATTAATGTTTGCCCTTTTACGATGCTTCTATAAATAATCTGAAATATAACAGAATACTGTTACAGTTTCTACGCAGGAGTCAAGTATTTGTTGAAGTGAAAACTTATTAGCGGCGTTGTGCACTTTTTTGGGATGGGTAAAAAATGTTAAACTCGCGCCAGGACACGTGACCTGGTCGAAAATTCGTAAGGCGAAAAATTTGTAAGACGAAGGAGAGGAAGTAATATCCCCTTCTCTTTCTACCGCGCAACGAAAAATTTTCAATTTTTTACTTCTGCCGGCACTCCCGGAGTGCAACCAGTTTTTTTTTATAATAGTCAATGATTTAAAAAAAATTAAGTAATTTAGACTAGAAATATAATATGTGCCTTGCGGCTTCGCCCGCTATTATCAAGTTAAAAAGTAGCCTATGTGTTAGTACTAGGTATAAGCTATGTAGGTACATTCCAAATTTCATCCAAATCCGTTCAGCGGTTAAAGCGTGAATAGGGAACAAACATACTTACACACTTGCACACACACTTACACACAAACTTTCGGATTTATAATATTAGTAGGATTGTTTGAAGTAGTCAACCTTGGCGTCATTGTATCTTTTGGCAATTTGGCACATTTATCTACAATACTATTGATTTTGCAAATACAATAGGCAATAGTCACCTCTTGTTGTAACTATACAGGTAGCAATGAACATAACTGAGCTTTGGTTGTGTTCCAAAGACTTTTTATCATAGAACCAGACTCATTTGTAACTTTCTCGTTTTATTCAACGAAATTAAACGTTGAGTGCGTCTTTGTTGCTGTAATTTACTATTTTCCGTCCATCTGTATTTTATTTTGTTCCCTCCTTTATTCAGTTTCTCGGTAGTAAGCTACGTTATTGCAAACAGAAGGGTAACGTAGTAGTAGTAGGAAAACTCTACCACACAAAAGTCTTTCTTTTTTTTTTGATTAGAAAATTTTTTATATTTACTTACATAATATTTCAATCTTTAGTTCTAAGCACCTGGATGACCGGGATTTGCTAGGTTTTTTTTTAATTTTAAACGACGTTTTCTAAAAATGAAACCTTGCTAGATCGATTTATCGTCCCCGAAACTTTCTGCATACTAATTTTGGCTCCGCAATCTTAGTGCATTTAGCCAGGGTCTAGTGTAAAAACATTTTAAGTGGATGGAAACATTTGAAGTTCATATTTCATAATAGAACTCCTAGTTACAAGTCACAGTCCAAATCAAAGTAAAAGAGTCAAGGTCCAGTCATAGTCAAGTCATGCCCTAATAAAGTGGTAGAAACTTTACTATAGAACCTTTATTGGAGTTTGGAGAGAAAACGAAATCAGGTTATTAGACTTTGTATGATTTGACTACACTAATGCACGTTCACTTAGTATAAACGGTTAATAATCCACCATTATAATGCATTAACACTTGATGAATCACAAGTTTTGGAAAATAATACAAAATGGACAACTCAATTTTTTTACTCGTGACAAAACTCTCCTGAAAATCTTATTACTAGATATTGAGATTCTCGACAATTCGAGATCCTTTGCGAGATTAAAGGTTACCAGTAAGTTTTCTGCCTAGTCCCTTACTCTAATATTATACAGGGTAAATTGTAAATAGCAGAAGTACTAAGCGACTCCGCTATATGGTAAATATTACAAAAATGCGGACGAAGCGTTTTGCTACCACATTCATTGTGCGAACCGCACAGGAATGGAAGTCCTTGCCTGAGTTGGTGTTTCGTGATAAGTCTTCAAGTCGCGAGTGAATAGGTATCTTCTAGTGAAGCTTGCTCCATAGCCGACCACTTGCTTATCCTGAAAAAAAATATTCAGAGCAATGTATTTTGTGGTATGATTAATGTAAATTTTGTTTTAAAAATTTTCAAACAAATTTTCAAATTTATTATTTATTTTCTGTGTCAAGTGTCAACTGGCGTTGGCGTGCATTTACGAGGGCCGGCGCGACGATGGCGTTCTTCGCGGGACAGTGTAGTATACAACTATTAATATAGATTGTAAAGAATACATCATCATAGTGTATAGTATAGGGCAGGGCACATAGTACGTAGAACGGATGGCCGATGGGGCCGAAAAGTTCTGGAATGGAGGCCACGGACTGGCAAGCGCAGTGTCGGAAGACCGCCCACAAGGTGGACGGACGACATAGAGAAGGTCGCCGGAAGACGCTGGATGCAGGCCGCTAACAACCGTTCATTTTGGAGATCTTTGGGGGAGGCCTATATCCAGCAGTGGACTTCTTGCGGCTGAGATGATGATGATGATGATGACATCATCATAATTATTACGGTAAATATAGCATTCAGAAGAGATTCGTAGAACTAAATGACTTAAGGAACTGCCTGTTGGCTAAGTTGGGTGGCGTTCGCCTTCTAAGCAGGGTTCGATTCCCAGCGGGAACACAGTTTTCTCCTCATGAAAAATTTGTGTTTCTGGTTCTGGTTGTAATTGTGTGTGTGATGTGAATGTTTCACGACTCAAGTCATCGAACTTAGTGTGGGGCTGTGAGTGTGAAAGCGTTTATGTTTATGTTTAGAATAGAATTCAGGGACTGAGAGCTTTCTGGTATTTTACAAATAACCCTGTATTATATGACCCTTACTGCTTATATTGTGTTGTCTCCTCAAATTTTCAGAGTTCCGCACTGGAAGGGAAATGAAAATATTTTCCTTTTATCCCGGTCCCCTGTGCCGGCCAATTACAATCGCAATTAACTTAATTTGAGGGTTCCGTAGACCACGACCTGATGTTTTGGAGGCTTACCTTACTTAAGTGGCCCGTGAATTGTAGTCACCATGAATATTTTATGCTTGCTTGATTCTTGTGGTCCTGATAATGGTTTTAAGAGCTTTTGTTAGAGTTTACAATTAAATTATTTTTGGTGTCTCGATTGTTGAGTTTAAATATACAAAAGAGCGGGAAATTGAGAGCTTGCCACATTTTATCAAAAAATAAAAGCTTCCATCGATGGAAAGATTAAGTACATGATAAAATTTGTGTTACAATAGAAAACTACCAAGCTCATAGATTAACGTATTTTTCAGTATAAACAATAGGTGTTTACATATATTCTGCTTACATTATAATGATTAATTCGGCCGAAAACTCTACTAGTAATATAATAGATACACATTTTCTCCTTTAAATTGACATAAGCCTAGGTTACTTAACATCGTTCAGCATACAAATTATGTTGAACTAACCACTAAAGACTCTAGTTAATATGCATTTGTATCATCTTGAAAGTCTGTATATAACTAGGTCAACAATGCCGTAGGAGCGAGCACGCGTAGTCTAAATTGAAAACACATCTGTAAGACAAGCATGCTTCATCATCGGCCGCATCATGTCTTCGTTCGAAGCGATTCGCTTCTATGCTTACCATCCGAACAGCGACGGAGTGGAACTCATTGCCTGCGTCTTTGTTCCCCGAACGGTATCAATCTCAATGTCTTTAAGTCTAGAGTGAATAGGTATCTTATAGGCAAGCATGTTACATCTTCAGCCGCATCTTCACTTTCTATCAGTGAGTTAGTGGTCAAAAACTTGCGTATAACTAATGCCTAAGAATCACCTCTTTGCTGAATAATCCGCAATACTGTGCAAGAAGGACTGGTCGCGGTTAAAAATGTTAGTTAACTAATCTGGGAATACGCGACAGTCTCAGAAAAAGCAGCGCATTTCATTGCCACGCGGACTTTTGATGTACAATGGTAACTACTATCCAAAGACTATAAACCCAGGCTATATGATCTGTAATACAATCCAATGGTACTAGTAATGTAAGTAAAGGCACATATTTAGGTATAATCTCTTACAGCGTTTGACCACGCTATGTTTTATCTAGATACTAGCTGACCCGACAGACTTCGTCCTGTCAAAAAGATTTGTAATGTGGCAGTTTTTGTGCCTACGTATTTTAAAAAATTCTCCTGAACAGAACCGTCACCCTGGTGATAGGGCGTTGTGAATAAAAAATAATTAAATAAAACATATATAAGGATTTAAAAGTAAGTAATCGCTTTATTGTTAATCATGTGAATCATAATTATTATTATTATCATTGTAGAGCTTTGTGGTATACGATGTTTTTTGTTTGATTACCTGGCGCATAGATAAACAAATCTGATGGTTTTCCAACACGGGAACAGGCAACATACAATTGACCATGTGAGAAACATGGGTTTTCTAGATTAATACCACAAACACTTAATGATTGCCCCTGGGACTTGTTTATAGTCATAGCAAAAGCAAGCCGCACTGGAAAAAAAAAATATTATGGTGTGGTATAAATTAATGGATTGTCAGTGATCAAACTTAAATGTGATATATTTCGTAATGATTAAGAAATTGAAGATAAGTGACACATCTTAACTCTCGTGACAGAAAATTTTGTTCGCTAAAATAATTATGAGTAACTGCTATAATACATACCTTGAAAGTTGGCATAAAATTTTCCCGAACTACATTTGTTGCCCCAAATGAAGTCATTTGAAAGCAATTGTTATATTGTTGGATATGTGTCAAAAAGTGTATAGAATCTGTTCCTATTCCTGAAACCAATGAGTACAATTGTTCTGGTGGTGGATCCAATGGTATCAATTTCACTTTACCATTTGCGCAACACAATCCATTGGCTTCGTTTTTGTATTTTAATGCCTTACAGTGTGAGCAAACCGAGTTCATAGAACCAATAACAACACATTGGTAGTTACTGTAGTCAATTGACACATCGTAACTGAAAGCAGCTCGATTCAAACTTGCGCGATTATTAGTTGAATGTCGCGCTCGCGCTTCACGCGTTTGTGATATCCGAATTCTTTCACGTTCATTTCCGTCGTCACGTTCTTGTGCAGTACGATTAGATCGGTAATTAGCTTGGTTTGTAGCATTTCTGGTTCTTCTACCTAAATTGCTTCGTCTTATAGGAGGCATATCAAATATAAATTATTTTTTCACTAATCACGAACTAAACAAACACTAACTAACTAAACACTCTGCAAAAAACACGATATACGAATTTGTTTCGTGTATCAGTTGACAAAAGCAAACTCAGTAGATTAGGTAATAGACAATTTTTTTTTTTTTTTAATTTGATATGACTTGAAGTCAAATCCTTTTAAGCCGTACGAATTGTTTTTGTTTTGGGATAAAGAAAAGGGCTATTTTTAGGGTTTTTCCAGCAATAATTCTAATTTTTCTCGCCGTAAAAACCATCCTTGAACTTCAACGAACATTTTAAAAAAAGATTTGGCCAAATTGGTCCAGGCGTTGTTGAGTTATGCGCTTACCAACACATTTTGCGATTCATTTTTATATTATAGATAATCAATGTAAGTAGGTATATGTGAGAATCGGAGGAGTACTACTTCAAATTGCTTGTTCTCAGTATCTTAACCAAAACGATTAATTCCTTCTGTCAGTCTGCCATTATACTTGTTTTCCCAGAGCCAATGAAAGCTCCTGATTGCTTTCCCTGTGTAAATATGTTAATTTACGAGCCAGAACATTAAACTCCGAAGTTCTAACGTTGAAATAACATTGCGCCGTGAGCGAAGGTTTATAATATACATATACCTCGTTTTAAACTAGGGCAAAAAGATTTTGAGTGTGCATGTACTTTGCAGATTTTAATACTTGTTAGCGAGTAGTTTAGAGTTGTATTTCATATATAACTAGCTGCGGGAATTCCGGGATAAAATGTTCTTTTATATGAACCTTCTCCTGACAATAATTAACACAACAAAACAAGAATTAGCGAGATTGTTCTATCCGTTCATGCGTGATGCAATGACCAAGGGAAATAGAGATTCATTTATATATATACTAGCTGACCCGACAGACTTCGTCCTGTCAAAAAGATTTGTAATGTGGCAGTTTTTGTGCCTACGTATTTTAAAAAATTCTCCTGAACAGAACCGTCACCCTGGTGATAGGGCGTTGTGAATAAAAAATAATTAAATAAAACATATATAAGGATTTAAAAGTAAGTAATCGCTTTATTGTTAATCATGTGAATCATAATTATTATTATTATCATTGTAGAGCTTTGTGGTATACGATGTTTTTTGTTTGATTACCTGGCGCATAGATAAACAAATCTGATGGTTTTCCAACACGGGAACAGGCAACATACAATTGACCATGTGAGAAACATGGGTTTTCTAGATTAATACCACAAACACTTAATGATTGCCCCTGGGACTTGTTTATAGTCATAGCAAAAGCAAGCCGCACTGGAAAAAAAAAATATTATGGTGTGGTATAAATTAATGGATTGTCAGTGATCAAACTTAAATGTGATATATTTCGTAATGATTAAGAAATTGAAGATAAGTGACACATCTTAACTCTCGTGACAGAAAATTTTGTTCGCTAAAATAATTATGAGTAACTGCTATAATACATACCTTGAAAGTTGGCATAAAATTTTCCCGAACTACATTTGTTGCCCCAAATGAAGTCATTTGAAAGCAATTGTTATATTGTTGGATATGTGTCAAAAAGTGTATAGAATCTGTTCCTATTCCTGAAACCAATGAGTACAATTGTTCTGGTGGTGGATCCAATGGTATCAATTTCACTTTACCATTTGCGCAACACAATCCATTGGCTTCGTTTTTGTATTTTAATGCCTTACAGTGTGAGCAAACCGAGTTCATAGAACCAATAACAACACATTGGTAGTTACTGTAGTCAATTGACACATCGTAACTGAAAGCAGCTCGATTCAAACTTGCGCGATTATTAGTTGAATGTCGCGCTCGCGCTTCACGCGTTTGTGATATCCGAATTCTTTCACGTTCATTTCCGTCGTCACGTTCTTGTGCAGTACGATTAGATCGGTAATTAGCTTGGTTTGTAGCATTTCTGGTTCTTCTACCTAAATTGCTTCGTCTTATAGGAGGCATATCAAATATAAATTATTTTTTCACTAATCACGAACTAAACAAACACTAACTAACTAAACACTCTGCAAAAAACACGATATACGAATTTGTTTCGTGTATCAGTTGACAAAAGCAAACTCAGTAGATTAGGTAATAGACAATTTTTTTTTTTTTTTAATTTGATATGACTTGAAGTCAAATCCTTTTAAGCCGTACGAATTGTTTTTGTTTTGGGATAAAGAAAAGGGCTATTTTTAGGGTTTTTCCAGCAATAATTCTAATTTTTCTCGCCGTAAAAACCATCCTTGAACTTCAACGAACATTTTAAAAAAAGATTTGGCCAAATTGGTCCAGGCGTTGTTGAGTTATGCGCTTACCAACACATTTTGCGATTCATTTTTATATTATAGATATATATAGATTTTCTTACGGATAATTTTATAAATTCACTATTTGAGATGATCGATGGTGTGGTTGGGTGCGCGTTCGCGTTTCTAACTTTAACTTAACATAACTTTTTTTTAACGTTAACTTTATGAAGAGAAGCCCATTATGAAGTGGGAAGAAACTCGAAGGTATAAAAAAGCTCTACAACTTGAACTTGAAGTGACGCATTTCTCTATTACGGAATATGTATATTTTTTGTCATTATTCGATTGTTTACTATACTACGTTACATTGCCGGTTAAAAACATTTGTCAAAACATTACATTTCATATCCAAATTAATATTTGAAAATGCAATTAGGCTTAGGCAATTTTTGACGCAACCTTTTTGTGACGTCCACAACCCAATCATAGCAGTTGTAAAGGAATGTAGACCAATCATCATTGGCTTAAAAAGTGTGTGAACTAACGTAAGCCAATAGCGTGCGTAGGTATTGCTATAATTTTTATTCATTTAAATTTCTAATTAAAGAGCGTTTCAATTAAAGCAGTTCAGCTAAAAGCATGCGTAGGTTTTGCTTTTATTTTTATTCATTTAAATTTATAATTTAAGAGCTTTTCAATTAGGTGTAATTATATCGCTATAAAGATTCAAATAAATAATACAAGACCTATATTTCAATCTCATACATATTCTTTACGTAACATCTTCATGGAATAGCATAATGATTTATTTTTTTCCTTAGTTTTGGCTTCGCAATCTTATGCATTTAGCCAGTGTCAAGTGATAATATATTTCAAGTGTATTTCATATTATAGGTCCTAGTCACAAGTAACAGTCAAAGTCAAGTAAAAGAGTCAAGGTCCAGTCGTAGTCAAGTCATACCCTAGTAAAGTGGTAGAAACTTTACTAGAACTTCTATTGGAGTTTTGGAGCGAAGGTGAAAATCACGTTTTTCAACTTTGTATGATTTGCCTACGCACTTATGCACGTTCACTAAGTATTAACGGTTAATAATCCACCATTATTACACATTAACACTCGAAGAATCACAGGTTTTGGAAAATTTTACAAAATCACCAATGCAATTTTTTACTTTCGCGGCAAAACTCCCAAGCATAATGTTAAAGGTAGGTATGTCTGTTGGATGATTGCCGGTCGATATTTTTACTACAACCATACCACTAAAAACTTTATAGAAATATACATATAAATCGCCGCAAAAAATAAAACTGGCCGACTGCAGCTAGACAAATTGAGCAATATATTTGGAAAGGTTTTGGTATCACAAAACTAACCGTATTGTGGAATAAAAATCATACACAAATGGAACCATTTGTTTGCGAAGCTTGGATTACACTGGATATAGGCGTTATATCAAATTTTTTCTTGATTTTTACCCGACTACAGTGAAACAAAATGGAGGGTTATGTGTTTGACTGGCATGGTGTCTCTGTTTCTCATAACTTCCAAACTACTCATTTTTTTAAACCGTTTTTAAGATAGACTCCGGGACAAAATAGGTCTTTAAACAGTGACTTTGGTGGCCTACCAAATTGTTATTCACATTATATTACATAGGTATTAATTAAAATATTATAATATATCTATCTAATACATAAAAATCTCTTGTCACAGTGTTTGTGGTCAATCTCCTCCGAAACGGTTTTTTTGTATATTAGATAGGTATAAAAATAGGTCTGAATGTATTTTTCACCCTCCTACCCCCACCCCCCATTTTTAAATCGTGGTTTTAGTAATTTTGTTTGAACAATATCCAAAAAGTTTTTGGATGGCATGCCGGGTACAGCATTTATATCATTTAATTGCCGTATTTGTCTTTGGGCCACAGCTTTATATATTCTCTGGGAATTTTATGTTATGTATGGTTTAGACGCTAACTGCCTCTGGCAGAGGGACGAACGGACGGACGGACAAAGTGCTGAACCACCCAGTCAACTTAGAAACCTCGCTTCGCTCAGTTAATTATCGTTTTTAGTCTTTCCTGTAAAACTAATAACATATAGCAAATATTATAGCGCATGATAGGTAAGTACTACCACCTTTTTTATGCTATCTAGCATCTTGCTAATCTTGGCAAGCATTTGACGCTAACTTAATCCATGACACATAAAGGTTAGCTGAAAGAAAATGCTAATTAGCATTAAATTCGCCTAAGTATGTATGTATAGTTTCGTTCTCGTGCAACAAAGATTTTTCTATCTAAATCAGCTCTTACCATCAGATAGAAGTTTAACATAGATTCAAAGACTAGCTTATCAGAGATATAAGTTATAGCTATAGGTATTTATGCCAATGTTACGGGACTTAGCCATATTTTACCTCTAAGTTTCAGCCAAATTTTATTTTTTATTTTTATTAAAGCGACATCTTCAGTGCTAACTCTAAACTACGAAAGCATACGCTAAGGAGGGAGATTTTGATGTCGAGTGTTGTTAAACTGCTGGTAACCTTAATTGTACAAAACTGATGGTACAGATGGCGCTGATAAACATATTTGTATAATTTATTAAAATCTTAGCTTAAAATTATTTAGAAAATCTATGACATCGCTAATATTACATTTGTTTTAAATTTCACAATATTACTTTTTAATGAATTAACTGTTGCCAATAATTCATTTGTTATTATCGTTTGTTGTCGAATATATACATAAGAAAATTACTTCACATGAAGCTTAATTTTAGAAATATTAGAATGGGTAAATGTTTTCCTATTTTATTGCTGGTAATGAAGGTAACAATTTAACAGAAGAAAATACCTTCGTAATATAAAATATCGGTATAGAAGAAATTGTTTTTTTATTGTCAATATATGCAAGCATTTGACCGCGATCTCACATGATGGAAAATGACGACGCGGTCGACGGTAGGACATGCTTGCCTAGAAAATATCTGTTCACTCTTGACTTGAAGAGGTCTAAACTATACATAATTATCGGGAAAAAAGAACGAAGGCAGAGTGTTCCATTTTTACAATAGTAGGTCTGATGGTAATGGTGGTTTATAATAGTATAGACCCTATAAGTTTGATCTTTTGTATGTCTAAGTAATATTAAAACTGGTCCATCGCCGATAAAGATTATTATAGTGTCCGTGTTTATCCCGTGGCACGGGAGATTCCTATGACACTACTGAATTCAAAGTATAATAGCGTCACGGGAAAGCAAAGTCTTGTATGTGTTGCAAAGTGGGTTGTTAGGGGAACACGCTGAATAGAAACTATCTATAATTATTATAGCTCTGAATAATAATAACTATAAATAGGCTTACTACCTATAATTAATTTGCTGCAGTTTTTTTTGTCATAGACATAGACATAGACATAGATTTATTTGTGGCAAAAATTTAAATTTACAAAAGGGTACAAATAGTTTTTTTTTTTTTTTACATTTTTACCACAAACCGTCCTCAACTCAGCATAATGCTGGTTTAAAAAACCAGCGCTGGTCTTCCGTTGAGAACGGCAGGTGACGTCGCACACGAAAAAACAACACTGTTATTAAGTTAAAGTGCAGCGCAGTGAAGTGGGTAGTGTGGCAACATTGTCTTCACACTACCAGTAACAAATTAATTTATTTTAACAATGTATCCCGTGGAGTTTAAAGGCCGAAAGAAAAAGAAATTACATTTTAGTTATTAAGGAGTTGACAAGTTTTACACAATTTGTTTATTTATAAATCAAACCATAACATGGAAAATAAAATGGAAAATAAAAGTAGGTAAGTATGAGTCTGTCATATAGCACTTGTGTCATTAATCAGAACTTCCTCGCGTTTTGATGCGCGCAAATAAATCTCTTTAGCTTTAGTCTAAATACATATATACTTTGCAGGTTCCTTATTGGCGGTGGAATGTTGTTCCAACACTTGGTCGCAGCATATCGGAAACTTCCACGAAATGCAGCTGATCTGTGCTGCTCCGTAATAAGCTGCGTCGAGCACTGGCGAGGCTCAAGGGACTTGCGACTAGCTTTCCAAGACAACTTATTATATAGATAAGTCGGTTCTTTGTGTTTAATAACACCGAACAAAAGACACGCTAAGTGAAGCTTACGGCGATGCAATATTTTTAGAAGTAGGTGTTTGTTCAAAAAAGGTGTCACGTGTGACCTGAACGGAATGTTAAAGCAAAAGCGGGCACAAGCATTTTGGACTCTTTGCATTAACTTTTGTGTTTTAAACGTCATTCAGTACCTGTTCTTTTTTATTGAAGTTCGTTAACTGACTGTGTATTTGTAAGCTATAAAATTTGAGCTTTGGAATGTTCTACTATCAAAGATGTCATCACAGTTTTACCCTCATCGTCCGTGGTAGAGTTCGAAATTCGAATGCGGGAACATGACAATGATTTTTCGACTCCAAGGTGTATTAGTCCAAATGTTAGAACGTTCAAGGTGTTAAAATTTCCATGATACAATAGCAAGTTACTAAAACGACAAAATGCCAAAACTTCCAGTTGCTAAAACAACAAAATGCCATAACGTATCTAAAACGACAAAATGCCAAAACGTCCAGTTGCTAAAACGACAAAATGCCAAAATGTCCAGTTGCTAAAACGACAAAATGCCAAAATGTCCAGTTGATAAAACTACAAAATGCCACAACGTCCAGTTGCTAAAATGACAAAATGCCAAAACGTCCAGTTGCTAAAACGGCAGAAGCCAAAACGACCAGTTGCTAAAACGACAGAGTGCCAAAACGACTAGTTGCTAATCACAAAAAGGAGGAGGTACTCAAGTCGGCTGTATTTTTTTTTTACCTCATTTTTCACCTTTTTGTTACCTCATTACTTTGTTCCACATGAACCGATTTTGAATTTTTGTTTGAAAGGTGTTGCTTTCCAGTTAGTCCTATTTAAATTTGATAAAGATCTGATCAGTAGTTCTTGAAATATCTTCAATAATACGTGTTTAGTACATCTGATCTGATCAAAGTTCCGAAGATAAAGCAGTGATGTCGATTTTTTTAAGCTTTACTTGCGTTTCATTATTAATATTATATAAGTATCGCTAATTTGGTCGTGCTTTACAGGAAGTAAGGGGGCAGCAATCTTCCTTACCTCCAAACCTAAATTCGCCCCTAATAGGTAAGTACTCAAGTAAAGTTATGCGCTAATACTTTAACATCAACTTTGTTGTATAATACAGGATATTTTACTTTCTCAAACAGGTGCGTCAAATACCAGATACCGCAATAGACAGAAAACAACAATGGTTTATTTCCATTACATCATCTTCATACGAAAGTAAATGCCGCGGCAAAGGGGTCGCCGATGACATATAGGAGAAACCGTGGAACACTGACACCAATCGATGGAACCTCCGATTTGACCCGAAGTAGTCTTGTATGGTACCTACCCGTTATTCGTGCGATTAGGGCTAGCAGCGGGAAGTTATTGCCAATAATAAATTCCACAGAGGTTCTAGGTGTTACATCATTTAGCTGGATTTTTAAGTTTTAAAATTTTTCCTTTTTTGTAGCAAAAAAGGGTATGATTTTGGTACCGCTACGATATGATATGGACAGATAGACCGACAGACGAATGGACGGACAAATAAACTAACTAATTAACTTGGAGACTGCAATATTTCTAGTTAAGTTTCTACCACTTTATTAGAACATGACTTGACTAAGACTGAACCTTGACTATGACTGAACTCTTTTACTTGACATAGACTTGTGACTAGGACTTTTTACGAAATATGTAACTTATTATGAAAATATAAAATTTACTTATTATTAAATATGTAACACTAAAATATGTTTTTATTTGACACTGATGGTTAAATGCACAACATTGCGGAGCCAAAATAAAAAAAAATAAAAATAGCAACATTTGTGAGTGGCAAAAAGATATTTATTAGTAAGGCTTACCTTATGTTTACCTTTACTTCAAAGAGAAAATATATTTTCAAATAACATAACGGGTTTATTCTGCAACAGTATTCCATTCGACGTAAATCTGATTTATTACTATACAATATTTATGTTCATATTACAATAAATAACTGTTATTGGAATAAGTATCAAGTTTATAGCTTAGCTGCTAGGTTGACACTTGGTAGACTCTGGGACTCTAATATTGTATTCCGGCAATCGGCAATTTTATTAATCAAGTAGACCAAACCCCCAATTAAGTATTTCTGTTGTGTCAATGTCAGCTTAAATTGGGATTAAATGATATGAATATCATGAAAACCTCGGCGGAGGTTACATATACGGATCAAAATCCGTTGAGAGAGATACAATGTCGCTAGCATGATGGGAACGCTAACCACTGGTAGTGAGCTTGAGCACCTATAAGCTCGGTGCCTTTTAGGTAACTTGGGTCTTTGCTGTATATATGTAGTATATAGTTTAGTTCTAGGAAATATAGGCAAGGGCCCGTAGATAGAACAGTAATTAAAAAAATGACAGTATTGTTATGATCAAATTCATAAAAAAAAAAAACGCATTCACCCTCACAGGCCCACACTAAGTTCAAAGATTTGTATCGTGGGTGCTGGAAACATTTACATATCACACACAAATACACCCAGAACCAGAAGCACAAATACCCCTTGGGAAGGAATTTGTGCTCCTGCCGGGAATCGAACCCAGGACCCACGGCGCAGAGGGCGGAGACCTGTCCACTGCGCCACTCGTCTGTGAAAGTAATGTTGTGATCAAATTCATTGTAACCATACTTACATATCATATTATTCATATAAAATAAATGTATTTATTGATTGAAACAGTTTTTCCTTGTCCACAACCCTAAAAGTTTTGAGCCTAACCTGTAAGCGGTGGGATCCAAAGGTATCATCAGCGATCGCGGAACAAATCGGCAGCGAGCGTCGAATCTACAAGGTGCATCTAAATGGAGAGAGTGTTGCTTTGAAACGTTCCAGTAGCTTTTTTATTATTGATAGGATACAATTTGACTACTATATACCTATGTTGGTGAGTAATGATAGTAAACGCGCAAGGCTCCTTGTTGTGACTGTTTGTTGATTCGAGGCGAATTTTTATATACTTATATGGTTTTATATACAGAACTAGAGGCATGAATATGCCTTAGAGAGGAAAATTGTACTCCTGCTAAGAAACGAACCAAGAATTTGCAACTTTTAAAAATACCTGACAAACAAGTTGGTAATTACCAGACAAGCAATCTTAGGTAGGTACTTACTTGCTTGTTGTATGAACCAGTAGGCAGGCTTGGTCTCAGGATATTTTCAGGCCGCTTTAAGGCATTCGATATTTCGAATGCTGTCTCACGTCTAACAAAAAGAAAAGAGAGCTCAACGTGCCCTTTAGTGACAGTGTTACTATAGAAACACAGTACAGCACTAAACGGTCACCAATCCAAGCACTGACCTAAGTAAAGATCGTTTAACCCTGTCAATCAGTTACAATCGACCAGGTGGACCGCGCTATGAGTGTTAAAATTTTCTTTTCTAGGTACTTACTAACCGAGAAACTAACACTTTCTAGGATTCTACTATATTATAATTGAGATTTAAATAGAAAGAACACCATGTGCCTAATACATACTCAATAATGAGTGAGGCAAGTACACATTCTACAACATTGAGAGTAAAAGTTATACATTTTTTTTCTTTTTTTTTTACAAAATTTGCTTTTACTTCCCCACACTAAGTTCAAAGACTTGTATAGTGGGTGTCGGCAACATTCACATCACACACATTACACGCAGAACCAGAAGCACAAATATCCCTAGGGAAAGAATGTTTGCTCCTGCCGGGAATCGAACCCAGGACCCACGGCGAAGTAAGCAGAGACCTGTCCACTGCGCAAACTGGTTAAATGTTTAAATTCTAGTTCATTTGTTGAGAAAATTAATAATCATAGTCGTAGACTTGCTAAATCGAGATACATAAACAACTAGCACTAACGTGTAAGATGAAATAAATTATTACATACACTTTCTTCGTAGATCTACACTGTGAAAGGCTATTCGTATTATTAAATCATTATTTTATTAAAAGTGAGAAGATATGTGACCAGCTCTCAGGATGTGGACCGCATAAATTAGGTGCAACGCTCTCAATTTGCGTCAGTCACAATCAGACTAGCATTCGTGTAGCACGTAAATTGCTTGCGATAGTTTCTATATAAAAAAATAATAATAAATAAAAATTATACATACAATTTGAGTTTAAAAACTACAGTATACATAATTATTTCGTACGAGGTAGATGTTTACAAATAGCTGAAGAACCAAACAAACCGTATGGTATGGAATGCATCATGCATTATATATTTGTAAACAAAAACTGGACAAGATGCATCTATATCGTCTTGTTAGACAATATTGTAGTGATAGGACTCGTTTGTAGAGTCCGTCAGCGGTAGTACCACACCGGTGCCAGACATTCAACGCAAGAAGTAGTGTGCAAACATTACTGTATTTCGGATTGCAGGGCTATGTTTCCAGTGAAATTACAGGGCATCTAGTATCTCGGGGGTCACCCCGAAAAAATCACTGCGCGGCAAAGCTCGCCAGAGCGCAGTGCTTTGCAGCGCAGGATTTTTACCTATGTATAAGTTCAAAACTTTGGGTGTCACTGAACTGTAATGGGCAACGTGACGCTTACCATCAGACGAGCGACTTGCTCTTGTCGTCTCTCAATTACATTAAAAATAAATACAGCATCATCTGCAAGCACTTTATTTTCTAACCTTTTAAAATTGTTAATTGGTCCTGAACATGCAATTCATGCAGCATAGCAATTCCACCAAAATCAAGAGACGAGTCAGTGCTGATTCAAGTGACTGGTTCAGCAACTGGACCTATACACATCTGCTGTTTTTTGCGGCGTCCCTCACGTGAGAGTGAGTCACAGGCTGATTCTGTGTCAGCGTAGCTGTACCGCCACAGGCACAGTTTTTGTATTCAAATAGATTTAGGATAATGTTGAGTGATTTGCACGATTTGACGTCCAAATAGTAGGTAGGTTAGGACCTACCGACCTACCTAATCTATACTAATATTATAAAGAGGTAAAGTTTGTTTGTTTGTTTGTTTGTTTGTTTGTTTGTTTGTTTGTATGTAAAAGGTAATCTCTGAAACTACTGATCCGATTCTGAAAATTCTTTCACCAATAGATAGCTACACTATCACTGAGTGTCATAGGCTATGTTTTGTCGGGATAGAAGTTAGTTATCAGTTCGAAATAATAATATTCGTAAGACAAGTCGGAGAAAAATTTGCTAACTTTCCGCTTTATCGGCGAACGCTGACTAAACGGTAAGACATAGTTGAATACAATGTATGGCAAAAATGTTGGCCTTCATGAGTTTTACAAAAAAGTCCGCGACAGCATATATCTAACATGTATGTATAGATCAGAAAAAATACTTTTCTTTGTTAAAAATCTGAAAAAAAAGCGGCCTCTGTTTAGTTGGCTTTTTGAGACATTCAGTATTAATCCTTATCAAAATAAACTATTTCATCGTCTTACGTAGTTCATGTAGATACATTTTGCTTTTTACTGCATATGATTTGGATAAATAGTCTATGAGAAATCGTGGAATTAGTTTCACGGGAGCCCGCCCGTGAACGAGACTGGTCAGAAATGTACAGAAACGTACTACGAATTCCTGCACTAAAAAATAGCGGCTTCTATTTCGTTGGCTTTTTTTAAGTATTTAATATTAATTCTTATCAAAAAAACCTATTTCATCGGCTTACTTAGTTCAGGTACATGCAATTTGCTTTTTACTGCACATAATTTGAACCCATAGTCTAGGAGAAATCGTTAAGTTTATTTGAGGGTGAAACGGTGGATCACAGAATGGAACAGTTACTGCGTAATCCGTAATACGTCTATGTTTTGAACCGACTAACATAAGAAGGGGGATATAAATTCGACTGTTTTTTTTTGTTTAGTCTTATCATTGAAGTTTGAACTGCCCGCTAGCGTAGTTAGGTGGGCGTTTGCCTTTAAAGCACCGGGTTTGATGCCCGGTGGGAACACAGGTGTTTTCCCACGGGAATTTGTGTTTCTGGTTTTGAGTATGTTGTGAATGTTGTGTGAATCTTGGATGTTTACAGCCCCTTGATACAAGTCATTGAACTTAGTGTGGGGTTGTGAATGTGAAAGCGTTTATGGGTATGTTTTTTAATATTTACTACCCGGCCGACGCCGGGCGGGTCGTTCCTGAACTTTGAATTGCTCGCTGGCGTAGATGGGTGCGCGTTCGCCTTCAAAGCAGCGGGTTCGATTACCGGTGATAATTTACCTAGAAAATTTATCTCCACGATAAATTTGTGTTCCTGGTTTTGAGTATGTTGTGAATACTTTGTGAATCTTGGATGTTTACGGCCCCCCGATACAAGTCATTGAACTTAGTGTTGGGCTGTGAATGTGGAAGTGTGTTTATTTGTATTATTATTTTTTAACCGGGCGACGCCGGGCGGGTCATCTTTTGAACTATCTACTCGCGTAAATGGGTGCGGTTTGCCTTCAAAGCAGCGGGATCGATTCGCGGTGGTAACAGAAGTTTTCTCCCTACGGGAAATTTGTGTTTCTGGTTTTTAATATGTTGTGAATCTTGGATGTTTACGGCCCCACGCTACAAGTCACTGAACTTAGTGTGGGGCTGTGAATGTGGAAGTGTTTATGTGTAGATTTTTTAACCGGGCGACGCATGGTGGGGAATCTTTGAACTTTGAACTACCCACTGGCGTAGATGAGTGCGCGTTCGTCTTTAAAGCAGCGGGTTCGAATCTCGGTGGGAACACAATAACAAAAGTTTTTTCCCCACGGACAGTTTATGTTTCTGGTTCTGGGTATGACGTGAATGTTGTGTGTGTGGTGTTAATTGTTTACGGCCCCACGACACAACTTATAGTACTTTTACAGTGGGGCTGTGAGTGAGAAAGCGTTTATATGTAAGCTTTTGTTTACCCGGGCAACGCCGGGCGGGTCAGCTAGTAATATATAATTAAGTAGGTATGTAATTACCGATGTGGAGCTCACGAAATGATTATAATTTGTATTTTTGTAAGTACATTTTGAACAGACTTCAGAAAGGAGATGGTTCTATGTTTGACTGTATGTATGTTTTTTATGTATGTTCACTCTGTTCATTGTGGACCGAAAAATATTTTTGTTTACTGCTCTTCGCGATGTAACCCGTGGTTAAAGAGTAATTTTTTTTACTTTATTTTCGTACCAAGAATCTTTATCTCTCATACTAATCTTTCGGATACCTTTTCGGATGTCCTTTAAAATTCGAAAAACTATTAAAAATATACTTTGGACCATCGACACGACAAAGAAGAAGACCAATCTTGTCTCTAAAATTACGAACACAACAGGGAAGATATAAGTAAAACGTTAACCTATCAGAGATTTAAGAAATGCCCAGGTATAGCACAAATATCTGCACCTGCAGTTTTGTAAAGAAATGTAAGAACTAAACACCACTCCTTACTTAAACAATTAATCTTTACTAATCCAGATTATCTAACTCAAATCCAAGACCACTTGACCGGGTTTAACACTGCGCAAAATCAACATCTACAAAGTCATCTTATCATGTTCATGCATTTGCAGAACGATAAGGACTTGTATGAATTCTTCTTGTATCTGGTTTGCAATGCAAGTCGCTTTTCCGAGGTTCTTTACATAGTTTTAACATTTTCAAACTACGTTTTTTGCATTACGTTTTTTGAATAATTTATTAATTCCTTAGTACAAAGAACACAAATTGTTTTAGGGGAGAAAACTTGTGTTACACCAGGAATCGTACAGAAGGCGGATGAGAAGCCAACTTCGCTACGGGCTTTATAAAAGTCACAATATTTGTTAAAATCCTAAAACTTTTTTTATGCTGAATAGGCAAGCATTTGACCATTATCTCACCTGATGGAAAGTGATGAAGTGGCTGAAGATGTGACATGCTTAGGCAATCATGTCACATCTTTAACTACTTCAGAAGAAGATACCTATTCACTTGAACTATATAATGGTCCGAGAAAGAAGTCGGTCTTTGAATAATGTGCTAGTTATAAGAGACAATATAACACCAAAGCCACAAACTGCACCTTCTAACAGCCTCGATCTTTCGAATTCTATTAGAATCGAACTTGATAATCCGCCTACACCTTTATTAAATCATATCACGCAAATTCGTTGAACAAAAACTTGAATAGAAAACGGTTATAGCCAGTACGTGGTCGCGATAATGCCTTTGAGTCACGGAGGCGCTCGTGACTGCTCATACCTACTTATTTTATTCATTTTCTTAAACATAAGACATTATTAAATATACACCTTTAAATCTATTATCCAGGCGCATGGTTCTGATAAATATTACAATACAAAACACTTTATTGCACCAATTAAAATTACATTAAAACAATCATATTATTTATGTCTAAGTACAATGGGCGGACTTATCGCTAAAAGCGATCTCTTCTCATCAACCTTTGGATGGAAAAAGAGAATAACAATATATAATAATAAAAAAGAGAATAACAATATCGCAACACCGACCTACGGGTGTTGTGATTAACTAAATATATTTATAATAATATAAATTTATGCATATAACATATAAATAAATAAATACATAATACAATAACATTACGTGCAGATTATTAACATGTTTATGAGTTATATTATCATAGGAAGGTAACATTTCCCTCGGTAGCTACAAACTATCTATAAACGTCTGCGCAGCTATACCTACAACAATCCCACAGGTAGTCAGGTAAGCGGTTCTGTGGACTTGTTAACGAATAACAACATTGCAGGTATACTTGCATAGCTAGCGACAGCATACCTACTCCAATGTTCCAAGCATGTTCCAATTTGTCACCACCATCCAGCCTAAATATGTAAGTCTATATCAAGGCATAGACATTTTAAAACAAATAATTCTCTTAGAATACAGAATAAACGTAATATTTCAAAAGTTTATTTTTAAATCAAGCTTTTATCAGTTGGAAATAAAAATAGGTCACTAAAAAAAACATATAACTGGTCAAGACAAATCAAACCAGCCCAAACTCGTTGGGTTTATCTTGTTTAGTTCAGAAGCGCCTATGGCCATTTTCCGTCTCCATCATCAGACCAGCTCCATGGTACTATAATATCATTGTATTGTCACCGAAGATACATAAGTACACCAAATTTACTCCAATCGGACATCGGAAACTGGGTCTAATTTAGCTTGCAAGATTTGATTACAAACCTACAAATAGACAAACGGAACGGGACAGGTGAAACTAAATAAAAGCTTGTAAAATCAGCTAAAATATCCCGATATTTTTTACAATTCAAATAAGTTTGCAGACAATACAGACTACATTCCCCATGATAAGGATCATTTGATGAGGATTTCTTACACGAGTGTTTTTAGGTAAAAAAGACACGCAAGAAGCTAGCTAGCCTGGTGGTATCACGCCAGCTTATTTGCTTCTGTAGTGACACCCGGAAAGGAATAATAGAGTTCCGCGTGGGACTGCAATATTCTCTTCTCCCTGAAACTTGAAGTGTTATCTCTGATATACAGTGTGATAAATCACCAGTCCAGCTGCAGTTCTGCTAATCGGCCGTTAGACGAAGGTCTAGTGTTGTACCGCCTCAATTTGACTAACGAGAACTCCACCTCTTTTATATAACGAGTTTCATCTCTTCCGTATTGTGGTCCGCGAAAGATAACAAAATCCAGCATGAAATGTTTAATTATTAAAATTCCAAAAACATTATGAACAAATTAGCAGCATTTTCACTTATATCCTTTTTTACTTTACAAATATTTGTCTATGAACGTTACCGTTGACCAACCTTCATCAGAACCACCTACCTGACTGAGTCATGTCACACCCACACCTAGTATTAGCATAGCCTTTGTGATGGTAACGGCTCCCGTGACCTTCAAGTCTAGATTTCGCTAATCGTTTCTGATAATTTTATTCGATTGTAATTCAAATAAGCTCACGACGCAACGGACGCAGTTCCTATTCTAAGACAGTTAAAACATATATTTCGGTCGATATGTCATACTGATTTTTGTTAGTCTCTATCGCAGTAATTAACGCTTTCACACTCACAGCCCCACGCTTTGAAGACTTGATTAGTGGGTGCCTGAAACATTCACATCGAACATTCTGGTTCTGTAATCCAAATAAAATGATGGACCTTGAGTTCCCACCGGGATTCAATCCCGATAGCCACGCCGCCGCTGCTTATAAGGCAGACGCGCAACTAACTACGCGGGCGCTGCAGTTGGATATCGATAGTTAAGGTACCGTTATATTTGTCTTAAAAACCTGAGTGTTAACAATCTAAGGAAGATTGTTTGAAAAAAAAAATGCGGATTTTATGCGCGAAATAGTTAATAAAAAACCATTTTGCAGTCAGGTTTTTAGAACATTGTTGTATTTATTTCTCTGTAAAGTAAGTCAAGTCAAGTAGTACTAGTTCAAAATTTGACATCATTATTTTATTACGAAATTTTCAAGGTCATGTCCAAATGTTTGGTCGAGGCGACAAGTGACCAGAATGCTCATTCTTATTTAGCACAAAAAAATTGTTCGTACCCAGTATTCTGGACTAGTCTGAACACTTGAAACATGGACTTAAAACAAGCGGTCTTCATAAAATGTTTGGTGTCATTTTATTCATTCCCCCTCTTTTTTTCGAATTTAATCTTGATATTGTTTATTCGTTTTCTTAATATACTGTACAATACTGTGCACAGCATCAACATTTGATTTATCTGCGTCGTATGTCATCCGTTTCTTTTTTATTAGTAGATAACCTATAACATAGTCATTAATTTATGAACCCCATGACATGTCCAATGATGTCACCATCATAATTCAACCATCGAAATCAATATTATTAATTCGTAGAAGGTAATAGCCAGAAGTAGTCGTGAAGACATTTGTCTATTGTCTTTGGAAGGTCCTTGATAAGAATAACTTTATTCTGCGAAATGCTTGTTGGGCTGAAAATAGCCAAAATTACTTTTCTAAAAAAGGAGGAGGTACTCAAGTCGACTGTATTTTTTTTATGTGTGTTACCTCATCATCTTCGTTCCACGTGAACCGATTTTGATATTGTTTTGTCTGTTGCTTTCTTATTGTTCCCATTTAAATTCGATCAACATCAGTAGTTCTTGAAATATCTTCAATAATGCGTGTTTAGTACATCTAATCTGATCAAAGTTCTAAAGATAAGCGGTGAAGTCAGTTTTTTAAGCTTTGCTTGCGTTTAATTATTACTAGAGGGGATTCCATGAAACTATAAATGTAACAATACTAAAACAAACTGTCGTTGCAATGCATCAACTTATGAAACCAGACATGAATAATATAAGTACATGTCCGCGTATTCAGTTGATACTAATGTATCATCATCATAAAATCTACTTCTTCCACTACGTTGCCTGGTAGAGATAAGTCTATTAGTGATAAGGCCGCCTGTTGTGACGCTTTACGTATAAGCTTGTTTATTACTTTTTTTTCTCATATGAAGTGGATCAATAAAGTATTATCAATATAAGTATGTCTATAATATCGACTACAGAATGCTGCAGAGTGGTTTTCAGCGCCTCTTTTATTAATTTACTAGCTACGTCCCGCGGTTTTACCCGCGCAAGTACCGGATCCGCGTGAATTCCGGAATAAAAAATAACCTATGTGTTAATCCAGGAAGTCAGCTACCACCAAACTAAATTTCATGAAAATTGATCCGTTTAAACGTGAAGAAGTAACAAACATACAAATACACTTACAAACTTTCGCCTTCATAATATTAGAGTTATTTATTAACCTAGCGAAGTTTTAGTATCTCGCCCAACTTCTAAATCAGGTGATTGCATAACAATGTCGCATTCCACGTAACCTGTTCCGATACCGAATATAGGAATTCGCCATTTGACAAGTGAATTTACTTATCTTAGTTCCACTGATAAGATTATGGAGGTAGATGTAGGACAGCGACCACACAGCTGTTGATGTCTTTGATAACACGCCAAGCCAAAGTGCCAACGCAATCTTGATAAGTTATAGGAGGGATCGATGAGTGCAAAGTTTAAATAATTTAAATGCAAGCAAAGCTTAAAAAAGCCGACTTCTCCGCTTTATCTTCGGAACCCTTGAATGAATGAACCCTTGATTAAGTGGGTACTTCCCAACGGATCATAATATCAGATTTTCACATTAACGATCATAACTGTTATTCCCATCTGATCTCAATATCAGTTGCAACTAAAATAAATTATGCGTATTAAATACGCAGTATTGAGGATAACTCAAAAACTGCTAGTCTGATCTTGATCAAATAAAAATGGGACCAATGGGAAAGCAACAGCTTTCAAATAATAACAAAATCAGAATCGGTTCATTCAGAAAGAAGTTATGAGGAAAAAATACAGTCGAATTGAGAACATCCTCCTTTTTTGTTAAGTCAGCTAAAAATGAAGAGCTGAATGCGAATCCATTAGTTTTAAAAACATTCATATCACATACACACACATTCACACCAAGGATCAGAAAAGAAAAACTTGTATTCCCACCGGGAATCGAACTCGATATCCGCTGATTAGTAGGCAGACGCGCAACCGACTACGCCAACAGGGAGTTCAATTATTATTATTTAGAAGTTAGCTTAGTTGTTTTAGTACTTATAATATAGAACAGACGATCTAAGTACGGATCTAAGACAGCTCTACGTGCTGGTGCGAGTACCTCTTCCAGTAGTTCCAAGTCGGGGAAAAGTTGAATCTTCAAAATGTTCCTCCTCTTTTATTAATTATATTTATATTTGTATAAACTATATAAATACCTATAGATTTTGATTTTTACGTAAACCTATTATGTATACCTGTAATCTAAGACAATATAGTATACATAATTCAAGGATGGTATGCGCCTTCCTTCCATCATTCTCCCTATGTCCTATTCTTGTTTCACCCGCCGCGCCGCGCACATCCTTTCTCCACGACCACTTTACTCTAAGGATTTTTAAAACATTGTTGCTGCTATTCCCGTCATCGTAAATTCATTATTTCCCTAGACATAAAACATGTACCTTTCACCTTAACCCAAACCATCGGATCCTGCGTTTTACGACGTCCGGCAGTCAACGGACGCGACTAGATCCAAAATTAGCTTCTGCGAATTCCATACACGACGCCACTCGTACCCGTAGCTGTACTGCCAACGGTGATGTCAGAGATAATAATTATTGTGCCATGGTTCAGAATACAGAGACAGAAGTATGTTTGAAATGCGCTAGTGCACTTACACAAGAAAATAACTTCAAAAGTAACTGCGTATTCCTTCAACCATCAAACCAAAAGTTTTAAATTTTAAGGAGTGACTAGCAATTTTATTCATAAATTCTACAAGAGCTTTTTGAGCACTGCATCTGTATCAAGTAAATCAGGCAATTCATCAGGTCACCAGGTGAATTAATAGAACGAATGAGCGCCTCGCGTCTGCAAATTCGTAACGTGATCTCCAGAAAACGACTGGGAATCGCTTGATTTTGGGGCAGTACACTGGAGTACAGTTTTTTTGTTATGTAATAATCTATATACATGTAAAAATCAATTGACGTTTGTTAGTTTCATAAAAACTCGAGAACGGCTGAACTGATTTGTCTAAATTTGGTTTTGAAATGTTTGTTGAAGTCCAAGGAAGATTTAAAAGGGATGAGAAATTATAAAGAAATTGCAAGGTAAGTAGTAAAAATAATTTTTTTCAACTTCAACTTCTTTTTTAAATGGCGACTATAGGGCTGTCGCACCATAATTCTGCCAATGTCGCGTATAGGTAGGAGCGCAGCTTAAAACAAATAAAAAATTATTTATATTAATATGCCCGGTTAATTCAAGTTACTAATTCTACTTCTAGTACAAAGTCATCTAATGGGTGAGTAATTCAAATTCAAATTCAACTATATAATATTTTTTTTATTTTCCGATACAACTGTTCGTACCTGTCAAGGATTAGACACAAAATCATTGTACCACAGACTAATGTGACATAATAATATATGTTTGGTGTTAAATATTGGTGAATAAATAACTAACTAAACTGAATTTGTTATATTGATATAGGTAAGTTCAGAATCAGATAAACTTTTATTGGTGGTATGAATCTATGGTCGGCGGGTCAGCTAGTATATAATATAAACAAACTTGAAGTTCTCTAACGTGAGGAAACAATAAGATCTACATTTAGTCGACGTGTCAAAAAAAAAAAAAATGCGCCGCCAAGTTTCTTATTAAGTTTTTCTCGAGATGGCTGTAATTTTGCGAATCTGGCAGTAGAATCATTAAATTTCATGAGTGCCTCTTTGGGGCCTATGTGAATAAACGATTTTGATATTGAAGTCAGCAAGGTATATAAGAAATACATATTGACACTCGCATTATTATAGTTGTACCGTCAACGGTTGATTCCTGGGATAGAGGTGTTCTACATACTTACAAAAAATAGGAGATTGCATTAGAATTGTACCTATTATGGTAGCTTTGTCCATACACGAGAACTGCAATGACTCTCGTGCCAAGCAATCCTAAAATCATGTATGGCAAGCTATAACAAAATGTTACATTACGCTATGCCCTACCATTCACATCAACAAACACATTCACTCTCACAGCTCCAAACTAGCTCAAAAACTTGTGTCATAGGTGCGAAACATTTAACTTTATACTTACATCCAGAAACAGAAGCACTAGAAAGTATCCTTTGAGAAGTAAACTTGTGCTTCTGGCGAGAACCGAACCCTTTTGCCACATAGAACGAAAAGAGCAACTGCGCCAACACAACAGTGTCATCATAGAAATCATTTTAAGGTACAATATATTTTATACATACTGAATACATTGCTAATACATTATCTATGTCGTTATTTAACTATTAAAATTAACTACAAATTAATCACATTTAAGTATACTCTTAAGTTACTACTAAAGTACTGTAGATATTATTAGGTCATGGACGCACGTTTAATGATTTAACGCCTATCGACAGTCAAGACTTGAGAAACGAAGCGAGTGACCTAATTCCAGTATTTACCACGAGTCACTGGAATCAATGTAAACAGACGTTGAGTGTAACAACGATATCATAAAACAACTCTTACGAGCAATGCAGTGTAAAGCCTATGTATATAAGTCTCGCTTAGCATACAGAAGGGCTAGATGTAATTACTGTAGTTGTCGGCATGTAGATAATTACCAGAGCTAGATGGACGAGTGGTGATTAACATGCAGAAGACGTTTATTAGACGAGAGTAAATCTGCTTTATTGCCTCGGTTTATTTTTGCTTTTGCATTCACGCGAACGAGCATGTTTTTGCACTTTTGTGTTTTAGTTAACTTGAACGTTTTAATAGTACGATAATTGTTGTTCGAAGTATAAGTTGATTATTTGTAAACTAGAATTTTGTATTCAGCTAAAAATACCTAAATACAGAATAATTCTGAGTTCAATTAAGAGAAATAAGATCACTAATCATTTACTAGTCATTAGGCGAATGTGCTACTAAATAATCTATGTAATAAAAAAATCAATTGCTATATGAATAAAAGATCATCACTTGAGAACTGCGGCGCGTTCAATTTGGCAGATTTTTCAACCGGACTTCAAAAAAGGAGGTTCTCAATTCGACTGCATGTCTTTTTTATGTATGTATGTTACGCGATATCTCCGCTAATTATGAATGGATTTTGATGGTTTTTTCTTTTGTTTGGTAGATTATACTTCAGAGATGGTCCCATATAAATTTTATCGATATATATCGTTTATAATCGATCCAGCCAAAACCAAAATATAAGCGATGGAGTCGGTTTTTTTAATCTTTTCTTGCGTTTAATTATATTTTGCTGTGTTTGTAATAATTGTCAGTTTGTTGATTGTGTCAAAGAATTTTTTAATCCGAAATTTGCATCATTTAATTTCGAGGGCTAATTTGGCCATATGGTTAATCAATAAAGGTAAAAGTAAAAAAAACAAAGGCACTCCATCATCTTATGTGAAAGTAAACAAAGGTCACAAGTTTACGGCGATTTTCTTATCGACAAGCCCCAAAGTATTTTCTCGGTGGTCTTCATTTTCAGCGGCAACATTGACCATAATAACATTAATCCATCAGTAAAATGATCAGGTTCTTACGCATGGCCCAGGTGCCGGTGGAAACCTGCTGGTGACTCATCTCGGATTCCATGTCGGATAGCGTTGAACCTGCCGCAAAACGCAGTATTGGATGTAGTCAGTATTACAACTTTGCTAAAAAGTTTCGCAAAGGAGGCTTCTGGCTCGAATTAATGCAGTATGGGGGTTTGTACCAAATTAGTCATGTGTGGCGAAGCCTTGATACAAAATCGAGCACTCCGTCGATGGCCGGGCACTTCAGAACTGTGTTCATGGAGGATTTTTTTTATTAATATCACTAAATCCTTTTTAAGTGCGCATTTTAAGACGTGTAGTCTGGATTGGACATAATCCTTTTCCAGTCACTGAAAAATAGAGTCTGAAAACTTTTTTACATTCTTGATTTATTTAATTTACAACTTGGAGTTCTACCTTCCTTATATACCTTTTTTATCCTTTGGCTGTAATATTATATGCATCTTAGTCTGTAAAGAGTTATAAGTAATTTTCTGCGATCTGATGACAGACAACCCAGGAGAATAGGGAAAGTGCATAATATTTTAATTTAATCTTTTAATCGATTGTTTACGTTAACATATTGCCAAAAATTAAATTTTGCGTTCCTTCTGTGACATCTACGAACCAATCACTGTCAAATAAAGTTTACTGTCAGTATGTCATGGAAGCAAAGGAATCAGTTTATGTTATCCAATAGTGTGCGTTTTGCTATTTTGAATTTTCCAAGCGTCCCAATCTTTTTTTTTCAATAAATTTCTAATAATAATGTATACGTGTTTAAAAAAACTAATAAGTAACCGACATCAATCACAAATATCTCGGATCTGGCAATCGGGAAACAAACTGAACCTTCGCCTTATTTTGAAGTCGGTTAAAACATGTAAATAAGATAATACTTAACCTTTTTTTAAATCTTATGCATATTGCCCAATTATAACATAACCATTTCTTTGATATTCCCTGTTATATTCAGGACAAATCCGTATAGGTACTTACTTCGTAAAATGTCATAGTTTTGATACTGCGTTTACTTTCATTTAGTTGTATCACAGTCCGTCGCACATCTTAATTGGACATACTATACGGTTTTTTAAAGATTAAGACCGTCTCGATTACACAGATATTTGAATAATTTACCGGAGCATTGCAAGAATAAAGTACCTACTTATAAGGTTATTACCGTCGGTCAAGGCCGAGGGTCAAAATCATCAAGCATTTATTTTTCTTCATACGCAGCCAGATAATGTATACAAGTTGGTTTTAGTTTTTATAGCATCAGCCTATGGCCGCGAGTTCAATCCAAGCTTCAAACGAAAGGAAATAGAAGTATGGGAGTATGCATATTTCTTTTATATTCTCATTCGATACATTGCCAACAAAAAAACATCAAAATATTAATTTTCGCATCAGAATAATTATTTGAGAATGCAGTCAGGTTTGGACAATTTTAAACGCAACAATGATAATTTTCTTTCTATGACGTCCACGACACAATCATGGCAAGGAATGGCATAAAACTGGAAACTGACATCACGAATCAGTCTGGTCAATAGCGTGCGTTTCGCTATTTTGAATGCATGCATTTTTATCACTTTTTATTCATAAAAATCCTAATTATAAAGAATTTGAATAAGAATATATTTTTAAGGTGTAACTCTACAGCAATAAAGATTTTTAAAAGTAAAACTTAACCTATATTTAAAGCTCAAGCATATTCCGTATCATTCATTTTATCTCAACGTATTTTGGTCGCAGTTAAACGGTTTCCTGTTAACAAAGGGTATTGGATAAAATAGATAATGGATTTCGGTTTTGTTCACTCATCGAGCGTTGGTTTGTTATTAAACTGGATCAGAAAAATACTGTGTGATGACTGATGATTCAAAACTCCGACCTATAAAGCATTTATGTTTTGCTAAATAACCTTTCTGAATATAAACATTTCAGTGCAAATTTGCTTTACCACAAAGTATAGTCAATCAATCAATCAACCAAAGCATTTAGTGACATACGTTTAGAGGATACAATTTATATTCTGGAGCCGTCTTCTCCCATTCATGAAACTATTTAATTATGAAGGGTTAGATTACAGCTATCCTATTATTAATATTATTAATCCGAAAGTTTGTGTGTAAGTGTGTCTCTTCACGCTTAAACGGCTAAACGGATTTGGATGAAATCTGGAATGTAAGTAGATTATACCTAGGACTAACACATAGGCTCCTTTTTAACTTGATAATAGCGGGCGAAGCCGCGGGGCACGGCTAGTTTACAATATATGAATGACCTGTGTGTGTAGTGTGTGTGAGAAAGAGTGTGTATTAGTGCTTATTGAATTAGAAATTAATTAAAAACGATTCCACTATCATTATCATCAGCCTATGAAAATCCACAGGCCTGTCCAATTGTACGCCACTGAGAACGGAATATTCGGATTCTCTAATCCAGGTCTTGCCAGCCACCTTGCGAAGATCGTCACTCCACCGAGTCTGAGGGCGTCCCGTACTACGTTTGCCGATTCGCGGTCTCCACTCCAGAACACGTTTAGTGTTTACCCCAACGGTTGTCGATTTTCCGGCTAATATGTCCAACCCATTCCCACTTCAGCTTATCTTCAAAATTACAAGATATCCTCAATTACTATGAACTCTATTCCCCGTAACATGCGTCATAATAAACGCAGATGTAGAAATTTCCTAATGTTTATCTGAAATTACCGACGAATACTTCTGAAACATCAGACTTTTGGGAGAATCCCACGCATTCGTTTAAATCCAGTGGTTTATCGAGGCACACTCATACAAATGACTGAAGTGTGTAAGCATCATTTGATCGGTTCTCAGTTAATTCATAGCTTTGTTTTCAAAATTAAATTAAATGACGCAGATACGAATTCTTAAGCTCGTTTTACAGTTTCCGCTTACTTTAAATAAACGCTTTGATACTCACAGCCCCACACTGAGTTCAATGGCTTGTGCCGGCGGCGGAAACATTCACATCACACACAATCACACCCAGAACCAGAGACATAAATTTTCCTTGGAGAGAAAACTTGTGTTCCCGCCGGAAATCGAACCCAGGCGCAGATAGCAGAGACTGGACACTGGACTGGACTGGGCCGCCGCACCAACTGGGTCGTCAACTTATATATATATATATAAGAGTCACTCATCTTACTTCAGGCTTTTATTTTAGATTTCTTCAACATGTTTTAGGTATGTTCAACATATTACTTAGAACCAGAAACACAAACCTGACCTACACACTTCTCAGTAGCTAATCTATTCGGGAATCGGAACTCGTCGTTAGATTTTGTCTTTTGTAGCTTGCAAAATTATTCACAAAACAGTCACTAGATCAGTCAGTAAACAGTAAGGTCCGAGTTTTCCGAAGGACATAACTAACGTTTAACAGATGTCGCGATAACATACGACGTGTAAATCAGTATTGATGAAAAGTTAATTCGAAAAGCATTTGTTTACTCAAACCTAATGTTTCCTAGCTTTCAAATCTAAAACGTCATTACTTGTGGTGAATGGAAAGAAAGAAAGAAAGCGGTTGCGATATAAGCAGCGGGTATCGGGTTCGATTCCCGGCGAGAACACAAGTTTTCTCCCAAGGAGAATTTGTGTTTCTGGTTCTGGTTATGATTGTGTGTGTGATGTGAATGTTTACGGCACCCACGACATAAGTCATCGAACTTAGTGTGGGGCTGAGAGTGTGAGCATTTAACTTAGTTTCTAAGTAGTATGTTGACGAAATCGGGCCTAAAGTAAGATTCTAGAGTGACTTATAAATAAGTTGACGACCCAGTTGGCGCGGTGGGCAAGTCCTTATGCGCTGTGGGTTCTGGGTTCGATTCCCGGCAGGAGCTCAACTTTGCGTCACAAGGGACATTTAATTATTCTTCACATTCCCACGACTTTTCGTCACAAAAAAGGTTGCGGATCAGAATTTCAAAGAACTCCCACAAAAAAACTATTTTCAGCAATTCGAAAATCAGTAAGCTTAAAGCTAGAGCTATATCAGTTAGTATATAAATTTTACGCATAACATCATAGACGTAATGTATTAGATACTCGTACCTATAATTATCGATACGTTGAAGTGATTGACAACTAAAATCATACCAAATAGAATCGGAAGCTTTTTAATAACGGATGTGCTTATTTGATAGTTAAACGCCAACCCTAGTTAGAGCTATTACATCACACAGTGATTTGTATTCAGAAAGCATTCAGCATGAGACAACCCGACACGGACCGCCTCGACTGTCATGACAGTGACAGAAGCACAAAATGTCTCTGAAATCGTGACTTTCGATAATTATTACGGTAATACGAGGTTTTTTTTACCTGTTTGACACAGGAAAGGGTTATGATTTTAGTACATATTTTGTATGTATGTATCTTGTAAATTTCTTTATTAGTATTCCAAACGACTGGATAGTAGGTGTTTCAAAACCAAAATGGTGGGTTTTTAACGTGAAATAGAAAGATGTTAATAAATAAAAATTCTAAACCTATCACATTAAGGGAGTACGTAATGTTACATTAAATGTAGGTTCACATTTTCGCAGTAGGATTTTTAGTACATTGATTTGTTTACGTGCGTGTAAATATTAAATACATCCTTAAACCAGTTATTTTTGCCACTCCCGATCTAAGTTCGGAGTCTGTTGAGGGTTTTCCATTTTTGCCTTTAGTTTGACAGTTGGTTTACATTTTTCTGTCCATAGGCTAGTAATAAATCTGAAATAAATTATCTGCCTCCTGATTTAGATCATTTAAATGTATAAAATGTAAAAGATGCTGTCTGTGTGTGTGTATTACAAAATATGGTCCCTGGAATAAAGGTATACGATATCTGTTGCAGCTGATCGAATTAAGAGTGAAGAGATCAGTTAGAATTATTTAGAGAGAATTATACAACATCAAGCATAGCTTGGATAGCCGCAGATAGCATCTGGGTTTCTATTTCTTTTTATTCTGGATAGGCCAACATTTGTCCATTATCTCACCCGATGGTAAGTGACGATCGGGTCGACGAAGATTCCTGTTCACTCGTGATTTGAAGACTCCCGGATTATACATTTTGAGAACAGAGTCGGGTCCTAAATTCCTTAATTCCATTATTTAGGGATTCGCATAATAAATGCGAAAGCAAATCGTTTCTAGCGTATTTGTGGAATATCTACCACATAATTATATAGTTATATACAAAGTTTATCTTCTACTATATTTTCCGTTCCCAGTCTATCAACACACCTTCACTATAATAACTATCATTATCAAAGAGAAACAAATTGGTTATCTCCAGTCCAGTGCGAACAGCCTGCGGGCCTATTACGAAACCGCGGTGTTATTTAACGATTTATGCGACAGTTCGATATCGACCGATAACCATGACAATCAATGATCGACACCGCAACCTCGGCAGGTTTTTGACACTGATTTCCACTGAAGACACTGTCCATATTAAGCGCAAGCAAAGCTTAAATACACTACTTTTAAAAATCAACTTAAAAACAAGGTTTTGGAAGTCCACCATATTGGATTAAGAGTGACGTCACTATATTTTTCGAGTAATTCTCAGCAATCCCTTTCATTTGATATTCATTAGATATTGTAGGAGGGCATTAAAAATAACGATTCCTACATTTTGGGTGTTTCGCCATGTTGGATTTAGAATGACGTCACACAGCTAACCATGCATTGTCATCTAAACTAAATGTGTATACAAAATTTCAGCTCAATCGGTAAAAGATATCTGCTTCAAAATTAATTTGCAAGATTCCACCCGTACAGACATAAAACCTTGTAAAAATACCGTCTTCACCGCTTTATCTTCGGAACACTTGATCAGATTAAATGAATTAAATACGCACTAGCCATGCTCCGCAGCTTCGCAGCTTCGCACTACAGTCGAATTGAAAACCTCAATTTTTGCGAAGTCGGTTAAAAACAGCCTTTAAAAACACAAAAAATACAGGAAACTACAGTTGAATTGGAAACCTCCTTTTTTGTGAAGTCGGTTAAAAACAGCCTCGTTAAAATTCCTGCGGTACATCACAATTTTCAATACAAGTTCAAGTAAAAAACCGGCGAAATTTAATGAAAGCCGCCCACGGCCGCGCGGCCTATCAATCACAACACCCATAAAATTTCCGTGAGAATTCTTCGACTAAGTTATAAATCGGTGTTACGTAAGTGTATCACCTATCAGCTTTTTAATTTCCTCGAATTAATTTCTTTTCGATCAGAACGAAAGGTGTTCTCGCAAACTAATCAATGCAAATAATTGAATCAGTCTAATGTTAACATTTCAATAGAAACAGTAGGAGCTGATCGATCATTTTCTCCGCGCTAGACTTTCATATATAAATACTTTCACGGTTAATGAATTGCTTAATGAATGTTCTAGTATTACTGGTTGGTTTTATTTCTTGTTTATATGGAGTGTTGAGAGCGCCTCACATGACGAGGCTACCAACAAACTTAGTAAAATAATAAATATAATAGTAAAAAACACGATAGTTTTTTTTTTTTTAAATAACTAATAACCGCGATCATTCGTAATTATCTCCGAAAGTCTTCTTCAGAGATCTTGATCAAATTATAATGGGACCAACTAGAACGCATACACTTTTACCCAAAATAATAAAATTCCAAATCGGTCAATAAATGACGGAGTTCTGAGGTAGCATACATAAAAAAGATTCGAACGAATTAAAAAACTCCTTTTTTTGAAGTCGGTTAAAACTATCAGTAAAATTAATTATACAAATGTTATCTTTAACTTGGACATGTTCATAAAAAAATTGGTCAAATGCTATCGTGCATAAAAAAAACGTTACATTGAGTTCTAGGTCACGACTCACGATTGAAGTGGGTTTATTTCTTAGTTTATTATCATTTCAATTGATCGGAACAAAAACAATTAATTGTTACGGAACATAACAATCTGCGTTGCTTCAAATGTTTCTTGAAACAATTCATTTGGACTCGGTCGGTAATAACATTATTGTGTGTCATGGATGACTAATAAATATAGATGTTGCTTTGTAAGTGTAACTCTGTAACGTCTTTGTAAAATCATTCGAATACCTTAATAGCATGGAAAAGCCAAACTTTTTGTTTATGTTCAATAGGCAAGCATTTGACCACTATCTCATCTGATGTAAAGCGAAATTGCGGCCGAAGATGTGTGTTCTTATTCCAGTCACAGAACTACAACTAAAATAATTTTTTTTTTTTTTCATCTCTGACTGGTTGTCGTTTGGCTATCTCAGCTATTAGAAAGTGCAAAAAAAAACGCACACACAGCCCCACACTAAGTTTAAAGACTTGCATCTTGGGTGCCGTGTTTAATTAGCTTGATTGCACCCCATTTGGTAACTATGTATATTACGCAACCCTTTAATTATGCCTAAGCTATGTAAAAGTTGCATCTCTATAATACAATCATTATTATTATATGTTAATGGGTATAATTTAGACGGCCACCAAAAATTCTAAACGGTTGCCAAAATGGATAAATGGTCACCAAATTACGTTTCCTAAAATAAAATTTCCTGTGACAGAACCGAATCGGATAACAGTAGGTTAAGGTTATTTTTTTTTAATTTGGTGACCATTTATCCATTTAGATTTTTTTTGGTAGTAAAATAGGTACTTTTTTGGGCGGTGTTTAAACACAAGCCTACGTTAATTATACCTAAGCTATGTAAAACTTGCATCTCTGTAATATAATTTCAATAATTTCGGTAATACAACTTCTACTATATCTTTTACCGGAGGTCTGCTATCATTAAGGTTCTACATATCTTTAATACAGCCGCTCGAAAAGAGGATCTAATGCTATATAGATTAAACCATATTCGAAGGTTTTTCAGTCACGAGGTACTTCTGCCTGGTTTTCTGCAGCCTCGGATCTTTCTCTGCATGATCAATTGGAGGAGTTCGTATTTCTCGTTTCGCATGATATACCCGAAGAACTATCTATAGGTATATGTCTAGTTCGTGCGAAACTAAGAGGCACCGCTACGAGAACCAACCAGAACCTATCTCTTTCGAACTGGTTGCTAATCACCGTGAAATATCATAATACGGTGTCTGATCTAGAAACGCCAATCACAGTCAAGAAGGTGTTAGTTACTTGTACACCTGTTGCGTTATTGTTAACGCAGATCGAATGTGCCGTCTTCCTTCTGTAATATGGTTTGTGACGTGGTTATAAGTATGTTGATGCTATGCATACTTTTATTATATTTCGTCGAATTCGATTTTTTATTTTTCACAATATGGCGACTGGCGGTTGCCATGTTGAGTTTTGATTTTTTTTTTTTTTTTTTTGTGACAGGCTAGTTTTTGACCACTATCTCACCTGATGGTAAGTGACGATGTGATCGAAGCTGGTAAACACACTAGACCTGGAATACGCAGGCTCTCAAGGATAACTGCCGGAACACCGTATTTGGCTTGGCGGCAGACTTTCAACTTGATGGTGGTAAGCTACTTTGGTAGCAAGCCAGGCGAGCAACTCACACAATGCTCTACCACCTCTCAAATGTCACCTGATTAGCACCACCCGGGGACCACGTGTAGGGAGTCAGACTTAAGGGGTATCCTCCTACGGACGTGGGTGACTCAGCCCCCAATACTGGCATGTCTTCAGTGACTCAGCCCCCGATTACTGGCATGTCTTCAGTGACACTCGCACGATAACGACAAATCGATTGACGTAAGAATAATTAAAATCGGCCCGCGCGTTTTGTCTCTAGGGAGTCACAAAAGAACAAGCATACTTTGGCATACATAGACTGATAAACACATTACCGAAGCCGCGAGCACTTATATATCCTATATATACATTCCACCTTGATGCATTTTACATTTAAAATTGGACTAAATCGACTCTATAACTTACCAACATATGAGATATGAAAAACTGCTAGCCTAATAGGTACCTATTATAATTATGATATAAAAATAAACACTAGTATACAAAAGTTAAAAAGATTCCTAAAAGTAAGTCGCTATACTAGCACCTTTGCCTACTTTCCACCTGTAGATATCTCGACTACAGGTATTCTTATGTTTAATAAATTGTTCATAATGGCTTATCAAATGAGACATAGAAAATAACTAGGCATGTTATGATGATTTGATCATGCAGTCGTGTCATGATAGTTGTAATAAAAATAAAGTTGTCCATTTGCATAATAAAAACTAAGGTACAAGCTAGCACAACCGCCTATTAGATGTATCTTCTATGATATAACCCGTCATTACAGACAGTAACATCTTTATTATAAGTAGACGAGTTTGCCATAAAACCTTTAGATAATAAAAAGTGGTAGAAAGTTGTAGTTTAGCTTGAAACCTAAAGATTTTGACCACTCTATAATTGTGAATGTGAGGCTTTAGATTTTGAATTCTACTGTGGCAAAAATTTAGTTTAGGCACAAATGGTGCAACTAGAAGTATTGGGTATAACTTTTGGTAATACTAGAAGAATAATTTTGTCTTCCCGAAAAATTGTGATTCTGGTTGTAGAGATCATTTATACGAATATACTGTACGTACTGCAATCGAAAGGTCATAATAGTTATAGATATTTGTACTGGAAACTTATAAATAGTATTACGAAGAAACTATTATATTATAGTAGTTTCATCGTAATATTATCCTACTAATATTATAAATCCGAAAGTTTGTGTGTGTGTAATTGTGTAAGTATGTTTGTTCCCTCTTCACGCTTTAACGGCTGAACGGATTTGGATGAAATTTGGAATGTACATAGATTATACCTAGGATTAACACATAGGCTACTTTTTAACTTGATAATAGCGGGCGAAGCCGCGGGTCACAGCTAGTATATTATAATCTGTAAGATGAAATTCCAGAAAAAGCGAATATATACAACAGCAACCTAATGTGAGTATTTTCGCAGTATGTGTTGAAAAAATAAAGTAGGTGACGCAGTTATTTACCAACCACACTGGTATTTTATTTTAAAAACCTATTCAATAAATCATGTTTTCTGTCTAATTCGACAAAAAACAACTTTGAATTTCAAGGTTTGCTGAAACATTATTAACTAGAAACAGACGTTTAACGTTCCAGCATCGAATTCAAGATCTTCCTTGTCCGATTGCCAAAGCTTGCGAAAGCAATAATTTTTACGGCTACATTTTACGAGTGTTTCGAAGAGTCCGTCCGGGACGCGGCGGATGAGAACAGGAGCTCGCGTTTGCTCTTTAGTTCTTCACAGATGTCGATGTGCAGACGCCGCTTGCCGGAAACCGCAGGTTCGCAGAAGCACGCGTGTAAATATTATTGCCAAACGCGGCACCAACTCTTAGTATCGCGGTGAAATGCAAACCACGAGAACATTCCTTACAGTACCGCTACTCGATGAGATATTGGCAGGTTTTTGACCGCACGCGTGCGCCAGGAATTTCCTTTGTCCCGTTGATATTTACAGGCTAATTGCGAATTAATTGGCGAAGTTCATGCAGCATTAAAAGTTTATAAATAAGTTGGCAGTCCCCTTGGCGCCTTACGGTTTTTACTCTCATCAAAGCGTGTCTTCGTCATAATGAAGTGATGCAATACAAATGTACCGGAGCAAACGACAGACGTCTTGAACGTCTTGAAACTGGGGCAGAGCAAATGAATCTCAGAAGAACTGGACGTAGATTTAACGGTGCGGTCCTGTTTGTGCTCAAGTGTGTGCTGAGCGACATACTGTTTGTTCCGGTCACTAAAATGTTTGGGGATCATGATCTCTTCGGATTATTACGTTTAGTTATCCGAGAGAATCTGTTATCTTAACACAGTCCGTACTTAAACACTTTGGGATAGTGTAATGTTTCATGTTTTTATGGGTACGCGTTTTTGTTCCCTGAGCAGTATAATTGGGGAGTCTTCGAGACTAGAGTAAATAAGTATTTTCTAGGTATAGCATGCTGCATCTTCGGCCGCAACATTACTTTACAAGATAGCGGCTAAATGCTTACCTATCAGGCACAAAAAGGAGGGTAAAGTATTTTTCCGTTTAAAGCTAATAAAGCTTAAAATCCTAGACTTAACTGGTTATAAGTATGCGGGTGTAGCCAATTGTATAAATGTAGTCGAAGCACATAACATTTACTAACATATTAATTTCGTTTTATGTAACTGAAATGTAATATATTTTATGAGACATAAATGTATCATTAACCACATAGGTGACATCCTTAAAATAAATAAATATTTTAGCATTTTCTACAAAGACATCTTCGTCATTCTATGTTAGTTTTTATGAAAGATAGGTATGCATTTGACCACTATCTCACTTTATGGAAAGTGATGTTGCGGCCAATGATGATGTTCGCATATGATTATTATAACCTAGAAGATCTATTCACTGAGTGAGTCAACAATCATTATTGTCACTTTTATTTGTTTCAATTTTTTTTGTAATATGTACGGACGGTTTACCTACCTACTTTAGGCAGGCGGCCGATGCTAAAACTTGAAGTGTTAATTACCTTTATTATTACTAGCACCTACATGGTAAATAAATAAGTAATATAAACGCTTTCACACTAAGTCTGATGATTTGTCGTGGGTGCACACAAAATCACAACCAGAACCAGAAACACAAATTTCCTAGGGGAAAAAACTTGTGTTCCCGCCTGGAATCGAACCCGATACCCCTGCTTAGAAGGCGAACGCCTACGAAACTAAGCCAACGGGCAGTTCGAAAAATGCTTTACACGGTGCCTATAATACTTACTCTAGCAATACGAAATATATGCGTATTCCAGGTCTAGTGTGTTTACCAGCTTCGATCACATCGTCACTTACCATCAGGTGAGATAGTGGTCAAACACTAGCCTGTCACAAATAAAAAAAAAATATATATATATATATATATATATATATTTCCAAATTAAACCAATCTCTAACTTATGGTCATTTATAGATTATTACCAAACATAAAACATCTGTCATACATGAGCTCATATTAATTTCGTTAACGACACTACATTCAGTTTCCCCGGAACAGAGTTCATACACTTCATACACATAACGATGTCGTACGTCGACTCGCCGACAAAGGACGGGCATCGGGGCTATTTGTCAGACATATCAGTAGACTGAGACTGGCGATGGAAATTTCACATTGATTTAGCATCAAATATTCTAAAACGTATAATTATCTTAATTATGTGTTAAGAAATGATAATAAAATAATAAATAACTGCCAAATAGGCAGCGACTATTTATAGTTTTTAATTTTTGATCGAGCGATGCGTCTCCAATTCATCTTGAGCAAAATTGGTTTCCTATGTCCGGCGGATTTCCAGTTGATCTTTTTTTAATGCTGAATAGCCAAGCATTTGACCACTATCTCTCTCACCTGTTGGAAAGTGATGATGGTGTCTCCTCTACAGGTCACATTTCACAACCATTTCTCTAAAAATGTTGTGAGCAGATTCGATAATTATATAGTTTTTTTTTTCGATTAGTTTTTGGAAAATTATCGAAATAGCGGAGATATGGGGGTAATGGGGGTCGACCCATTATCCCCGTATCTCCCATATCCCCCATAAACGTATCGTAGCCCCGTATCTCTCATATCCCCCATAAACTAAAAATAATAATATTTTAGCCATTTTGGAAAATACGCGAAGTCTTCAGCTCACTGAGCTACTAGTTTAAATAGGTATAGAAAGACGCAGATTTCTTTACTCCGAATTCATATTGAAGAAAACCTGGAATATAGTATAAGGATTTCTGAATTAAATATTTTTAAAAGTTTATTAAGTTATAATGAAATAGGAATGTGCGCTGCTTTATCTACTTTCAGAACTGCCCGTTGACTTAGTTGATTGAGCGTTCGCCTTCTAAGCAGGGGTATCGGGTTCGATTCCCGGCGGAAACACATGTTTTCTCCCTAAGGAAAATATGTGTTTCTGGTTCTGGTTGTGATTGTGTGTGTGATGTGAATGTTGCCGGCACCCACGACACAGGTTATCGAACTTAGTGTGGGGCTGTGAATGTGAAAGCGTTTATGTTTATGTTTAAACGCAGTTTAATCAAATATCACATATAGCTTGCTTGTTTATGTATACACTCTAAGTAAGCAAAGCTTTAAAGTAAGTAACGCTTTCGGGTATACAAAACAATAACCGTTTCATGATGCCAGCTCTCTGTCTATAAGGTACCTTCCTCCAATCATACGACTCGTGTCTCACATATTGATGAGGTACTAGAATACAGGATACTTGCGTCCAACTTTTTTTCTGGTTATTGAGCCTCTGGAAAAGGAACGACGGGTTGGCTTGTTTGTCCATTATGTTATCGAATCTATAAATAATTAGATTCACGTAATGATGAATAGTGTAGGAGGGTTGTTGTACCGTGAATATATGTTCAACGGATGCTTTGTGAGGATTGAAGAAGGTGACAGATAGAACTACCGGTTGGCTTAGCTGGGTGGGAATTCGCCTTCTAAGCAGAGGTATCGATTCCCGGCAGGAACACAAGTTTTCTCTCCAAGGAAGATTTGTGTTTCTGGTTCTAGTTGTGATTGTGGGTGATGCGAAAGTTGCCGGCACCCACGACACAAGTTATCGAACTTAGTGTGGGGCTGTGAGTTTGAAAGCGTTTACGTTTATATTATGTTAAAGTGCCGTTTAGCACATATACTCGTATATGTAGGTATTATGATTCGTTCGATGAAATTACTGAATTTTCTTTTATTATATGAAGTAGCGGAACATAGAAAAGTTTAGTCTATTCAACTATAAAATTAAGAGACATTCCCCAGAGGCTTCATTCATATCATAACAATTTTGTTCATTCTCAAATTAACGCTTAATTGTGTTGTTATCTTTGATGATTCTCGTAAATATATTATTAGTGAAAGTGAAATTTATGAGTGTAGCCGTAAAAAATCTATGGAAGGTTATTGACGAAGGCACTTGAGGGAGAGCGTTGGATAAGTGCTGGCAATAAACTTGATTAAGGGCTTATAAATTAAATATATTTCTGTGAACTTTCTTCGTATCTACGAGTCGAATTGGACGAGTTTGAGTTGGTTTAATAAATGTACGGTAATTATTCATTGCTTCAAACTAGTCGAAAGTGAATAGAGATCGGTTTTAGATTCGTTATCCCTTTGAACGTGAGCTAATCGTACTATAAAACATGTCGAGAATTTATTGATCTGTAAATACCCTCATTAATATAGATGAAGAATAAATTATGACTAATTTTAATGCGGCTACCTACACATTCCTTCCCGTTTCCTAGTCCCGTTGTCTATCTGTCGGTGTGTAATCAAATCTTCCAAGCTAAATTAGACCCACATCCCGATGTCCGATTGGACTCAAAGGACTTTGTCCATTTTCGATGAACAAGATGCCCACAAAAAATCTTTTTTGTCAATAAATCAGTTTATTAATAATAATAATTATCGTGCTGTATTTTTTTGTATCAAGATGAACTCATCAAAAGTTGATTTAATTAATTGTTAATCTGATAATATCCTAGAGAGTGTCGTCAAAAGTCACTGTTCACGTCAGGCCAAAATGCCCATACAAGTGGACAGTGTCCTTTGGTGTGCTTATGTATCTTCGGTGACAATACAATGATATGGTACAATGGAGCTGGACTGATGATGGAGACGGAAGACGACCATAAGAACTTTTGAACCAAACAAGCTAAATCCATTTGGACTTATGTGATTAGTCTTGACAGGTTCTCTGGTTATGTAACTTTTTAGTCCTTTTTTATTTACAACTGGTAAACTTAAAAGTTTTAGTTGTTACAGGGACAGGCTCTATTATACATATAACTATATAATATTACATACATATCAAACTTATTCCAAGAGTCGACTGCCATGAGGCACCGTTCTACCTGACGCCCCAAAAACTCTGAGAAAGAATCCAAGTTCCTTCCTGTAAATTCTCATGATGCATCATGGAGGCATTTTGCGTGACTCACACTCAGTGGGGTCAAGTACGCCTCGTTGACAGACTGGCTGATGAGTTTGGCATTTGCGGAAAATTTGTGTGTATTAGATTTATTTTGTATGTCTAAATAATTTTCAAGATATATATAGTCTAACAAAATATCTAAGTCCCATCCTATAGATTCCATGATGCATCACGGAGGCGCGGGCCGTGAGTCACATTGAGTGGGGGTCAAGAGCACCTCGTTGGCAGACTAGCTGATGAGCTTGGTGCTTGCCGCAAATTTGTGTGATGTGAATTATGGAAAATGTGAAGAAATTTTATAATCATTATATCGTATTTAGTGGAGAATTATACTAATATAAGATCTACTTATATATTGAATAAATTGTATCATTAAATGTTGCCACAAACGTAAGTTACGTAAAAGGTATACTATAATATATTTTAAACTAGCCGCGGCTTCGCCCGCTATTATCAAAAGTAGCCTATGTGTTAGTACTAGGTATAAGCTATATACATACCAAATTTCATGCAAATCCGTGCAGCCGTTAAAGCGTGAACAAACATACCTACACACACACTTACACACAAACTTTCGGATTTATAATATTGGTAGGATTAACGTCGGTGGATAAAGTCTATTAAAAACTTGTCTAGATTTCATATATTTATGCAGACTAATCAGCCGAAGTAGATGACTAAGTTATTGCTAAAAAAGGTACAACGATTATCTTCTAGAATATTTTTATATAAACAGCAACTTTATGAATGTTGCAGAAATTTCATTTCATTTTCTACAGATAGTTACTATTATCTACCACTTTGTATTCAAGACAAAATACTTCATACATTCTGGAGTTTCAGTTACGACAGCCAACAAATCCACCTTTTTACTCGAATGCATAAAGCAGTCACCTTCCACCGATTCAAAGAACCGTTCGAAAATACTTCATTCTAACGAAGAAACGTTTCGTTCGAAATGTTTTGATCTTTGATCTAAAATAACTTCACAAACATAAGAACTCCACCCCAATTATGAGTGGATAAGCCAGGTACACCCACACTGATACTAATGATTTCGTCCACGGTCAATGCGATAAATTCAGACTAACCTTGTCCAAAGGTGAGCAGATTTTTGCTCGGAGATCCAATGGAACGTATCGTACGTACCCGATAACCATAAGGAAAATGTTTTTGTTTCCATTTTTACGTATATTTCCGTTTTTTAAACTTCTCTCTCTGTTACGCGGGCGGAGCGCTCTCTGTGGATCCACGAATTGCTAAAGTTAAATAAGAAATCTACGAAAAATACATTTGAGTATTTAAGTTTACCTAACGAATCTAAATCTTCCACCATTTAATTCCATTTTCTACTTTTTATTTATTTTTTAATAACACAATACAAATACTACATTTTACACTCGCATCAGCCATTTTTTTAAATAGAGGAGGTAGTAAAGCCTTCGCGCGTGTCTTTGGACTTCGGCAATCTTTACCAGAATTGAGTTTTACCATGTACACATCTTTTTCAAACATCTTTTGAATATTTTTCCCAAGTGTATATTAAAGATCGTATATTTGTTTGTTTAAAAAGTGGTATGTTTTTACTTATTATGTCAGTAATAGTAGTTCTAACGGTCTAGTGATGTAGTGAGTGTAAGGACAGCCGTGTCACGTTCTCACGATAGTCAAGTGGTCGGCATGGTCGGTATCAACGCTCGAGCTCGTTACCGCCCACGCTTCCACTTTCATTTCGGGCCCCCGGACACACGTGACCGCCAGACGGGAACTTCATTCTTACTCATATGTACCTTGTATATACCTGTAGTTATACGAACTCGGGCTCGGAACGTGGAGAATCATCGAACCCATCCAATAGACATTCGCGTCCACCATGACGGGTGAAGCATCGACGAACATTTACATTGCTGTCATTACTATCCATCTTCTATGTACTGCGTGTAGGCTCAATGGTACACAATTATCCGAATGAAATTTACTGTCCAAGACACAAAGGTTCCATCTTGCACCCATTACTCGCAATCTAGCTAGACCAAGGCTTTAAGGAAATCAAATATAAACGATTTTCTTAATATCTATTAAAATTCATCTCTAGCCTATTATTAAATAGAGCTTGTGTTTAGCAAGGTCGCTAACTAATCTGAATAATAACACACCCAGTTGATTACACTGAAAGATTAATGATAATGTTTAATATAATGTAATATTAGTTCGATCGTGGACGAGCAAGTTTCTCAATAGAGAGATTACCATGTTTACTGGAGAAACGTAATGTCGTCATTCTGTAATGTTACAAACAGACATAACAAAGTATTATGACAGCTGAATACGCTTTATCTACACGAGAACATCTGTTCTAATGCTACTTGTAACAAAATAAATGTCGTTGCAGATTATTTATGTGGAGTTGCGACATGGGATGTAACGCGATGGTATCATAAGGACCTACCTTTATACGTACATACCTTCAATACAGCATTGTCTCATCCAATTATATAACATCTACTTTCATTAACAACTCATTTAATGTGATTTATATTAAGAATTGTTAAAGTAGTAAGAGTGTCTTAATAGTGACCAATGCTAGTTAGCGTGTATCGTAAAATTATGAATAGTTTTTTTACGGGCGCTACGGTCGTGGCTGTGGTTCCATGCCTCCATGCTCAAACCTGTTTCCGCGATGGCCACACACCTCGTTCGTCATAATACAGCTGGGATTGATGAAAACAAAAGGAAGTATGCTTTGTTTCTCGTTGTTTGGAAGGAATTGAGGATCTCGAAGGGTTAACACGTCCATGGTATTTTTTATGCACGTCTCTTGGCGAATCCACTTTGTGTTTAGAATTAGATTGATGAACTAACTTCGAACCTCAACCCACAACGCCGAACCTAGTACAGCGTGTTTTTGCCTATAAAATTGTATTTTTTGAAGATGAAAATTATTGTTTAATATTGTTTACTAATTTATATTCCTAGGTGTCTTTTCGTTACTACGGCTCATGAAACTTGGTCGAAACGTCGAGGTTAGTTAATGATAAAAGTTTTTTGGCGCGGTAAGTAAAAAAAAAATTTATTACCTAATATAAAATTAATTACTATTTATAAAGTTACCTAATATACGTATATAATAACAACTCTATATATACATATATAATAACAAACTAAAAGTAATGTAGATGATATACCTACCTAATTAGAGTTGTTAATTAATTCTGTGTTAGACATAAAATCTGGAATTATCAGTTCACCCACAGATCAGGTGTTAAACCCTGTCACTAGATAAGAGCAGGTATGTTTTTGGCCCAATGTAGGGCGGATGGAGGTACTGATAAGGAAACTAGACTAGACAAACTATTATCACGTGTACTTCATTAAAAGATAACTAGACCATTCCAATTACAACACCAAAATCTATTAACTATTTGCTAGAACAATAAAGTCGTGCAACTGATTTCTATGGTCTGATATTATAGTTACACGATTTCATTTTTTCACAATACATATCCTGAATGTTAAGCGCGCCACCCACATCGATTACATATCACAATATTCTGATGAATTACAAGAAATTATGCGAACTGCTGCACATTCACACACTTTCGCTGAGACAGTTTGGAGTCATTTGGTCGTACGACCACTACAGCTAGACCTTTTACTCATACCCATCTACTTCCTTTATAATAGTAAAGCAAGGTATAGATGGGAAATGACGATGGATCTTGAAGTACTGGTCGAGTAACATGATGGTCGCGGTGACCACCCAGGCAGTTTGCTTGTTGCTTTTCTTTATGTTATCTCATTTGATCACTATGGGTCACAATCACTAAGAAATGTTGTGTAGCTTTTATTACCATTTTGTCTATTGAATTTGGATTAGGTTTCGCTTTTATCTGATTTGTCGGTTATTATTATGTGAACAGCGTTCACCTGATGGCACAATGCTAGGGCGCACACTACGTCACTAGCATCTGTGGTATTGTACAGAGAAAATTTCGAAATGGTCTCTACGATACAATGTTGCATAGGTTTCTGTAAAGGTCGATCGATACATAATTATTATTTGTACATACTGAAATCGGTACTATTTCCTTCAGAATGTCATTGAAACTAATTTATTTAAGTATCATTTATGTTGTATAAACATCATCATCAGTTTTATGTGATGTTATTTATTTCCGTAATTCGTTTTTAATCGCTATCCCTTCCTTTTTTGCCATTTATATTACACCACCACCATCCAATTCTGTCGCAGTAATTTAATTTAATCTTTCTAATCCTCCTAGTCGTCTTTCTAATTTTTGGATTTAGCATTTCTGTTCTGTTACAGCGAGGATTTTGTAGATAACGTAATCGTAGGTTATCAACAAATCCTAACGTATCTACGCGCCAATTGCCTATATTTCAAAACTAAACCAAAACTATATACAACAAAGAATTAAGTTACCTAGAAGACATCGAGCTTATAGGTAACTCAAGTGCTCAAGCCCACATCGTAGGTTTGTCTGCTATCTCGATGTGTCACAGTGACCCAACATGTATTGTACTCTCATTTCCTGCATATGAAAAATCTACCTAAGTCTTTATATCAATGAAGGTAAATAGCAAATCCAAATCGATTCGGTTTTATAAGTCGGTTTGGAGATTAATCAACAAACAATTAATTCAGTATTCGGTCCTCCGAATAATCAGAAATCAGTTCTGATTATTTATAAAATGTAAAGGGTCCTTAAAATCTGACATTTGCCATGTTGAGATGAAGTTCTTACAACTCATAATTATATTGTACCTCAAGAATCAAGATTCAATCCATGTATAATATTTCTGCACTTGATTCTCGAGTTGAAAGGAAAATAAAGACGTATTTATTTACGTTACTTGCAAAACCGAACATCAAGTCAAAATATTTATTATACACTTAACAATCTCGTTCCCTACAACATCTGATTATGCAAAACAACCATGACCTTTCTTCAATCCATATTTTATATACATAAAGGTTTTATTGCTTCTGTATTGATGTTTTCAAAAACTAGTTGCATCTAGCGGAGTTGCCTGATTTTGTGTAAAAATATTGTATTTAAATGCAAAATTTCTTCGAAGTAGGTTTTGATGTGAAAGCCAATTAAACAGACCTGCAATTAGGTTTTCTTTAATACAGCCTCGCATATAAAAAAATAAGTGATGATATTATTATGTATCAGGGTCCGGAAACATTCACATTACAAACTCAGAATCGGAAACATTTTTTTTTCTTAACGAAATACTGTACTTCTGCCACAAATCGAACGTGAGAACTCTCCTGTTAAACAGGGCAGAGCATAATATAAAATTTAATTAAGTTTTATGGTTTCGGAATTCTGATCCACACTAGTCTATATACGAGTATTTTTCATACGACCAAATAGAAAAAGACACTATTAGCCACACTTCTGATAAAATAATATGTAAGTATGTAGTTTTTATCCACACTTTTTGATGATTTAATTACTTGAAAAATTTATAAATTTTTTGCTATTTTTACGTTCTTAATTAACACTGTCCGTGTTTCTTTGGAAAAAAACACGTCAAAATAGAGTAGATTAAAATTAAATTTTCGTTTAAAATTGATTATAAAACACAAATTAATGTCAAAGAATTGTAATTACAAATTGAAATCAGTGAAAATAGGTTAGCATGCGAATTAAATAATGGGCGCAAGAAAAAAAATTGTGCTTATTTTGGTTGAAAAGTTGTAGTTCGCGTCCAGAACTATAATCAAAATAAAGTGCAACAATGTGTTCCCCATATTCTAGATAGATACGAATGTAGGCAGATAGTCAATCCAGATAATGTATTATTTTCATTCATTCACACGTGACTTACAAGATCCATTGATCCATTTCCATTGATCAGCAACGCAAAAAGGGCTCTTCCCGCTCCCACGCCTCGAACAAAAATGATCTGTTATTTATGCACAATAGGTCTAAACGTCTAGACACAAGGAGACTCTTATTATGCAAGACTTCTAGCCTGTGTAATGTGCTCTCATTTTTCAAAGCATTGTTGGTTGCACGCATGCAATACTGCGATCCACGATCTCACGAACGTCCCACCAAGTATCGGTATGTTTTTCATCATCACAATGTAAGGACAGGATACTAAGGGCAGATAGACGGCGCGATGGGGGCGCAGCGATGCATGGTGGATGTAATATTTATATGAATTACTATTCCTTCTATATTCCGTTTTATATTTTCATATCATTTATATTTCCATACCATTGGGTATGGAACCCTACAAGTTTTCTATTTTCCGTCAAAGATCGTCCTCTTTAGAAATATCTTGTTAATTTTACGGTTTAAAGTATCCTATGTAATGTTCCAGGTTAACCGATATTCAAAAATTCTGCTAAATCGGTTCAATAATTTTGGCGCGACTGAGTTACAAACATCCAAACATACTTAGCTACAAACATCGTAACATCCAAACTTTCCCAATTGATACGCAATTAATCGTAACGTGATTAACTATCATCAAATCGTAACAGTATCATTAAATGAATACCGTTTTGCGGTGTAACATTTTGTTCGTGTAATGTTTGCAAAAACATCACAAAAGGAGCAAAATCAACAAGCCATACACGATCTTTACTAATAAGTCTATTTGCAATGCATTCTACACTTGCCTTAGCGGTTTTCACATGAACAATTGAACATACCCATATTGGACAGCTCCGGCATTAGGGACGTGATATACAAAGCGACATAGACGTGCGCCTCAGCCGCTGCTGCTGCCACTGTAAAATAGACGCGCCCTGTCCGCTTAGTCTATTTTGATACCTAGAGCCTATACAAAAACGTCGCCAGCGAGGGAGGAAGCGTCGCAGGCGTGCGCCCACCGCTCGTTTGTCGCTCCGTCGTCGCGCGCCCTGGCCGCTTTTCACATCAAGTCCCTTAGACGCCATACATTTTATCTTCACAGCACCCGGGCCGCGCGCCTGGGTCGCTTTGTATATCAAGTTCCTTATTGTTACTTAGTGCCAGAACGGTAAATTTCCATCACACAGACGGAACGATACGGTCTGCCAAAAGATTTCCGTCGGGTGGTTACTTAATTATCAAATAGATAACCCACCCACGTATATGCAACTTTCGTGGTTCGAGTACAGGTTGAAAAGCATTTAAAGGTAAATAGATTAAAATCAGAGCGAAATACCATGAAACATCATTGTAAGGATGTTTCATGGTATTTCGTCTATTTACCATAAGTAGGTAACTTGTTTTTAATATTATCTCATGTTCTTGAATTTATTTTTATAAATAGTAATTTATCAAAAGTATTCGAATGATTCTCCCAAATAAGATTATTATAATACTAGCAACAGAAGCGCCTCTAGGTATTTTCAAATCGTCGACATTCACAATATTGATAATACGACTCGGAAACTGGGAGAGTGTGTTATTTCTAGCTTCAACAGCACAATACAATGATATACCATACGTTCTCATATATATATATATATATATATATATATAATATATATATATATATAATATAATATACATTGTATAAAATTATAATTATAGTTTGAATTATGGATGATACACTGTTCTGATGCACGCTTTACTTTTATTCCTACCATTGCTGGATGACTGGTAGAAAATGCTCTTGACATTAAGTCCTCCAATTGTACACTGCTTTTGTTGTGCATCAAAGTATAAAAATAAATAAATAAATATGAGACTGCCGTAGAAGAATCAAAACGTTCTGATTTTTCTGAGGTCACTGCAGATGATAATACAGTGGAAACGAAATCGGCTCATCTATCGCAGGCTTGACAAGTTTGCATTTTATATAATAAAAATAAATATTTGTGTTTGCATTTACCTAGAGGCTGCTTAGCACTTTTTATAACCTTTGTTTGCATTCGCAATAAAGTAGTGCGTAGGCTCTATGACTGCATGCGTAATATTGTTATAACCCATCTTTTTAAGTAATAAAATCTCTAAAATTGGCAAGAGCCCACCCACTTTTGGCATTATTGGTATGTGTTCTTATATTTTATCTACCATAGAAATTGTAATAAAGACTTTTTCTGTTCTGTTTGGTCTTAAAATTATGCCTTTTTATCACTAATACCTTTGGATAGTACCATTAATGGTACAAGTAACACTACTTTATATCTCTAGAACCTTTAAATAAAACACTAATGTCAGATTCCTGGGTTTACTTATTGATACAATTGGACAGTATGTTTAAGTGAGAAAACGTCAGTGAAATATTATATAACCCAGTAATATTTTGTAGTTTTGCCGCGAAAATGAAAAAATGGCGTTGTTGATTTTGTATATTTTCCTGAACCTGTGATACGTCGAGTGTTAATGTGTAAGAATAGTGGATAATTAACCGTTAATACTTCATAAACGTGCATAAGTGAAGGCAAATGATACCAAGATGAAAAACGTGATTTTTGCCTTCGCTCCAAAACTCCAATACAAGTTCTAGTAAAGTTTCTACTACTTTACTAGGGCATTACTTGACTATGACTGCACCTTGACTGTTTTATACTTGACTTTGACTGTAACTTGTGACTAAGACTTTTAATATGAAATACACTTGAAATATATTATTACTTGAGACTGGCACAAGATTGCGAAGCCAAAACTATTAGAAAAAAAAACCCAGTGATACCCCGATTCTAAAATGAGTACAAATTACGCCATAACATAGAAAATTAATATATTTCCCTTACTTATGGACTTAAGGTTAAAAGGTCTACAGAGGATGCTGGTGATTATGAACATATTTAAGTATAGTGGATTCATAATAGTATCTTAGATAATAAAAATAACAATGATAACTCCCTAATTCAAACATCAAGTCTTACTTAAATTCAGGTACGTAAGTTATTTCAAAATTAAGCATTGAACAACACCATGCATTAAACAGGTGGAATGTAATTTGGTGTAGACTAAACAAAAACCCTTGAACTGCAAATGATGGGCCTTCCTCATTTCCAGAACAGCTATTAAAATATAATAAGGATGTGGACAGTCATTAAGCATTATACAGACGATCCTATTCGTGTAAGGTCGTCCAAAACATCGGTTATACAAAATGCATTATGTTGTATACTTCCGCAACAATTTGTTACAAAATTTCGCCTTGATGGTAACCATTGAGTGATTCACATTGCCTATTTAAATACAGAGCACTCCCACTCGGAAATGGGTATTATACGAATCACAAATCTACGATCTGGTACAAAGGTTTCTTTAATCGGTCGATCTGTTCCATCCAGAGGTACAAAGGAAAGTGAAACTGTGGATCATTATAGAGCTGATTGAGCGACTTGATTGATGGTGTCGTACGGATCGTACGGCAAAGTATATGTTTGATTTATGATGGTAAAATTTTACTTGTAGCTAAGGAATCTGGTGAGTGGAATTGGTCTGAAGAGCTCTGCAAATGATGTGCTTGTCGAGTTTGCGCAACGGCTCGAGACTCGAGAGCGACAGTAATTTACTGGCGACCTCAACCTTGCCGCTGACTGCTCCCACAAACTGTTGATATATTTTGAGAACAGTATGGATATCTATGCAGGACTCTTATAAAGCAAAATATGTTGATGTCGAAGATGTATCGAAGTGGTAAAATGTTCTCCAAAACTAAGTTTCACAACCAATTAATCACCTTTCCACGCAAATATTAAATTGTTTTCTGATAATATACAGTTCACATATCATAATTATCTTTGTTAATGGAATAAGTAGATAACATGCATAATTCTTATAATTTGCCTGTGTTTCTTATACTGTCACAGTTTTATATCAACTGCCCATACTTATGCTGTTATGACCAAAAAATAGGAACTACGCGAAATTCTCAACGAAACATTTAAAGCTCTCGGCACCCACATACGCTCCATGAATCCGTAAACCAGGACGACTCGATGTAAATTTTGATAGCCTTAAATATTTATAGCCTCAGGATTTAGTTTAAGGCCACCCTGTTTTTTATTATTGCACAAATGCCGAATGATTTGCAAATTAATTAACGATCAATAAATACCATAACGGTGAAATAAGATAATCAAATTGCAATGACGATAAATGTCCCATAAGCAAGTCTGAAAGCAAGGTCTTTAACTCGAACGGTTGTAACACTTTTGTAATTGTTAAATGTAACAACTTTGACCTGACATGCTAATACAATCACTAATAAAGTTTATGTAAGAACCTACTAAGTTTCAGCGGCGCCACGGCACCCACTGTTGTGATCACCATGGCCTTACTTTGTTTCTTGAGTAAGTACCTATTGGAGTTTTGCCACGAAAGTTAAACAATGGAGTTGATGGTTTTGTATTATTTTCCAAAAATAATTATTGTTAATGCTATTGAATGTTTTTAAACTTGTGATTCTCCTGGAGTTAATGTGTTATAATGAAGGATTATTAACTGTTAATTGTTCATGAAGGAGCATGAGTGTAAGCGAATCATTCAAAGTGGAATAACATGTTTTTCATTTTTGCAATAAAACTCCAATAGAAGTTCTATTAAAGTTTCTACTATTTAACTACTACTTGAACTTTATTTGACTTTGACTGGTGACTAGGACTTTTTTATGAACCACCTAAAAGTTTTGTAAAATATTTTATTAAGTACTAGACACTGTCAAAATGTAAAAAAAAGGGGCCAAAAATTTGAAAAAAAAAACACATTGTAATGTATTTTTTTAGCATAACACCTTGAGGAAATTAAAGAACGCTGACAGCTTTAAACTCAATACCTGTTTTTGAGAACTCGAACACAGCACAGCTGAAAAGTGGAGTAGGTAAGGTGAGTATCTCAGTAAAGTAAAGCAAAACATAAGATAACATGATGAAATAAACTGACTCCACCTTGACAATCTGCTAAACAATTAAAGTGGCTAAACTAGCTACCTAACGGTTCTCATGACATTTCGGCCTAAACAAATCATCGATACCATCTATTTGTTCGACGCGAACCATTTGTCATAGATCAATGGCATTATCATTGAACCAGCTTCGGCGCAGTTAAATTAATTGACCAGAATTAAATGTTATTATGTCAAGGCTGGGCGCAATTTTATTTTATTCCCACTATCATATGACCCAATTTCTAAATAGCCGCGATGAAATGGATATGGCATTGTTAAGAGGATTCTGTTAATGGGTCAGCTAGGTGTTGATTGCAACTTTCCGAGAAATCTTGTGCTTATTTTTGAAAATAAGTTTTTTAGGTCTAACTTTGTTTTATTCTTGTTCCTGTAAAGTTTATATTTATTTCTGCATTGATGCAACTTGCAAGATCTGCTCTCGTGATTTTTTTTTGTATATATATTCCAAGTTAGATTTGATATACCTTTGCAGATATTGGTGATTGATTTTTGCTACAAGTATTTGAAAGTATATATTGATAAAGTTGAGTTTTAGTGAACATGATGTAATTGTTAACACAACAACAAACGATTTCACACTCACTGTACGTACACACACCTAACTTTAACCAGAACCATAAAAAAAAATCCCTTGGTTGTATTCTTCATGTTCATAAGTTCTTCTATATAATTTGTCATGTAAAGAAATTTAAGCAAAAACTATATATCTTTCATAGTTAGTAAATTTGCGATCGTGCTTCGATACTATTTTGAGGTGGTGGATATTTATTCAAATCCAATAGTAAACATCGATAAATTCTACTTCCAATAAATACACTATCTCGAGACAAATTAAAAGTATCGCGTAAATTCCAATGTTATTGTATATTGTTCTGCAATCACAGCAGGATAGTTTGAACACCTACACATTAATTAAGGCCCTTTCTTTGACTTTTCTTAAACATTGAAGGCTGTATTGCTTGCGTAACTATGGAAAGTGGACCTGTCGAAACCAACAACTCATGCACCATTGATGTACTGACAGAATTCCGATTTGGAAAGGATAAAAAGTGGTTCGGAATATTTACAGAAAGTTGTCACCGAAACGGGAGTCGTAGCATTCGCTTTCGTCGATCGAGCACGAAAGTTGAGGTAATATTGTATTGTAATACCATCCGGTTTTTGACCTTGGTACGAAACCGTGCCTACTACGGCCAAATAACTACGCGTCGTGACTCTATGTAGAGCATGAAAAGTAATAAATTGCGAACTTTTTGCGCCAACATAAAAAGTTTGAATAGTGAAAGTAACAACACTTACGCATCTAAGCACTTCCGAACAAAAGACTCCACCCCTTCATCTTAATAAGATTCTTAACTAACTTTTATTGAAAAGCTCGCTAGGCGAACGGCTGAGGCCCACTTGATCACTTGACGCCATTATTCTCAATTCGCTCCAATAGATTTTACAATAAAGATTAATCAGCTCAAATAGTTTCTGCGATACGTGCACATAACGTTTCAAATTAATCGAGTCCCGAGACTTTTATTAACAAATCGTCCACTAGTAGTTTAGAGAATGGACAATAACAATTTGCTGCTAGTCACAATTTTGTTTTCACCACTACGAGAATGTTAAGATTTCTAATTTTCTACCACTTGAAACAAATAAGTAGTAAAAAGATAAACCAATCAGATTTAAGTACAGCTTCAAATAGGAGAAATGGATACAAAAATGACACGAATTTCATTTCTTTCCGTTGTTTTTCACACACCGTTAAGCGTTTTCACAGAGTTTACTTATCCCATTATCGACCAATATACATAATATTGCTTTGACCATAAAATCGATGAGGTCAATGACTGTTATAAAAAATATTACGTTGGCAGCGCCGTATAAAGAAAATCGCCTGAAGCCTTTTAGCGTCTGAAGGCGGTCCCTCACAATTTCTCTATGACTTTACGACTTTGATGTTGCGTAATACAATTTTTCAATTACTTTACATCTAGCGGTATCTTTAACAAATTGTTAGCGGGTGCGCCAGTGTTTGGACAATGTAGACTTTCCTGGAACCTCATCATCATATAATAAGTCTATCAATCAGCGAGATTATTCTATTAAATTCATGCTTGCATTCAAATTAGCGGAGCGTGACTGCCGTCACACAACAATACTTGTTGTATACAAGGGGTCCAAAGGAGCCACTTTCACTGGTCTTATCTTCATGAGCCCCGCAGCAAGCGGATGGCCAGGTACCAGAACCTTTGCTTTACGTAACAGCAGGATGGGGTTACGTCTTTGTTTCTTTACCTATAGCCTTAAGCAGATTTTTGCCGCTTAACGATTGGTAACTCCATTGAAAGTTACTAGACTTGGGACTACCGAGTAATAGTTAGTAATAGCATTGCCTGTATCTTCTGTGGTAATACCAAGAAGCTAAGAAAGTTGCGAGTTCAGTGCGCTATTTTATTTTCTTTAGCATCACGTTTGCCCTGGTTCTTTTTGGTTATGTAATATGTTTTGTTTGAGATATTTCGATAATATTGTCAGATATAGACAATGGACATGGTAAGGCAACTGTTATGCAAAAATATAGTTTTAATTGTTTAAAATTACAAGGATAATGTACGAGTAGGTAACTACTCACTACTAGCATTTAGATTTCATTAATCCGTGTTAGTGGAATCATATAGGCCTCATTTACAGAAGATTAGGAAACTTTGCTACCTTATGGTCGTTCTGACCTTACCTCGCTATAGGCACGTACAGTTTCTTTTTCCAAATTCTAAGAACTATAATTGTTCGTCAAGGAGTTCAAGGTTTAGTCAAAGAAGCCTCTACAGTCAAGGTAATCTAATCTGTAACTTAGCACGTTGATCGTTTTATTTTCCACAAGTTACCCTAACAAGACCATTGGACAAAGAAAACTCTTTGGAACTAGTTGCGATTAGGCAATTCTAAATTTTTTACCCATAAAATGTATTCCTAACTGCATAGCAATAATCGTAACATTTAACTACGATTCTTCTTTTGAATTACCGAAACATGTTGGTCACGGCCTTTTCCCACTATATCGTACAACTAGACTGGAAATTAAAAACTTTCGTAGGAAAGTTAGCTTAGGATATTTACGGTTTGTTTTATAGTGGAGTCAAAAAGAAAAAAGGATCTGTATGATTCATTATTATAGCACTAGCTAATTGCCAATCAGTCAGCGGCAAAGACTAAATAAACCAAATATCATTGGTCAGCGGATTTCTTCGGATTAATGACCTTTGGTGTTAAACTTGATGCAGAAAATATTAACATTTCATTCCCAGTTATATTACCAGTAGATCTCCCGGAGCAATGACTGATCTCCACATGACGCCCCTGGATCGAACGTAAGCATGCGGGGACGCGGTCGCCTCCCATACAGCAGTGCCTGCACCCGCTTGCAAGGGGCACGTCGATCTATTCGGACCAAATGCGTCCTACATGGCGCAGCATTAATAGTATTCTGTGGTTGAAATAAGTGCTTTGCCAATATTTCGAGTCGTGATAAACTGGGCTTAAACTCTATTACTTCTTCTGCTCTAGTAGGAACAGTCAGTCAGTTTCTTGGTCAACATTAGGTATGCCATAGACGTACGCTCCGTTAACCTTGCTATCTTTATTGCATGTAGATCAACCGTTACGTTGTTCTGGTAGTATAGATTGTCATCACCAGGTCTTGGTGCCTGGGTAGGAGTAAATAAACTAGAACGGTTCCAAGCTATACTTGAACAACAAAACAGTCATCTAGATAAAATTCTTCGTCATTAATCTATTAATTCACATTAATCTACGTAATATATTATTTCTTTGTTTAAAATTAAAAAAACAATAGAACAAATTAGAATAGAATACAATACAAAAACTCTTTATTGACACCAAAAGATAAATACAACTTACAGAGAAAATTATAAAGATAGGTACAATGGGCGGCTTAGAGCGATTTCTTTCAGACATAAATTAATCCAGAATGTATTTTAATACTATGCAATGAACAGCGGAATAAAAGAGACTGCATCTCACGACACAGGTATGTTCCTAGTGTGGGATCCGTATCTACTTTAAATATGTATTTCAAAAAAATAAGTATCTGCTTTAAATATTTCTTTGATGATACACCGAAAATCACAACTCAATACCAAATCGTGTAGCATAAATTTCTATGTCAAATAACAATTGAAATAATTTAAAACACCCATTCATTAGTGTTCCTTTCTTTTACATTCTAAATATTTAACATTCCTGATCGCTGAGAGAAAACAATGAAGACTGTATCGTGTATTAGTATCTCACGGTCCATCGTGATTTACATGTTTCAGTACGAATAGCAGAGATTTCCCTAAGGAATACCAATAGCGCCATTCTTATAAAGGTTTGTTAGTTTACTGTTACTTTGGTTGCTAACAAAGATTTGACCATGATCGCCAAATAACAACTACTAAGTAAAACCATAGTACTCGTAGAAACAAATAGAAAATGATTTAAATAGTTTAGTTTATTTATAGAAATATATGTATACTTACTCGTACAAACTGCCGGTTGGCTTAGTTGGGTGGCGGTCGCCTTCTAAGCGGCTACGGGGTATCGGGTTCGATTCTCGGCGGGAACACAAGTTTTCTCCCAATGGAAAATTTGTGTTTCTGGTTGTGATTGTGTGTGTGATGTGAATGTTTCCGGCACCCACGACACAAGTCATCGAACTTAGTGTGGTAGTAGACGGTGGTGTACACTAGTCAAGGAAAAATAAAAAAATTAGGTTTAGTTTTAAGGAATTTTATAATGATATCCTATAATGTAATAATTTAAACGTAACCTAATCTTAAAAAACCGACTTCACTGCTTATATTTTGTTTCTGAAGTATAATCTACCAAACAAAAAAAGAATTTAGAGAATCGGTCCACAAATAGGGGAAAATCGGTGAACATACATAAAAAAAAATACATACGGTCGAACATAGAACCTCTTCGTTTTTTGAAATTATTTGCAATATTTTCTGACGTTGCAATCAATAAAAAAAGTGATGTAGTTCGCTCCGGATTTATTTTGATGGTTTTCTTAATATTTTTGTACCTAATTGAAAATGTTCTTAGTAAATCATCATCATCACGCTTCTTTATAGCACATAACCAACTGATACTATTTTACCCTCGGCTAGATTTCTTTCATTTCCTGTAAGATTTGTTAACAAAAGTCGTGGTTCCAGAAGCTTAAGCTAATTCATCCTTCATTAACACTCCCTTTAATTAACTTTCTTTAATCTCTTGAGTTACTTTCACTAGTCACGTTTTATGTTTAAACATGCCCTTTTCCTAATGGTAGGTCCTATTTTCAACCGACTTAATAAAAGAAGGTTCTCAACTTGACTGTACTTTTTTTTATGTTACGCTATATCTCCAAATTATGAATCGATTTTGATGCTTTTTTTTTTTGGTCGAATATACTTCAGAGATGGTTCCAAATACATTTTATCGAAATATAAGCGACAAAGTAGGTTTTAATCAGGTTTGTATAGAAATCATATTATTATTTATGTAATTTTCAATATAAGTATTTAATTGATAGATGTTGTTATCTCACAGATTCCATAAGAGTGTAAGATCTAAAGATTTATTACACTAGGCAGGTCTATAAGCAAGGGATAATCAATGGTCATTCTATAGATTATTTTAGGCAACGTTGGTTCTGGTTCTACCTAATATAACCAAAAGCTTCCAAACAACATTCTTTGAGATAATTAAAAAATAACGAGTCCATAATTTATGTTGTATACGGCTTGAAACACGTAGAAAATGTCAACTTACTTTGTAGTCGACTAGTTTCGGACAAATTCCTCCAAATTCCGAGGCCCGAGCCGCTCGCTTTTGGGTATCGCACGTCTAACTCATCCTGATGGAGGACAACAAATTTGTCGGAAACTAGTCGATCTACTTCAAGCCGTATACAACATAAATTATGTATAATACTCACGATAGTTTTTATTTTCATAATAACGAGTCCAGTTCCCATTACTGCAGAGACCACAAAGAACAGCTTTATACGTGTATTAATAACCGAGTAACCGACTTCATTAAAATTTTACTCTTATTATATTTTACGTTTTAGACTCTTTAGAGGAACGCATTTACACGCTAGCCATAGAGGAGAAAAAACTGGTGTAAAAATAAAGCAAAACGCTCAAAGCTGGAATACCGAGAACGACTAACTAGTTATTAGTCTGTGACGGGGGCAATTACAAACGATAACTTACAAGTGTTACGACACAGTCTATTACGCCTAAAGGCATTCTATTACGGTCTACGTCCACTGTTGTCCACTATAGAACATCGAACGCGTGAATATCAATCGAGTCCACTCCGATTGCCATTTCTCCAATTGATTAGTCATGCAGACGTGTAGCAATGCTGTTCACTTATCACTTCAGCATCTAGATATAACGTGCAACAAAAAACTTCGCGAGAACTTTTCCTCGTACATTCACTATTCATTACTAGATGAAACCTTGGAGACTTGAGTCTTGCGCTAAAACTAATTACAACACATGATTATTCAAATCTATTTCGATCTTAATTAATTAAAGCCGGATCTGAGATAAGAGAATAACTCATATGACAATTTGACGAGTACAATAATACGAAACGAGAGGATGTCAGAAGCGTCAGAGTTGTATAGACAAAGTTAATCTTACGTATGCTTACGTGTGCGATTACGGCACCCACCTGCCCCATTCATCTCGTAAGAAAGCAAAAGAATATTATAATTTAAAGTCATAATCGAGGCATTGAACTTGCGGCTATAGATCGTGTGATTAATCCAGAATACTTTCACTATAAGCGGTAGAATCAGTGTTGCCACTCAAAGGCGTTTGGCTTGTTAGTGGTTTATGACATTTTTATAGCAATAAAGGTTTTTATTATGCTGGATAGTCACGCATTTGACCACTGTCTCACTTGATGGAAACTGATGATGCGGCCGACAAAAGGTAGACACAGAAACTTATATATCAAGTTACAATGTCATTATAATATGAGACAGCTTAACAACGTTATACACTGATAATTATTATTTTATAAATAGATATTCAATAGTTTATTTTCCTGTAAGATAAGTAGGACAACGAGGTAATTCTCTACATAAATTACCTGCTACTGTCTCGGTTAGTTACTGTTGTATCGCGGGCAAATATTGACTAAGTATATACCCATAATATCAAACTGCGCCTAAAATAAGAACAAAGATCCCAACATATCGATAAAACAATTGAAAAACGATAAAATTTCAATTTTTATTCTTTTTTTAATCACAAAGAATGATAACTGTCATAATTTTTATATTTATAGGAGATTGTGTAGCATAAGCATGGCAACATTAAGCCAGTTACATAGCAGATGAGTTTGCCTATAAAATTATAATAATTAACATGGATTGTATGAGGAATGAGTCAGCAAATGATGACTTGATAAGAATAAAGAATGTCATTGCAGAACTATTGTGTGAGCTTTCGATAGTCTTCAGTGGGAAAGAAAGCGAACATTTTTCTTTATTCTTGAGCGGAGTGGACTCAGGACTTGCGACGGGGCTACATATATTGATTATCAGAATTGGATGATCAATAAAAACTACCTTTCATAAAATAATTAAACGGAAGCGAAGCTTAAAAAAACCGACTTCACCGCTTTATTATCGGAACCTTGATCCACCAGCTTTCAAATGAAAAATGAATCATCAAAATCGGCTCACAACGAAAGAAGTTGTGAGGTAACTTTTGAAGTCGGGTAAACCAGAACATCGTCAAAGTACGCATTATTCGTCACAAAATAGACATTATTGACGATATTTCAAGAACTACTGATCAGATCTTGATGAAATTTAAATGGGACCAATTAGAAAGCAACATCTTTCATACTAAAAAAATTTTCGAAATCGGCTCACGTGGAGAAATGTTATGAGGTAACACACATAAAAAAAAAAAAAACAGTCGACTTGAGTACTTCCTCCTTTTTTGGGAAGTCTGTAAAAACACTGTTATTTTATAAATTACCAGTAACTACGCCGGCAATTTTACTTTTACTTACTTGCAAGTTGTGACATACAACAATAGAAATCAATACACTAGCCAGAAATCAAATAACCAGCCGCACTCGCACACCTTTGGATAGGTACTTCTCTCCACACAACGGCGAGAGTTCAACTCGCACTTAGGTGATTCTTATAATATTGTTAAAACATAAAGTTTACATTATATTACGTTTGAAACAGATACGTATGTAAACAATAAGTAAGCAATGACGCTTTCCACAGTGTCTTCATGCCAGCCCCCTCCCCCTTTTGCCCCTAAATGCCCTGAATCCACACCTGGAACGGATTTTGATCTCTCGGCTCAGTGAGACGGATTATAATTCGCACGAATCTCATGGGAGCTTGAGTAGGTACTTATTTCAATATCTTCCGTTTGTTTAGTTAGAGAGTTTGAAGACAATACTCGATGTTTCCAGTTTCATGCAAACTGAGCGTTAGTGTATGACATCGTGATCCTAAAGAAAGTAACGAGCCTTATAATTTCAAATTTATTTTTAATCGACTTCGAAAACGAGGCTCGGTTGTATTTTTTACCGACTTCCCAAAAAAGGAGGAGGTATTCAAGTCGACTGTTTCTTTTTTTTTATGTGTGTTAGCACATAACTTCTCTCCACGTGAGCCGATTTCAAAAAATATTTTTTAGTTTGTAAGATGTCGCTTTCTAATTGGTCCCATTTAAATTTGATCAAGGTCTGATCTCTAGTTTTTGAGTTATAGTCAATAATGCGTGTTTAATACATGAAATCTGATCAAGGTTCCGAAGATAAAGCGGTGAAGTCGGTTTTTTTAAGCTTTGCTTGAGTTTATTTATTTATATATATGCTACCTTAGAAATCCGTCACGTATGGACAATAGGAAATTGTCGTTTTTTTTCTTTTGTTTTAAGTGATATACTTTCAGATTGATCCCACAAAAATTTCATCAAAATTGAATTAGTAGTTTGGTTTTTAAAATAACTGGAAAAATATGTTATCCAAGTAAACGAAATTGCTTATTTTGCTTGCCAGTGACATTTTTATTTTGTACCTTCCATATAATATATCTCACTCCAGCATACGTTGTGAGATAGTTTATTGATAGAAAGTGTGTTTCAATGGCCCCATGAAAAGATAATCAAAATAAGTTGTAATAAGGTTTTGGAAATATTGGAAAGGTGGATTTTGGTTTAAAAAAATATTCAAGTAACGTTATAAGAAACGACGTTTCTACGAGCTTTTCATTAAAACAAGCCTATGATGTTATTTATGAGTAAAAGTTATTACCACGCCTTCTTTAGAAATATTCCTACAGTATGTTATTAAATTTAACTAATTATAGTTTACAAGTGACTATTATTATAGTGTTTTAATGAATATTAACAGGAGTTACATAATTTGACAACAGGAATGAAAATAAAAGCCAAAGCAAGATAAAAAGATAAAAAAGATAAAAAGTTTTTTATTCAGGAAAAACAGTGTTTGGTACATATTGATTAAAGATAAAATATTTATGTGAGTAATAATTGCGATATTATGTACCTTTGTGTCTTTAGCTGGGTAAAAAAAAAAAAAGCAGACACAAATAAGCTAAGCAATTTAAAACCAGATTGTTCAGAACCAGAAGTAATATACAATGTAAGTACCTAGCAGTATATAGCAGTAGGATTTATTTGCAGATTCCTCCTGGGGCAGTCCCACACCATTGCCAAACTTTCAACCGCCAAGCAGTAGTATGCAAATATTCTGTATTTTGAATTGAAGAGCAATGTTTACAGTAAAATTACAGGGCAGATTTAACATCAAATTTTTCTAAGGGTGACGAACGCAATGCTTTGCCGCGCTGGATTTTCAATTGAAATTCATAACTCTGATATGCACTGTACTGCACTATAACTATAAATATTTGTATCAATAACGGGATATTTACCATACTTGCATACCATGCACTGTAACTGCCAAGAGTGACGCTTACCATCAGGCGAGTGACTTGCTCGTCTAGTCTCTCAATCAAATAAGTATCTAATTGATGCTGGCAAAGACGTATCGAAAACCCTTCAAGTATCAGCAATTAATTAGGTACGTACCGTTTACATTAACGAATTGGGAGAAGCCCTATAGAGCAATAGGAATGACAGAGCAATGGTAAGTACTTGCGTCTAAGTACCTACCATTTACCACTAGTTTTTTCTAATTGCATTTGTCAAAAAGGGCTCGATACTTTGCAAATCACCTATACAACAAAAATTGCTTATTTTTGCTGCAGCGATCCTTGGTTTCTAACTTACTTAGTCTTGCATAGTCTTCTAGACTAGATTAGTTTAGTTTAAGCTGTTATTGTTGTAATACTTGTAATAAAACATCAGGGATAGTCAAAATAATAATATTTTGAAAATAAAACCGCGAAAAGACCCGGTATTCACATAAAAACATGTAATGAAACGGCCTGGACCGCACAGCAATTATTACAAGCAGGCGTGATGTTTACCACCGAGAAGGTAAGCAATAATTAAAATATATCCACTCAAGTGACTGGATTTAACGACTATACAGACTCTTCCCTTCCATATCCCTTTACCATTTCCAGGAACTAAAAGAACCGTCAACAAAACCAAGTACGTTGACCTGGTGGCGCCGAGCGCCAGGCGTCACCATTTGATAACACTGGAACCTTAGTAACTATTGTTCAATCTATAATGGAACTCGTACTCATCTGTGGTCCAGGTTAAATGGGCCGTGGCGTGCTGGGCCTTAACAATGGAAGGTATTGACGAGCCATTCAATTCGCTAATACCCCCTTTAATTGGTTCAGTGATTTATCTGAAAGTGCTATTGATTTGGTATTGAATAGATTTTTTAAATTGTTATTAGGTCGGATTGGTTTAGTAAAACACTCGACTCTTATATTCTTACGGGTATTTCCAACGTCTTTACTTTCTCATTTCACTAATAAATAAAAAATACGCCACAGAGTTTCCTGCCAGGTTCTTCTAGAGATGCCTGCTGAGTGCCTCTTTGGGGCCTATGTGATTTTGATTTTGATCGACTAAACTAATTAAACATTTCAAGTGGAATAAGAAATGTGTGGTATTCATGAAATCCTGCGTAAGGGATTTAAGTGGAATGCGCGTTTTCGAATATTTAGGAATGGTACAACATGAATGTTCTCGTATGTAGTTCTTGGCGGCAAAATAACATTAAAGAATGGATTCTTCACTTACCTACTGTTAAAATTTTGTTGTGAGTAATATTTGGTATGAGTGAGCCTGTTTTAGGAATGGTACAACATGAATGTACTCGTATGTAGTTCTTGGCGGCAAAATAACATTAAAGAATGGATTCTTCACTTACCTACTGTTAAAATATTGCTGTGAGTAATATTTGGTATGAGTGAGCCTGTCCTAATGAAACCTGTGATATGTATCTGATCGGCAGAGCCACCACGTGCAAGTGAGGTCAGTTCTTGTTGGTAATATATAAATCCGAAAGTGTATGAGCAGGCTTAATTGGTTGCGCGTTGACTTCTAAGCAGCTAAGCATTGTGTTCGATTCCCGGGTAGGACTACCAGGTGGGAAATTTGTGTTTCTGTTTGTGGATGTGATACCGTTACCCTCAATACAAGTCTTTGAATTTAGTGTGGGGCTGTGAATGTGAAAGCGTTTATGTGTGTGTTTAAATAATAATGTGTTTGAACCGAGATATCTCTAAAAGATTTGGAAGCGATTTGGTGTGTAACACATGTTGCATAGTTTTTTCTCCCGATTAACACTCACACACAGCCACGACGCAAAGTTAGTTATATACGAGTAAATTTATTAAGAGCAAAACCTCTAAACCAAGACGTTATATATTGTGTTTTTTCTAACTCTACCTCTGAACTCTCCATGAAGGAAAAACACTTGTAGGACCACCATCCACTTGACTGATTTATTTTTTTAGTAATCTGGCTTTGTGCAAAGGTTAAAGATAAAAAGGGCTCGTCTACCTGCGACGGGGTCCAGGCCAGAGTAATTAGTTACCAGCACCCATTTAGTTTCATAGCACCCTTATCGGAGGCTTATCAGCGTTAAAAACGGCAGTATTTTAACTATTGTTCTATTTCAGACAGGTACAAAGATAACACCTATATCTATTGGATTTACGCTTATTTTATGCATAGTTTTATTGTTTACAAGCTTTAAATTGCTGTGTTTTTAAGTTTGTTTAGGTTAAATCTTGCTAGCTGAATTAGAACCACATCCTCTTTCTCTACGGAGCTGATTTTTTAAATGTTGGTTTAGTTCCGATATCAATGCATTTTTATGGTATCCATGACTTGTAAAAAAAACCAGGAATAGCTTCAAATAATGGAACTCTTCAACGGTCAAAAGCGCACACGACATTTTGTGTACCTACACGTTTAATTATGATACCCGTTTTTAAGCTTTACCATAACATGGTCTCTGCACTCAGACTTGGATCGTGAGTAGTCGTGACAATGGAACTCCCCCTTGGTTTGCAGCAAAAACATGAAATGAACTCATTCAACTATGGTAAACCATTCTGTCACCATATCATGGCTACAACAGTCAAGGTTTGCTCCTGTTGACTGAAAATCAGCAGATCAAGTGTTGAAACAACACTTGGAAATAAGCTGAGTCACAGCCCTTTCGGCACTCTCTATTGTTTAAGTATATTATGAAAAAAATAGGTATATTACAAAACAATTAAACTTAATTAAAGTTTCATTTTTTTGTCATTAAACTTTATATATTATATTTTGTGATTTTCTTTCTTTATAAAAGCTTGTTTTTAAAAATATTTTTACTATTAATTTATTTGTCAGAGATATTGTTAGTATACGTTACAGAAAATAAATAAAGGCGTAATTATATCGTTATCGTAGCTGCACTTATCTGTACCTACAAAAATAAAAAAATAAAATGTAAGCAAATCGAGAACCTTTTTTCCTTTAATCCTTTTTTATTACATAAACTGGGAAGTTAATTATAACTTTCAAATACATATTATACCTAACTATAACCTTAGGTATGGATATAAAACTTTGCAAATGTATGTAATACATGCGGTACTCTTCGAGGGCTTCTAGAAAATCCCTCGAGTTTTGGCTATTTTGGATTGTATTGCGCTTAACTGATAATGGCATGTATTTTAAATTATACCATATCTATTCCTATCTTGTATTCTATATTTTCTTAATCAGTTACTCTATCTGAAACCACCCTTGAATAATTTAAAGGTGCCCCATCAACTAAAAAGGGGTGCACTTAATTTACAAAATAAACTGATTCTTGAACTTATTTAGTGTCTCAAGTGTTTTAAAATAGTGCTGGTATGGTAGAGGATCGGCTGCTGGTGGGGCCTGAGACAGCACACATAAAAACTTAACGGAAAAAAACGAATACGCTCATCTCCATTGCAATACGGCGTTTGAAAGGAATAGAATATTAGAATATATCCTTTTTGAATCGAAAACGCGTACCTAATAATAGTTTCTATCAAAACTTTTCAAAGTCCATAGTAGGTATATGTAATTGATATCGAGATAGGAATCAAACCTACGGTTTGGTAATTGTGGACATACAATTTGGTGTGGCTAAAACATGTTACGTAATTTATAAATCTAAAACTAAACTATTCAACGTAATATATATTTTTTTAAATCCGGACTGCGGAAAATGCGGTCCTACTTTTCGTGTAATCTCTTTTAATTTTCATCATTTTGATACCCTACTCGATAGGTTTGGTAAATTTCTTTACTAACGTAATTTCGCGACGAAAAGTTTTGTTTTTTGACGCCATTTTTTTTTTCAAACTTTTATATAGTTAAATATTAGGAACACTTGGTTTTTTGAAACGAATCCAACGATACCATAACTGTCGAAATCAATCATTCAGCCGTTTGGAAGATTAGAGGTAATAAAGAAATTTACAAATATACAAGGTACGTGCGATAAACTAACCCTTCCTTGGCAGTAAGCTCGGTGCCTTGTATAGGTAACTTAGGTATTTGCTGTTTAGATTTATATAGTTCTAGTTTAGTTTTAAAAAACAGGTAATTTCGGTTCTAGTTTAGTTTTAAAAAACAGGTTGTCTGGAAGAGATCGCTTTAAGCGATAAGACCGCCCATTGTAGCCTTTCATGTAAAATTGTATTTTTATGTACCAATTCTTTTAAGGTGTTAATAAAGAGTAATTGTATTGTAATTGGGCCGTAGATAGAGGGGTGGTTCCTTGGCAGTCGGGTAAAAATAAGAACTAAATTTTAAAAGATTTTTACCACAAGACGGCACAACTCAGCATAATGTCGGTTGTAAAAAAGCAGCAGCAAATTCTGTTTTAGAGATAATTCTATCTAAGATATTCAACAGACATTAATATTTGTGAGTTACGTATTCTGGAAAGATTTGGAATGTTTAATACAGAATTCATGCCTTTGTGCAAAAGTAATAATGTTGTAGCTGGCCTTCTCGTATCAGATATATTTAAGACCTTATTCAACGTACCAAGGTACGATGGGAGCTTTGACGCCTTTGACTCACAAAACAAGCTAATTTCGTTATTTTTGGACATAAAATTGTCCATTGAAATAGCAGCCGTGATTTGTAAATGTTTATTCATTGCATGACGCAGAACTGCACCTAAACTTGACTCACAGTTGTATGATATGTAATTTTATATGCACACTGCACTGATTATTTTGTATGTATTGTACAAGCCTAAAATAACATATAAATGTTATGTTATTATATATGACGATATAATAACAACGACTGGAAAAGACGAGCCGAAGATCGGGCTCAGTGGCGCGCTTTAGGAGAGGCCCATGTCCAACAGTGGACTGAGGTAGGCTGAGTATAATGATGATGATGATGATAATAAACTGGTTGTGATTGTGTGTGTGATGTGAATGTTTCCGGCACCCACGACACAAGTCATCGAACTTAGTGTGGGGCTGTGAGTGTGAAAGCGTTTATGTTATGTATGTTAATAACAACCCTACAAGTACATATTATTATGCTTATATCACACATCCACTTTATGTACATTATTTTTACCAACAAATACAATATTTAGTGCTCTATTTTTTTATTGCTGATTGACGTCACAGTTGGCGTAGTGGGCTCTGTCCTCAGCCCTGGGTTCGATTCCTTACAGGAACGCAGTATTCCTTCCCAAGGGACATTTGTGTTTCTAGTTGATGGGTGTGATATAAATGTTTCCGTCACCCACAATGCGTTTGTTTATTTGTTTTTGTATTTGGTTTTAATTTTTTTTTTGGTATGTTTATGTTATCCGTTTGTTTATTATTATAAATACACATATATAGACATATATACATAAAACAGGAATTAAAAAATAATTATTGTTCTATACTTCTTACAAAATTGCTTAGTAAAAGTATGACGAGTCCGAAACACTGTCATAATTCACAGATAAATAAGTGAACAACTAAGTAATACAATTTACTATTTGTATATTGTAACATAATATGTTACGATTAACAACCGGGCCTAGAAAATAAGTCAATAAACACAATATATATTTATCTATACCTACACAAACTGACGTAATGTCACTGTACACAAACCAATTATTAAATACACAGAGATAATAGGTACTTAGCGTGGGAAGGATTTTTTGTTCTTTTCCAGCGAAGCTACTACGTCTGTGAACGTCTACGAGTGGTACTAGCGGGGATTTGAGAAAAAAATATGTCTATATCCCCATCGAAATAGGATATATTATTTCGATGATATATCAATTTCCACTCATAGCTAGATTTGCAAGGATCTGTATCACAGTGTGGTAAGTGATCCTTCTCTATCGTAAAGATTATAGGTGCGACCATAAATTCAACAAGTGTCAATTATTTTTTTTTATATACCCGAACCTCTATTTTCATCAAATATAGCTAAGAACATTCCCGACTAAATCACCTTTCAAACAAAAAAACAAAATCAAAATCGGTTCATTCGGGAGCTACGATGCCACAGACAGACAGACACACACGCAGACATGTCAAACTTATACCATCCTGTCGTTTCTGCGTCGCGGGTTAAAAATTTAATAGAATTTGTATGAAAATTATCTGCCATATAAATCAACAGACACTTATTATGAGGTGGTACAAAAGCCTTAATCTACTATTTTACTGACTCCTAACAGTTTACAGCTACAGCGTAGTTATTATTATTATATTTATAATATTCTATAGGTATTGTTGATTTTTATCAATATTTTAGTTTATGGCTTACCAAATTCTTATTATATTCTTGAATATAATATTGAATGAATTGAACTAGAATTGAATGTGAAATTAAATAATAGTAGCCATTATTTACCAAATACAGCTAAGAAAGAACAATCACGACAAACCAGCTTTTGAAATCTCATTGATCTCATTAGATCATAGGTTTGGCAGATGGATTAAGAAATTACGGCGAATTTTATTCAACCTAACATTTTCCTTAGATACTTAAATCTGGAATCATTCTAAACTAATCATGCGATAACCTTATCAACGTTCCCCAACACTATTACATAAAATCCGTGCTTATCAGCGCATTTAATGCATTGCAACAAAAAACAATTGAAAAATCGTTGACACATCGTCCTATGGAAACATGCACTAAACGTCATCTCTGAATGGACGGAAGTCGCCAACCGCCGCGATATTTTGAGCAAGGCGCGTCGGGCGTGCAACTTCTGAGGTATAAATAAAGTAGATAGGTACCTACTGAGAAACTTACATCCCACGGTAGCGACTTGATTCTCGAATCTTGAGCAAGCTATGACAAACTATCTCTAGCTAAGCAACCCACGCTGTAGATATTTTACGTTCTAAAGCACTTGTGTTCGGAATGTTAATAAGTGAGAAACAGTTTTAATTGATAGTCATTATTTGAACTTTGGTGCTCTTTAGATTCATGCTTCTTATGTTAATAAGTTGTAGAAAATTTAACTTGGCTAATGGAGAGATTTACGGATTGTACCAATGATCATTAAACCAGTGGGATGTCCGTTAATGACCCTATAACAAATTAAGGAATGTTTAAGGCTTAATGAATAGTGGTTGTATAGATAGCTAATGGGAAAATTAAGATGTTTCAGATGGCATAGTTAGAGATATACTTATAATAGTGGGTATATTATGTACAACTTGAAATATATATACCTTTTAGTCATAAATATACCTTTATATACCTTTTAGTTATAAACATAAATATAGAGATCTCAATGAACATCAACAATATTGCTGAATTGGGCAGAGTATTCAGATCTAAATAGTACATGGGGGCAGGATACTAGTGAATCGAGACAAGACTGGCCCTGTAAAGGTACTGATAGGTTTTTATCGAAAAACGTATCGAAGATTATTGATTATTATTTAACTTGCAAGCCAATTACATAACAATTATTCTTAAGCTAGCCTAAGCTCTATCAAGACTATTATAACTTGTAAGTGACACTTATCTCTGCTTGTAGGATACCTATCTATTAATAGTATTTGCAGCGGTTACAATTTGTTTAAGTAAATTTATACACAGTAAATATACATTTTGGGAATCGCTGATGATAGTTTACAATTTCAGCGATATATCTATGGCCTTCAAACTAGACAAGCCTGTATCGTAAAGACCCACCAATGTTATAAGCAGTGGATCCAGTTATTCCAAGATCTGTGACGATTTTGTTTTGATCCTATTGCCTTAATCTTGTAAAGTCATAAACATCGCATTCTAAAACCAATACCTTTATAATAAGTATAATAATTTATAACAGTACTGAAATGGTTACATCAGACAATAAGCATGTTGACAAAGAGGTGAAATATTGGACAACTGCGCAGGTACCATTAACGTTTATCCTTGGATCGAAATAGAAAGGATATCCGTTTGAACTGTATGAACATAATATGAGCATTAGACACGCTATACAAAACATTCATGTCCTCTAAATTAAATGTTCTGTTAATGCACCTTTGTATCATCAAAGGAATATCAATGAAATATGAAGAGTCACTGTTATGAAGGTTTTATGAGATATTATTGGGTAGGTCTGTGTTTATGTCTTGTATTATCTTTTGTAGAGTAAGCATACTTCTAAATAAATTATCAAATTTGTAGACTTCCGCGAACTATTACTTATTTGTATGAATCTGCCGAAATATCGAGGTTAAGTAAGAATTTATGTTATTTTGAAGATTTAGAGCAAAAGTCTTTTTGCTCTACTCGGCATAAACAAATCAATATTTTTTTAACTAATGTTTCATATTGTTTACAAAATATGTGATGTGGCTCAATACATCATTGATTAGTATGTTATAAACTAAAGTATATTATAAGGTAGAGATGTATAGCTGCAAGGTTTCTAGTTAACATTAAAATATATAAAAAAATGATTAGAACACTTTTTTTTTAATATTATGTTTAATTGCTGCTATTTGTGTGTATTATGGTATTAGTGCTATTAGAATGAACAACGTTTCAATTGTAATTTTGGAACGAAGTTACTTATTTTCATTGAGGGCTAGAGTTTAACACGGGCATCTAATAAACGTATAATTGTGATAGAATTTAAAGAATAATTAGCTTGTTTCTTTTAGAAACTTTAACCTCTGATAAATAGACATTTGTATAGACAACCAAATCAAGCTGAAACACCCAAATTTAGGCTCTAATAGACAACAAAACAAATATGCGAGACTAGGTACTTTATCTACGAAGAAAGGCACCATATACCTACTACCTACTTTAGCACTTTAAGCACTTGATTTTGAATGAAACAACAAAACAAACCACTAAAAACAAAATTCACTCAATGGAATAGACACTTCCTGTTCCAATAAGCTCAAGGACGCACCCAGCCCGCACCCTGCTTCCGTTTGACGAATCGGGGACATTGGGGTAAAGTAAGTATATTGTTAGTAGCAAAAACTGAACAGATGTTCCGAGTCTTTGGGAACGTTCGATGCGGTTAGCCGATTCTACAGGTGATCAGGCTCTTAATTTTATTACGCAGGTGGCAAAGGATATAAATTTGATGGTCTTTCATATTATGAGGTAGTGAGCTATGTATTCATATTCAAAAGCAAATAAAACAGAGATTTAAATATGCTGTATAATTTAAATCTTGATTTTATATCTTGTTGATTATAAGTATTATGTTTGTGGACGAGTGAAATATAAATGTTTTGTTCGTAATCACTGAATAAATGTTTCAAAATTACCATAATTTTGCAAAACATCATCATTGTAGTAAGGTAACTAACTTATCACAGATTACACAAAGTTAATGTTCTTATCAGTTACTGCCATTAGGTAAGCTATTAAGTATAATGCGAATACTAGAAACCCCTCTGTCGTATAAATTGATGGTTAATAATCAGTTGAGGTCACACACTCTCAAGAGATCACGATTCCCTTTCCTGCTTCCAAGCAGCAAGTAGAAAGGAGTGAAACACTATGATCAAGTTGTCGCGAGTGTCCCATTAACACTTCACTTTCCCAACAACCCAGAATTTAAGGCATTTACTCATCTGCCGGCTCTACCAGTAATTACAGGGCCACAGGGGTGGTTATCCGAGCGTAATGATAAAGGAGAAACCTCTGATAGATCGCCAATGAAGGATTACTTTCTCGAAAATTGCCTGAAAGTATGCCGAGCGAAATTGTTTTTATTTTTCGAAAATATGTGGTTTATACGAGATTTCTGGTGAAGGCCAACCACCGTGCGCGTGCGTTCAAGCATTAAGGTGCTTGTTTATTTTTTCTGATTTTGTTTTGGTTGGCCTGGGTTAGTTTAAAGTAACATTGAAATGCATCTATCGATCTGATAATGGGTAAGTAATAATACACCTACCGACCTGCATGCTATTATTGCAACACGTACCAATTTTAAAAATTTCATTTATTTATTTAGAAATTCTCAACCCTTTAAATTTAAACATAAATTTCACTACAAATCGTAAAACCACGTGTATATGTAGGTACATAAGTCGACGCGAAATAGATAATAATAAAGTTATTATTAATATTTTTATTAGGTAGGTACACATAGTACAACATACTCATACTGTACGAAATCATTACTAGATACATTATAACTATTTTTTTAATATTATATGTTTTTTCCGTCATAACCGTTTAATACAAGTAAAAGTAAATTAATAAACACAAAAGTAACGATCATAGTTCATAAAATATTTTAAACAAGCTTAGGCATATTTCTAAAACTCTTATTATTCATTTTAACTATTATGTAAAGGATAAGGTTCAATACAGTAACATGATAATTAGTATTTTAGTAAAGATGCATTATTGTGTTTTTCCGTATTAGTTACATTATCAGGTCACTTAGATCCCCCGATAATTTACCCGATATTAACAATATTTTTTTATCAAAGTCAGAATTATGTTATGTAAATAAAGCATCATCACTCTTGTCTTTGATGAGGCTCTGAGTGACCCATCGAGATACGACAGAACTGCGGTCTGAAAAAAGACTCGAAGGTTACCTTGTATTTATGTTACAATTGCATGCTTACTTGAGTTACTTGCATTTGATAAATCTCTCACACATACGGCTTGCAAGCAATGTAAATACAGCTTCAAAATAAAAATGAACGTAACGTAATAATAAAGGTGTGTTTTCACGGGTCGGCCTGGGTCGAATGACTTAGACCAAGTTGTTCGACTTTATTCGACTTGAATGTAGTAGAAAGACCGTCTTCTCATCATCATTTGTGTTCGACGCATCATAGAAACAATCAAGCGGCTTAAAGCAGCATTGTGATTGACTGTTATGTGAATTGTTGTATATGAGCCAATATGAGGTCTGCCGTAAATAGCCCGCCGAGATATATATTGAAAGATGTACAATTATAACGAATTTAACTAGTGACTTAAGGTGTCTTAGACAAATCACAAGACCCACATTGATGAACAAAACCCACCCTTAAATCAGCTAGTGTGTATCTATAGCTAAGCTCTATGCTCGGTACAGTACCTATATAGGTAACTAGCCGTGCCCCGCGGCTTCGCCCGCTATTATCAAGTTAAAAAGTAGCCTATGTGTTAATCCTAGTTATAAGCTATGTACATTCCAAATTTCATCCAAATCCGTTCAGCCGTTAAAGCGTGAAGAGGGAACAAACATACTTACACACTTACACACAAACTTTGGGATTTATAATATTAGTAGGATGTATAATTGACAGCCGAATGTTCTTTAGCGCCTTCCCACCTCGCTCCTACGGTCGTTTTTTTAATGCAGAATAGGCAAGCATTTGACCAATATCTCAACTGATGGAAAGTGATGATGGTCGTGTCATGAGCCATGCGTGAGCGTCATTTATGATGTCACAATATGATGGCAAATGCATCTACATTTTGCCTAATAGAGGGTATAACTTAATATTTTCATTTATATCATTTTAATTGCCATTTTATGCTTTGAGCCACAGATTTATAATTACTAATATACTAGCCATGCCCCGCAGCTTTGCCCGCGTTCATTAAGTTTAAAAGTAGTATTATTCCCACTCATTCACACACACAAACATTTTCATTTACAATATTAGTAGGATTTTCTCAGAATTTAAAGTTATTCGCTTGTATGGTTAACACGCTAAATGCCTTTGATGGACGGACAGAATACAAACTGCTGAACCATCCAAGTCAACTAAGAGACCTCGCGTTGCTCGGTTAATTAATGACCTCAGTGATCTCGCCCAGTAGTAGAACAACTTATAAGTGTTGCAATCGATGCTGACAAATTCTGGAACGTAGTCGTCTAACTGAACGCTGTAATTTGGGATACCGGTTTGTCGTATATGCGACATCTCAGTGGTAGGAATAAAAATAAGTAGGTTTAATCATTTTAGTGATTTTTACTTGTTGCAGGACAGACAATCAATAGTATAAAATCTGTAGTAAAAAGATGTCTTGATAATGAAGTGAAAGCTTATTATAAAATCGATTGTTATGTTAATAACTAGAATGCATGTAAGGCTTACATTAATATGTAGGTAATACATAAGTTATCGTAATCTAGATATATAATTTTTTTTCATTTCAACATAATAATCGATTTTATAATAAGCTTTCATTGTAAGGGCCTTCTAGATTTGTAGCAAAGTCGTCCCTGCCCAGCCTATATAATAATAAAGTGTTTTTCCAGGTACGTATTGAATTTTTTTGTTGGAATATTTATTAAATGTAGTACCTATTTAGAGTTCACGCAAATTGTTATATCCACAACTCACACATCACTATAATTACCGCCGATACAACTTTATTCGGCACCTTAATATGGTTAGTCAGTCAGTCAGTCATGGGTAGAAAGGTTCTACCCAGGTCGGACCGTGTAAACGCGCCTTAAATATAATGAAATGACTTGTGAGACGGACGGACGAGGCGGGTAGGATAGGGGGCGCGGTAGGAGCGGTCGCCCGCCCGCTCTTACCCGCCTTCACCCCCGCACTCGAGCGAGCGGCGACAGCTAGCCCAGCTGCGTGCCTTGTGTTTTTCGGATTTTGCGGTGCGATCGACGTTCCATTCTATATTTTCTTGTTTATTTTATTGTAGTAATCAAGTTTGTTTACATAGGATCCCGCGTGTGAACCGTTGCTGATGCAAAACTGATTCAAAACATTTACCTGTGAACTAGCTGTGCAGTGATGAACTGTCGGATGTGCTCATTGCATGGATTCCAGTGGCTTTTGTTGAAAACAGTGGATTTTACGAGAGGTGGTGTTTGAGTACGTTTGAGTTACTGTCAGGTTGAATGCCTGCGGAGGCAGCAGTGTGACCAGTGATTGTTGTCGTGGCCGGTTTCCACAGAGGAAACTTTCCAAAGGTGCATAAAACAGTAATGCTTTCCTAGCGAATGCGGGCCCGGCCTGCACGCATTCCGCAGGGACGCAAGTGGCGGCATTAAGCATTTTACGGTGAGTAAAGCGCGCTCAAGTTCGTCGTACTTTGACCTAAAATTGTGACAATGCTGACAACGGGTTTACCAGCCCGGTGTCAAATGTCACGGCGTCCTATCACTGCAAGTGAATAGATGAGATTTTATTGCGCTAGAAACAGAGGCTTTGATATCAGTAAATTCATTGAAACATTCAATCTAGTGGTGGCAAAATGACAAGATAAGCTTTTGGGAGGCTGTTCTACTCACTTTCAATCCTACTAAATTGTTAGGTCAGAGAAGCAGCAGATGATAGCCAGCTATAGTTCTTTTGTTCATAAGGGCCATCACAATGCATTTTAATTATCTTCTAAATTAAATAATCTTATATCTCAGTATTAAAACCTGACCAGCTCCTCATTGTTTTAGTTATATCTTTACAAGAACAACATACAAATCACTGAATAGCAGTAGCAACAATTAATAACATTACTTCTGTGCTGCTGGATAATACAGATCCTTTTGTTATGTTTTTAGTGGTCCACAAATACTTGATACAGTGTTTGCTACATATTATAATCCTAAACATACTAAAATCTAAGTTAACAGGTACCTATTACCTAATGAAGTGTAAATAAAAGATTTGTTTCACACTCCATGCTTTGTTCGTTGTGTATTCTGAATCATAGCACTCCTGAGTACAGTATTGTTGCACTAATTGGTGTCCTAGAAAACTGTTCTACTAAACTATTATTTCCCCCAATTTGGACAGCTTTGTGTAGAATCCAATTATAAATGTTTTAATTGAAAATAATGTACATATATATCTAGTTGGTACATAGTATTGAAAGCAGCAAATATTTTGATGTTTGAATAAGTATTTTTATTTTTTATTTTATTTTATTTTATTTATTAATTGTAGGGAAACTTACAGCTAGTTACAAAATATAGATACACTGATACGTCATGAAAGCAAATTAAAAATTTCCACTTATAAACATAATTATGTTAAATATAACTAAAAATAAAAAAAAAACACATATACAATATCGCTTAAGTGACAAGAAAGAAAATAATAAATACAACATTCATCATAAAGTTACAACATCATCATAAGGTTAAATAGTAAAAATATTAAACATTGAAGAATGCACTACTCAGCAGCCTTTTAATTTGACCGCTAGATGTGTTGTACAGGTCAAAATCGTATTCCGCCAAAAGCTCACCGTAATGGTGAGCTTTTGGCGGAATACGATTTTATATCTGTTGTATATTTTACAATACAATGTAAGTTTAAATTAAATTATATTAAATATTGCTTTATGCAACAAGAGAGAGGAAGGAGAACCATAAGAATCATTATATAAATCAAAATAGTTTGTTTTATAATAATTGGTTAGAATTTGTTGATACAGTACTCTCTAGCTAATCTGCCGCTCGATTATCCGACAAGTACTATAATCCGCCGTTTTTTGGACTCGAGATTATGCCCTGAATAGCGTAGATATTTGTATTAAATGGGCCCAAGAAAATGGAAAGTCATGCGATATGGTTGCAATTTTACGTAAAATGCGCGATGAAGTTATCACGAAGATATACTTTGGTAAAAAACAAGCAAAATTAGACACATTTTTTTTGAAATATGAGTAATTACTTTAATAAAAGATTCATGTTTGTTGATTTCTTAAATACAATATAAAAATAAATCATACATTTTGTTTTTTTTTTTCAATTTGTTGTTCCTGTACATTATAATCCGCCGTTTTCAGTAATCTGCTGATGGTTAGGATTTTATGGTGGCGGATTAGCGAGAGAGTACTGTATTATGTTATTAATCTTGGTAACTTGGTAACTAATCTTGGAGATATTTTCATGAAAATCATTGAACAACAACACACTTAGTATGATGTCTTGCATCATGGGTGCCGTAAACATTTACATCACACACAAACACAAATTTTCCTTGGAGAGAAAACTTTGATCATTGATTTCACTGATATTTTTGTAAAGGTAACATAGAAACCTAAAAATAAAATTAGAAAATCATCAGTAGAGTAATAAAGGAACAACAATTTCAATGTTTTTATATTTTTTACTAAACCAGATGAAGACCAGATATTCTTAGTTTTAGCTGATTATTCTCATCCAAGCTCTTTAACTGTGTGTTTTGACTGACCAACGGAGATTTGTTCAGAATGGTGTTGTTAATTACTTAATACAATATATAATATCAAAAATATTTAAAAAATCACTATTTCTCCAACCCTGCTTAAAGTGTGTATTAACCTGCTTAAAGTATCTCGTCAATGATGGTCATAGTAGAATCATCACAAACGTACATTTCGAACCTCGATAGTTGTAGTTTATTCACTCTCCATTAACATCAGACCTTTGGAGCCAGATTAAGGTATATATATTTCATGAACCAATTTCAGTGTATATATTTCTGTAAAATGTATGCGATGTTACTGAAATCTATACACTAATTGAATTGAAATCTATGTTCTGTTTAGTGGACTCATAGATATCTTACTCAGTTTCGGTGAAAGATTACACTACTGAATTACAAATCAGCTGTTATAGAATGTAATTTAATATATAATTTAATATAATGTTATAGAATCTTAAGAAGTTAAAACTCACACAAATTTTATTTCATAGAACTCATCTAATGAAAAATATGTGTTAATTAAGTAGTTAGTAGTTTGTAGGTGTTATATCAATCTCTTTGTTTTAATATTACAAGTGTTTTTGGCATTCAACGTGTTAAAGGAAATGTTGATCTGAAACTCACCTAAAACAAAGGGTTTATCCATAATGTATTTATGCATAAAAATGTGTTCATTTCTTTCCATAACACCTAGCTATTATATATATTACACTAGCGTCCTGCCCTGGCTTCACTCATGCATTTACCTGATGGTAGAATAAAAAAACATTATTTAAGGATCAAATTGTAAATCTAAACTATTCTCGAATCCACCTGAACAAACACAAAAATTTTAATCTAAATGGGTTTAGCTGTTTAGGAGGAGTTCAGTCACTTACACAGGTACAGAAGAAGTATACATATAAAGAAAGAAATCATTAAAATTATGGAAGTTATTACAAAATGTGTGTTATTTAAATTAGTTTACTAACATATCTAGCCGCTGTAATAAGTTATTCATTAACTGTATAGACCACCCACAAATCTTTAAAGTCATAACCTAAAGCTTCCCTGCTATCACACCGGCTTGTCATTTAAAGCAATTGGTAACAAAACATGAGAAACCTCAAAGAAAGCAGCTGAAACTAAGTTTTATTATCAACACATATGTTCACACTTGAAGTTCATTTCAAATGTGTCTTTCTATTTTGAGAATAGGGGAGTGTGAAGTTACGAACTGTCTTTTTTGTTTCATTGTAGGATATTAAAGTTTAACAGTATTTATTTTTTGTGTTCACTGCTACTGCAGAGCTATTAAGGATTAAACAATATAATTCTTTTATCTAGCTCTAGCGAGCTATGATACTACATACAGACATATTTATGTAGAATCATGATCACTGATTTTGTTTTCTTTTTTGAAAGGTGACATGAACAGAATGTTTTGGTGAAAATAGATGCAGTCAGTGTCAAATGTCCAGATAGAACATTGAGACATTCCAATTTTGAAATTTTGATTCTGCCACTTGAATTGAATGAACGTAGATAAACATATAATGCATTATTATTAATGTTCAGGAGTGCAGCTCTGTATAATATGACTTTAGCATGTCTGTATCTTCTCGTGCCCCATGATGAGTCTCATTCAAGCTCACAGGCTCACAGCCAATTATTTTTTACTGAGCTTGTAATTAAACGAACCATTGTTCTTACTAATCAATACTATGTTTAGCATTACCATTGAATGAAACACATCAGAGTATTAGTCACACTCATCTGCTGCACCTGTTCTCTATTATAAATGTTGCGTCACTCTTCAGCTTAATTGCCATTACTTCACTTGGTTCCCATACAAATGATTAAGTATTATTGACTGATTTACAACATCGGAAAATTCTATGCCTAGATTATCTATTTCAAAATTGTTCTGCAATCAATTGACAGATTAGATATATATGTTTATTTTTATATAATTACTTTATAGAAATATATCAGAAATAAAATTGATTCCCAAAATGTTAAATTTCCGTAATGTATTTGTTCATAATATTGAATTCCTGTTATGAATACTAACAATTAACATGTGTAACATTGAATTACTAGTCGTGCCCGGCGGCTTCGCCCGCTATTATCAAGTTAAAAACTAGCCTATGTTTTAATCCTAGGTATAAGCTATGTACATTCCAAATTTGTCAGCCGTTAGTGTGAAGAGGGAACAAACATACTTACACACAAACTTTTGGATTTATAATATTAGTAGGGTCATTTGTGGAATTTTAAAGAAAGGAAGCTTGTGTTTCTGGTTCTGGTTGTGATTGTGTGTGATGTGAATGTTTTTGGCTCCCACGACACATCATATCAACTTTGTATGGGGAGTGTGAAAGCTTTAAGTATAATATCTCAAAATTATCTATTAGATGTCATTAAGTAGCTTGCTGGGCCTTGGTACCACAGAGTTAGCTCCGTTGGTAGCCCAGTACTTATTATTATATTTAATGAATGAATAGAATAACATAGAAAAGTAGTCTAGTAATTAAATGTTTCCTTTAAGTAAATAAGTTAGCGCTTAATTATGGTTGATAGATTATGTCACTTGAACTATTAAGCTTTAAAATTATCATATAAAAATTTGTATGTCGAAATGAGAATCCTTGTGCATTCCAAATTTTCGAGGGTTCTTCTTAAAAGGCTATAATCCAAGGCCGATGACCTCTAAAAACCCAGCTAATGTTATGCATCCTACTACCTACGTAAATGTTCCATGTATACAACGACTAGAGATTTACGATTACACCTAACTATGAGTAGAGTGTATCTACAATCAATTTTATTTTTTGACAAGAAAAGTCTCAAGCCAAGTATTTTTGTTTAGTGGCATATGAATTCAATGACCAACTCAACATTGTGAATATTCAGTATTAACATATATCTTTTGTGACATTTTTAGAAATATTCATGAATTAAAATACCTAATTATACCTATGGTATAAATTGTTTTAAGTACTTTAATTTACACGGATGTAACTCAATGAAATTATTTTGCTGTAATCATGATAACATTATTTTGACAATTGGTACCTCTTAAAATCTGAGTAAGTGCATAAAAACACGTAATAACCTCCAAAAAGTAAACGCCTCCAGCCTATAAAAAGACTTCTTTGTCCACTAATCCTGTAACTCAATCCTTTCATAAGGACATTCAGGTTACTTACATATAAACCATTGTAATGTTATCTCCTAAATTATGACAAAGGTCACTTCGTTTATATGTAAATAGATAATTATCTAAGTTGTATTTATGTCTATGATTACGTTAATACAGAGATTATTTAAAATTATCCCTATATCCATCGAAAGGTTTATTTATTTATTTGGTTTAGCAACAGTAGATGCATAAATACTTTCATAATTTTTAAACTAAACAATTATATCTATGTGCACCACCAATTATAGGTAAAAAAGGTTGACTGGAAGAGATCGCTTTTAGCGATAAGTCCGCCCATTGTACTTTGGTATTCAAGATAATCTCTGTAACTAACGTTATTTGCTGTACAATAAAGAATTTTCTATTCTGTTCTATTTTATAACAGTAAGTAGGTAAGTTGTTCTGGCTTGTTATTTCTCTACTTCCCCTTGATTCACATTTATTGACCACAGATAAAACATTTTATATGATGCTCTGCTACCTAAACGAAAATTAGGTCTCAACAAGTTGTACCTAGTTAGTAACGATGAGTATGGCTTCTAGCTGTGCTGCCGAAACAACATAGGTACCTACTACCCAGGCCACTAGAGGCAAATTATTTTAAATACTTTGTAATATTTAACTTTAACGCGCATCCAGTTGGCTTAATTGTATTCGCATTCGCCTTCTAAGCAGAGTGTATCGGGTTCGATTACCAGTGGAAACGCAAGTCATCTCTCCAAGGAAAATTTGTGTTTCTGGTTCTGGGTGTAATTGTGTGTGATGTGAATGTTTCTTCACCAAGAGCTTCCGCACGTCTTCTCGATGACCTAACATCTAATTCTAAAATAGAGCACAATAAAGTTTAAAAAAATAATCTAGACATGTTCCATCTACAGCTACAAGTATTATTGACCACCACAACCTTAATGCCAATCCCCATTCCTTTGAACAAAAAAATCATGCCCGTGAAATATCCGTTCTGTTGGTATTTTTTTCGTTTAATTTTTTGTTACGAGAAAAGATTTTATCTAGCTTTAGATGCTAGATTTCTGTCAGGTGAAGATGCGGCCGACATTTGTTCACTCTAGACTTATTATTGTTTCATAGACATATTACTTCTACGATGTTTTTCACGCATCGCATAATTTACAACCGTCTTGCGTTGGTAATTTCTCACATTACTTTTAAGTCATCACGAGTTGGTGTCATATACGCAGCAGTAGGTTGTTTTAACAGTGGTATTCTTTTACAGAATTGTAATATTTTTAATCTTGTTCATAGGGAGGCGAACGCGGGTGGCGGGCCGGGCGGTGGGGCGCTTCTGGCCATGAACGCCACCCAGGTGCAATGCGAGCCCCACGACTCAGTGGTACTCATTAAATGTAAGTACACCCACTGAACGCTATGTAGGTCATAAGTAATGCTGGGTATTAACAGACACATGCTAAATTATCTTGTACCTTGGTGATGTACGGCCCTTGAAAGGTTCCTAGGTCCTTAAATTAATTATAAGCATAGTGCCGTACTGGTACCACCGAATTTATAAATCCAAACTACTGACACATGGCATAAAAACAAAGGATCTATATAACCCTTCTAGAAAACCGTGTACCGTCGAAAAGTATTGCTATCGTAGACTCAAATTATTACGAATCTAAAATTGTGTGAGAAACCCTATATATATTTCTACTATGCTATTAGCGTCACTGTCAGAATAAGTTGGAAGTCAATTTAACATCGACTTACAAACAAACTACCTATAGACCAAATTACTCTGACTTCGCATGGATAAAAATCACAAATCGTTTTACAGTCAATAATTACTAATTCTGAACGAGACTATATATAGGTATTTGGATAAAACCTTAGAAATGTATACGAACCTAACAACACTCAAGCGCACTAAGCCAAGAACAACTCTGCCTTATAACTAAAATAACGAAGATAAGAGCAAAATGTTTATTAATAGCACTGCATTTTACAAACACACGCCCTACCCAGCTAATCTTGCAAGCGAAGTCGCACACCTACGTTTATAACATGCTATAATTACTCTAATATAACATCTTGTAATTGAATTTACACAAATGTTATGTTAATTTCCTTAGCCAAGCTAATGCGGATATAACACCAGCAATTTATGTGTGAGTACTTCTATATTACCTATAATTTGTTGCCATTTGGTGGTATTGACGTAGTTTGGCCTTCCCGACTCTTGAAACAAGCTTTTAGCAATTGATTACTTATTTATTCACAAATATCTCTAACTAGCATAATATTTACGTTGTCTACTAGTATTATAATAACAAAACGTACATAAATAGCGATGACAGAATCACCAATAATGTGTATTATTTAGATTCCTATGACAAGCTTCAATTGTTCTTGTGTCAGTTGTCTTATCATTAATTTCAAAATCCATTTGCTTAATCATATGCTTCTAAACCCCATAGAAACGTTCGATAAACCTCATGAAGTTAAATATATTTTGTCTTATTTTGACGCGTAATGTTTAAATCTTCAAATAATCAGACAAATCATATTTTAACTGAAAACTGACTTGGAAGGTTTATAGAACGTTTTATCTATTTGTGAAAACAAAATCTTTGGCCTCTCATCAGAAACTTCGAGTTCGAGAGGCGCCTATCGCTCTCTGTATGACATGAAAAAAGGACACCTTAGAATATTCTTAACATATAAAAAATCACATTTTTTTTTTTTCGATTCGGTATCATTTGGAATGATATTTCTTATAAGTTGAGACGCTTTTTCTCGAAATTCGCATAGAACCGTAAAAAATCATAGATTGCAATGCGACCTTGCGTAACTGCCATTCTATAAGTTATGTAATATGTACATTTATGTGTAAAATTGTAAGGGACCATTGGCATGACATCTGGTCCGATTGATTTCCTTTAACCATGACATTGCCAGCTAAATTAATAAAATGGTGAACAAATTAACAGTAAACTAGGTACATTCGTAATATTTATTCTATCAGAACGGCAGCAGCTACTAGTACTCTTTCTTCAATTTAAAAGCTTCACTGGCGTATTCTTTTTCATTTTCAGTTTTGAGAACATTTAAAAATAAAAATAGTGCAGTGGAATTCCAGTTCTATCCTTTACCGTACCTATCGCTCTTACATGATAGATGTTATATCCACGAAATTTTCTTCTGGCCAATATTGAGCAGTACCAGTATGATACAGTTCTAATCAACACCACTATATGTACTTTTTATATGCTACATTTTCGGCCGCATCTTCTTTTTCCTTCAGGTGAGATAGTGGTCAAATGCTAGCACATCGAGCATAAAAAAAATACAATGATTAGGGTTACAGTGCCATAGTTTAGTTTACTTAAATCTAAAATTTCTTTATAATAAAATCAGTAGTGTAATTTAACGGAGCCATTAGAGCAGTAATTCAGATTGCTATAGATTAGGAAAACTTGCGAAAAGATGCACTTATTCATTTTGCAATACTTCAAATGTATTGCAAAAAGCATACTTGAACATTGAATATTTAGTATTAATAATAGCCACGTTACCATCATCAATCTCGCGCGGTATTTTATTTACGACTTGCTTTAGACTCGTATGCATTTGAATTATTTTTGGACTGATCCCCATTACCACATCCATTAGAGTACGAGTTGGCTACGCTTGCCAGACTCGATTTGCCTTTGTTTGTCTATCCATTTCGTGTCTATTTAAGTAAAATCTGACAGGGATATTGTTATATTGTTCTGAGCTAATTGATTATTCTAAATACTAAAGTTAGTCTGTGAAATTGTCTGTTTACCGTGTCATAAGATTTTAAACAGATTCGATTTAGTTTAAAATTTTGTCGCTTATAAATCCGTAAAAATTTGCATTTTCCGTTCACAAGCATTTAAGCAAATTCTATATAACATTTAAAATGCATTTTTATTTAAATCAAGAATTCGAATCTTGGTAACCGAGTCTAAACATTGTTCCTACATAATTAGTTTGTAGAGATACATCAGCTGTAGTGAAAACTTGGATTAGTGGTATTTACTCAACCTTCGATTTCATTGGTTGAACATCAATTTACGCTCAAGTATCTTTGCGAAAAACAACTCCTCTATGCCCATCCAAATCTGAGTCAGATTCTAAAAGCCCATTGCAGGATCTTTAGCTCCAGTCGTTTTCTCGCCATTTCTAGAAATAGCATCAATTGTGTTTATATCCGTCACTGAAAGTTCCCCCGTCGTGCGTCGCTCCCATGTGCCCAATTGATGCGGGAGCCACTCATATTTACAATTAGCTTTGTTTGTGGGCTTCATAATAATTGTTTCACTCTGGACATGAGCCAATGCTGTTAGCAACCGTATGAAGGCTCGACAAATTGATATGTGCAGTCGGAAATTATGTTAATCCGGCCTTAGTTTTAAACCGACTTCGCAGTTAGCTTGACGCGTCAAACGATGAATTTGTTAAGTGATGACCATGTGAGAAAATCGATTTGTTTTTGTGAGTGTGACGGTGCAGTAAGACAATGCAGTTTACTTTGGTGATCGTCGTAAACAAAGTGAAGTTATATCCGGTGGCGGAGGAACCGATAAAACAAATAGGTAACAGCCGTGTTGTTAAATTAATTATTACTGTCGTGTTTGCTGCCTAATTTATTAACAATAACTTGTTGAGTTTATTCAGTGTTTTGAATCTAACTCTAATAAAAAGCTAAATATACTACCTGACTATAAGTAACCGGCGCTAATCAAGTTACGGTTTTATTACAGCTGACTTGACCTTAACTTTATGAACACGATAATGTTTCATGACTTTGAAATGCGTCATGGTTATGAAATACCAATTAAAATATTATTTAAAAGAGAACGTTGCGATAAACCTTAAAAAATTGGTACATTCCAAATAACGTTAAACTGCTTTGGCTGTTAAAATTGCCGGAATAGTAAAGCATTAAAAACATCAATTGTTGAATCATTCATTGAAACTTTGATACTTAATACCGAAATAAGTAGGTATGCAAGTCTACAATTTTATGAATGGCACACCAGCTGTAGAATAGAAAGTACATTTACCAATTGTGTGGCAAGACCGCTCCGATATTGTAAGTGACATTCGTAACCATCTGAATAAATGTAATTGGACAATTTCTATCGACCTATTGCCCTTATCTACCGCTGGGTGTTGGTGCTATGCCGCAATTGTCCCCGGCTGCTAATCATTGTTTGAAGTAGTTTAATTCAATGAGATAAGTAGGTCTTCCTGCGTCACGATCACTAGCAAGATTTAAAATGATAGATGCGTTTCTAATCAGCTGATCAACTGTTGCTCAACGGTACAGCGAACATCTACATCCAGCAATTCCGCAAACGTAATTTTCCGTTGTCTATAAAACTTTTACTTTTCGAGTTCGATGACCTGCTTAGGTACTTTAAAGGATGTCTTCCTGTTCCTTGCACCGTCTTTTCCTCAACAAACATATGAATCATCGTGGTTTCGGTCCTCTAATTCCCCGTATATAGGTGATATCGGCAAATCTTCTCGGCTTTGGAATGACTAGCTCCATTGACGTCATTTTCCGTTCAAACTGTTCAATATTATTCTGCATTACCGATACAATGAACCCATATAATGTTCCCGCACACAGCGCCAGGAATTGTGTCAAGCGCATAACGCCCAGATCTGGCGCGATTGTTCGCTTGCAACGGCCTATTTGCTGCATTCTTATCTGAGCTGAGACTTGTAATATTATGAATCACAGGCTCTAGGCGAGCGAAACAATGAGCCCGTGAGTGACGGGGCGCGGCGCGGCATCTCAGATCTCGGTGCCTCGACCTACTCCGATACACAGTCGATACTTACTCCTACAGAGATCTGGAGATTGGTACTGACCGTACATAAATCGATTCTCGTTATGGACATGATATTTCGATATTTACATTTACCAGCAACAGGTTGTTCCCATCTAACGGGGTTATCTGCGAGCGAATAACTTACAACTTCGATGAATATCGTCGTAATTTGTTTATAGTATGTGCGATTTCAAAAGCAATGACCGACTGAGGCCTATGGGTTGTGAAACCCGCCAGCTGTAAATTCATTAATGTTTATTGGTAGGTCATGAGGTTTTAATATCTCCAATCTCTGTTTGGAAGTTTTGCATATGCATGGTTGAATACTAACTTGTGTGCAGTATCTACAACTCTAGGAACTGGTGCTATCTCTCTGGGGCGATATGATTTATGTTCCAATAGCAGGCGCTGCTTTATCACGAAAGGGAGGTCAACACTGTTCAGGATGTTGTATGTCTTAATTTCATCCACAACTTGTGTTCAAGCCAGGGCTGACACAACCGATCACCAAACATTATAAAACTTTGATAATAGCTTATCTGCTCCGGCAATTATTTAAGCATCATTACCCAAAATGGCTATAATTATCACGTTAATAAAACAATTTCAACTAAATAGCTCTCAATAAATTTATTTCATAACCATTCCGAGCACAATTAAGTTTAACGAATTGGTCCAGATACCGAATTAATTCGTAACACACAATCGATTAACATCTGTGCAAATTGAGCTGTGAAAAATGGTATTCGAAATTAAAGTAGGCCATCAACCTCAACCCTGTTAGTAGATCTGGTTTGTGGGACTGTTTAATAAATACACCTACTTATAATAGATAAATATATGTAATTATATTTGTCCATTGGGTATCAATCAACAGCGAGGAAATGATAGCATTGTTACGAGCAGTTCATTTGAGACGAGTTCGGTTTAGTATGTGATCAAACATTGCAAAGGCGACACGTGGTATCTATCAAGTCGAGACAGTAAAACGCGATAGCGCAAATTAAAATTCCAGAGTGCAAAGTTCCGTTTAAGTGTTGTATAAGTGCTTTACATAATTAAATGTGAAGTTTTAATGTTGAATAGACACTAAACCTTGATCTTCAAGTTGAGGATATTACGTAACTGAATCGTGAAGTGGGGAAGCGTGATGGAGAAACGATGTGACAACTTGAAGCGAGCGAGGAAATGCGACAAAATAACAAAAATTAAACACAAGTTGATTAAGAAATACAAACTAAGTAGGTAATTATAGATTAAGTTATACGGGTTGAAATGTTAAAGTTTGAGGTTAGGTACGAAAATTCTCTATATATTCTCTATATATAAGTACATAATAAACAAAACTAAAACAGCATGCTTGGAAATGGTAATGACGTGATGTTCGTTTTTGACCCAAAACTCCTATAAGTTCTAGTAATGTTTCTACCACTTTACTAGGGTATGACTTGATTATGACTGGACCATGACTCTTTTACTTGACTTTGACTTTGACTGGTGTTTAGGAATAGTTTGGTTTTACGTACTTCATAAATAAATAATAATAAAAATATTTACTTGATACTTGCTACGGAGAGATCTAATATTCTATGATATATGAAATGAGACGCAAGAAGGTTGATGATCACGACCTATGATGATAAGATCGCCGAATGACTATACATGAGACGCTATTTAACCATCAACATTGTTTATAATTTGTTCTCCAATTGTTGTATGTGATATCACCAAGCAAATATTTGGTGTAGTACTCGAAGTATGAGTTTAGAAAAACGTGTTAATACAACAAAACGTGGTCCTTACCAACCGCCAACACCCACACTTTGGACTGGCCTCAAGGTCTGATAGTTAATTGACATTTAGTTTTTGCCAGCATATTATAACAGCCTTCTAAAAGCATGACATACACACACAAAAATAATCACTCGGATATTTGCGATTCAATATTTGACTAGTTTCAATGAAGTTTGCTTGTTTTTGCTCTACCGTATATGCAAACACCAAATTAAATGTGGATGGGAGCTAAAACAAAATTATAAATTGCTTAGCTACATTGTTATTCCGCAGAAATACACAGGAGAACAAATTAAATAAAAATATATTATTATTATTCATTACAATTTTATCAGTCTATCTTCATAATTCAGCATTACATTATTTACCTTGGCTTACTATGGTGACATTTCCTAAATACATATATTTTTATAACTACGGCAAAAGAGAAGTTTTATGATTCTAGCACCGTATGTATGTACTTATGCTCGTTTGTCACATCGCAAGCGATCAAACTAATCACACGATTTTAACGTATAGGGTATCTTTGATTTCGTCTCATCTCTACGTTGCTTCGTATTTTTGTATATTAAATAAAAACAACAGACAATTTTCCGACTACATAGTTTCGACCATGTACGATGCCCATCATCTGGGAGCCGATCGCAACTTTCGCGTCGCCTGCGACTCTTCGCGCTCACTCAAACTCAAATACAGTCAAATTCAGAATCTCCTCCTTTTTTTGAAGTTGGTTAAAAAAGGGAAATAATAACGACTTTTAATATAACTAGTAGTCAGGCGTTACTTTGTTTTACCTTAGTCTTGTTTATTTTCTTGAACATGACACAAACACTCTGTCACGCTATTTCACAGATCCTATAATAACCTCTGTGCGCAATCTACACAAATACTCGTAGATATCATTAGATCCATTAGCATCATTAGTATCACTATTATAACAATATTTATTCAACTGTTGCAAGAAATCTTTTTCCGTCAATTAGTTTTGGCATTTAGTTAGATATTTTTAGGAGTATATCTGGCATTTGCGTCACTAATGCCATAGCCAATGGCTAGTTGCGTCATTAAAACTTCACCGGAAGTGTTAACAAATACTAAAAAGCCTTATCAATTAGGTTTAATATTATAGTCTTGACTATTGTTCGCTAGTTTGCTGTTAGTAACAAAGCGCTATTACCCTGTAAAAGGACTTGTTTTCATTTTAAGGAATTCCATTGTATTGTTCTCCTCTTTCAATAGATAAAACATAGAAGCCTTTCTATTTCAATCAGAGTATCAATGAAGTCGTGTATTATTCAAACAATTAATCCCGTCATATGTTTTATACACAATAATACATTTTAATACATCCATCACTCACACTGATTACTTTAATCATACTAATATTATAAATCCTAAAGAATATAATAGGCACATCCGCAACGTCTATAAATATCAAAGAATATTCATGTAAAATCTAATAAGCCGCCAGTCTTTCTTCTACACGTATATACAGCTTTTCTAACAAGCGGGTTAAAGGTAATTTTGCTCACTGTTTTCAATTTAACGACCTAGTTGGTGAATCCACAGGGCAAATCCCCCTCTGCGCTGTGGGACTTGGGTTCGATTCCCGGCAGGGGCTTGATTGTGTGATGTTGTGACTTCGATCATCCTACTTGTATATCACTGTGGCCCAAAGTAGATAGGTGTCTTCAAATCTATAAAATTCTTAGAAGAGGAGGAGTTAAGTGTTCATGGCACCATGGTGGCATGGTCCTTTCAAAATATTATTATGTATATTATATCGAACCTGTGACGATACGAGACCTTTTAATCATTATCTAACCCGAAGATATTTATATTCAATCGTTTATTGCATCATATATGTTTATACATAGTTCTTAAAAGTCAACATCTTGTATTGTCATAATATATGTACCCTGTAAGGGTATAGCAAAATGGGTAGTAGTATGCTGGTAGATTGTTAGTATTTAATGTCATATTTATTGATTTTTATTTTCATCGCAAATTATAGGATCCTTAAAAAAATCGTCTATTGTATAGAATAGAGTAGGAATTTAGTTCCTAAATAGTACAACAAAATACAGGCTACAAGCGTTGCGTCAAATATTCCGATACACCGCTAATCGTACATAAATGCTTAGTATGTATGTAACGCTGGCGCTTGTAGCACTGACCGAAGCTATAATTGAACATAGAATGTGTTGAATCAGTCAGTTGATCGACTTTGCGGTGTAATATTAATGAATAACTATTTTCAGATGAGCATCGGTCGGCGGGAGGGAGTTGGGAGGAGCCGGTGAGTGCGGTGCGAAACGCACCCCTCCGGCGATCTCAAAGGCTCAACTCTACCCTGGATTCCAGGTATGTAATCAACAACATATCCTTGTCTCCACACCGGTCCATGCCTTGGGTGCTGAGTTCTTTTTTCCTTTTTGCCTAGTCCCAGTAATACACTCAACTTACACTCAACATCAACTTTAACACTAATTCATTTAACAGTCATCGTTCCCCATGGGGTATAATCTAGGAGTCTTCAAATCAAGATTGAATAGGTATCGTCTAGGCAAGCATGTCATATCTTCGATGGTGATGACTTTCCATCAGGTGAGATAGTGGTCGAATTGCCTATGTAGCATAAAAACACCTACAACATAAAAGCGCCTAAAGCCTGATTCTAGCTTTCACTGACACAGAGCTTGTGTGTTGGTTACATAGTAGAAATCTTATTTAAAAACACGTGCCTTCATACATAAACATAAACGCTTCATGAATAAGTCTTTAAAATTGGGATTACAGGGATTTATACGTCTTGAAGGATTTCAAGCTCTTTAAATACTCATTGATTTCTGCTATGGCCTATGTAAGAGCCTCTCTAATTTGAATGCCACTATACAAGTACATTAGATACAAGTTGGACCATGTTACTATCATCCTAATGGACCGAAATAATACCAGATCTACTTATCTGTACTATTATATAATTGATGGTAGGATAGTGGCACACCTCATCAATTGAAATCCATTATATTTAAAGGGCTACGCGCAATCAGTGTCCTAATTGACTGGAAATCCATAGAATAAACGTTGATAGTGTATTTCCTTTAAACAAAACTGAAATAACTACCACTCAAAGAAGGAGCCTCGGTGCACCGTCACAGCTAATAATGATTGATCGTTCACGGAATTAGAACCAATTCTCGCCTTTTAGAGGGACGGCTCTAAAACGGGACGTTTGTCTCGTGTTTCAGCCTAAAGCCCCAGACACATCTAAACGATTGCTGTGGTGCGATGTAACAATAAATTATTATTGTAAGCATTTACAAACATTAACAGTCATTGTAGACACAAAATAGAAGTCTTACTGTATTGTAGTGTAGGATGGAAGTAAATAAACAGTCAGCATCTCCCTCATGGCGCGTCAGCAACATCCGCTCGTCTTCGCAGTCTCGCTAAACGCTTAGGTGTATCTGCTTGTATAGAGATCACGACGAGACGTTTCTCACTAATTAACAAAAACATAACTGCCATACGGAAATCCTCATTTATAATGAACACGTGACGAAATGCTTGAGCTATCGAATTTTAACTGCATTCCGAAATGTTTCAAAAATTATTTATTTTCATTCACTTCAAGGAAATCCACATCATTAGTATCTCGAACAAGGAATAAACTGAAATTTCCACGGTTCCGCATTTAGATATGTATTCGAAATTTCAGTTGGTAATTTTGTAGGTATAGAAAATATTTCATTCGACATACTAATAAATTGTGATAAATAGGCCAGAGGGTAGAATCACAAACAGATATCTTATCAATCCTTATTACTGGGTACAAGAGAACAATTGCTGCATCAATATATTTTTATCTCGAAACTGATTCCCTTGCCTAACCTACTTTGAAACTTGTTTATTAAAGTATATATGTACCTACGTACACATATGTGTTACATTACGATGTCGAAAAGATTTAAGATAGTCCCATGCATCCATCTGCCTCTTGTGACGATAATTACCATATTAACTACATGATACAAAAGTCTTCAGAAATTAAAGAATGCCTGGGGCTTGTCCTATTATATTGCAATCAGATCGCAAAAGCGGGTCCCGTACTCGTAAAACGGAGACCACCTTGGAAGATTGTTACATCAGGGAGGATGTAGATAACATCCCACATAATTTATTAGCGGTCAACCGTAATTGCGGGCTATTAGGTAACAACATGTTAATAACATACTGCGAGACAGCAGTTCCGTTCTCAAGTGTGTAGTTGACAGTTGGCGAATGCCACTTCCCGTCGTCAACCCTTGTTTGAATGGCGATGGCGGTTGAAACAGTGACTTAACTTACGACTTGGGCAATCACATTCCTTCACGGGCAAAAAAGCTGTTTTCGAATTGTGTTCGAGTGAATAGATGAATAAAAGTTATTTGGTTTGTTTTATGCTATATCCTGGCTAATTGTCAATTGCATATATAATAGCGCTCTGTAAATATTTCTCAATTTGATGATCTCAAACAAACAAAAGATGAGGACATGTTATGTTCATTCTTTCATTTGTGTGATATCATTCATTGATCATGAAATCATGGGCCATGCTGCATAAACACTCTGTTGTGGACATCATTTGTAAAAAGGAACGTGAGTTCATACGCCTGCTTTAAATAATCTATCTAGACTCGCAGTTATTGAGATGTTTACCGGTTAGATCGAGCGCCGTGATTGACATACTGATGCTTCAGAAAACTTACGAGATATTTGCTACCACAGATCCCCTCAACGTTCTGCTCGTGTGGTCTCCGCCGAACAATTAGCAGTGTCGCGCTTGCAATTAACACGAATTTCCTGTGTTCAAACTAGAGGCCAGCTCAGGGCACTGCCTCGCACGCACACCATTGTACTCGACGTGTTAGAATATGTAGGTCTCTTGTCTTTCTAAATGTCTCCTAAGTGGCACACTGAACTGAAGTCGGAGAGATTAATGTCTTTTGTAGATTTGTCTTGCTGTAACTGTGATGTCACGGTTTGCTGACCCGACCAAGCTGTCAATACGAGTACTAGACATATGAGAGACTGCCATGTTTGGTGTTGGAAATGTTAGGATCGAATACCTGCAAATGTTGACCGAACTTTGATTATAGGTATAAGACTTAAATTGATACGTAGAAGTAATAAAATTGTAACGATCTTCAATTACATTCATTTGATTCTCACGCTATATTTATGACACGGTGATTGTTTCCCAACTGCTCAAAGAATAAATAGGTTCGAAGTATGTAAATATAAAAAGAGTGGCGAAGTTATAATAAAGAAATTAGTCAACATTTACTCATTTTACATTCAAGTGCAAACTTATCTCCGACCAAACATACTTGTGACATTCTACACCAAACAAGTAGATAGCTTTAAAAATAATGTCAAGGTCCGTTTGGAGCTGTTGTTGTCGATTTGCATTCGCGTTGGCGATAAACTCAAACAAAATTATACGTTTTAAGAAGGGTAATTATTCACACCCCTATTGTCAATAGCACAGATAATTTATGTTGGATTCATACGTTCAGAACATATAATTTGGACCTGACCTTGTAAAAACGATGATAACGGATACAAATTTAAGCTGCTATATCTGTTACAGTTCATTTCATTAATGGCATAGAGGCTTATAATAGTATAATTCTGCTAAAATAATTACGTCATCACGACGCCTACTGGATACTTGGTCCAGTCACGTGTGAACCAATGCACTACAAATGCACCATGAGGTAGGACGAAATCGTTATAGTTATAACTTTTGAGGTGTACTTGTAGACCCAAAAGGCATGCGATAGATATACGAGGCGAAGGGGGAAATCTATTTGTCATAGTAGAAAAATAGGTACCTTTTTGTATATACATATATTTGCAAAAAAAATATGTGATTGAAGGAGGTAATTAAACATGAAACCATATTCTCCTGAAAAGGGTCGGTTTTAACATAAATAAAAACAAACGCATTCACACTCACAGCCCCACACTAAGTTCGTTGAATTGTGTCGTGGGTGCCGGAAACATTCACATCACAACCATAATCAGAAGCACAAATTTACTTTAGGGAGAAAACTTGTGTTCCCGCCAGGAATCGAACCCGATACCCTTGCTTAGAAGGCGAACGTTCACCCAACCAAGCCAACGGACAGTTTTACATTACAAGTGCAATAATAATTCCTCCCTATACAATTTAATCAAGTATCAACCAACATGTGGTACCAACTAAAAGTATCAAACCTAAAAATAAACACACCCATACCGGTAACAAACCAATCTGAGACTCAATTCATTAACACTAATTGTTTCGCCATTGACTACAGTTTTTATTTTCTCTAATTGAGGTCAAATGCCTGTTAGCTTTACAACCCATGATGAATAGAGGAAATTACTTTTTACAACGCGTGAATTATTGCATAGATAACTATAACATGAAAAAAAATCCAGAAAACAGCGCATGGCACAAAATTTAAACTGCATTTACAAGCGAGACCATATCGTATTTTCTTTTTGTTTAGAGGTCCGATGATATTATGCTTAGTGTTTATCCCAAAAATATTTGCTTATGATTGTTTTATTACACGGTTAATTTAAATAAATACCCAAGTTATTGCATATATATGATTATGACACACCACCCGACTCGGGTCAAAGTAATAGATAAGCTAACCGACTTTAGAGTTGCAGACAGTGCGTCGTCACTAGTCGTCCATTTTGTTATTCCCCTGTGTAGTGATTTATATTTTGTTACTTCGCTGTGCAACAATGCTTAATGTTTCCACTCGTTTTATTTCGTATATCTCAGCTGACCTTTAATTTCATGACAGTCCAATAGATAGCGACCATAGATTTCTAATTAGCGATACCTTATGTGGATACTTTTTGTTGTGTAAACATTGCTAAATGCATCGAAACAGAAAGGTCACCGCACGTCAGATTTATTATATGATATATCTGCGTATTGTCCGTGTGCTGTAGTCTAAAGGGATTTAAGTAATTTTATACATGAAGTTGAAGAGGTAATGTCTAATTGGCCTAATCACAAAATAGTGATCGTTAACCCGTGACTCGGTTGGAAAAGTCAAACGAGCGAACGTTTGACCCGAGGATCACAATTGCTGGTTACATGCAGCGACTATGCTGCATCAATTTGAAGAAAATCGTTTTAACAATATCGTCGTGCATACTTAATTTTTGTGCTTGTGTAGATCAAACATCGATTGCTTTGTTTGCTATTTCACAGGTGCAAAGGCTAACTAACGTTTTCCAATCAATCACGAGCATTCGAGCAAAACAAATAGTCAAATACTCCTTGTTTTTCTAACGACTTCACAAAAAACGAGGAGGTACTCAAGTCGAATGTATTTTTTTTTTTGTGTGTGTGTTACCTCATAACTTCGTTCCACGTGAACCGATTTATACTGATATATATGATGTTCTAATTGGTCCCATTTAAATTTAATCAAAATCAGATCAGTAGTTCTTTAAATATCGTCAATAATGCGTGTTTAGTACATCTAATCTGATCAAAGTTCCAAAGATAAAGCGGTGAAGTCGGGTTTTTAAGCTTTGCTTGCGTTTAATTATTTAGTTAAATCAATGCGGACTTAGCCAATTTTCGAGACAAATACCTACAAATATATCTTTACATTCAGCGTAGCCTGGTAGTGATGTCGCAAGTAAAACATTTACGGTATCTCTCAAAGCATGAAGGTTTGATTGCAATCTGAATTAAGATTATGAGTGTTGTAAAAACAAACCTTGGGATTATTTTGTTTGCTTCACATGCATATGAAAACAGATTCCGTATACAGTAACACCTTTACATAAACACCATTCCGTGAGTAGCGTAACCGATACCTGGTAATAAAATTGCATTACCGAGATTGCTTGGTTGAGTGAGGCAATTGAAAAGACAATATGTATTCTATCTTTCATCACATCACATTACCAAATGCGATCTGTTAATGTATGTAGGTTTGTAATATTTGTTCACATTCATAAATATAATATGGCATCCGCCTGTTGTGACAATCTTCTATATATTCTTTGTCCATATTGTTTACGGTTCATCATCTTAATTGGTTTATTGTTATTGATCAATTGTTTGATTTGGTTTTGTCAGTTAGATTGTGTTATTTATGATTCTCAATATGTCATGGCAAAGTAATGAATTGAATCTTAATAACATTTCAAATTAAAAACCTGACGGTAAAATAGTCAACTTATTGGCAATGCACTAAATACAACATTTTGAATAAAAAAAAATTGATTTCTAATTCAATTTAAACACATAACTTGTAATTAAGTATTTTTATATTCTACTTTTAAAATCCGCCATTATGTTTTTTGAAACATCTATCAAAGGGCACTTGGGTATTTAAGACAAATCTAACGATACCTTAAATATCGCAATCCATCCAGCTGTTTGGAAGATACGAGGTAATATAGAAATTTACAAACACACATACATACATACATGATAAAAACGCGCGAAAAACATAACCCTTGTTTGGCAGTTGGCTAATAAATAAATAGTAAATGGAAAGCCGTAGTTACTCGTGGGTGTTACACGGTAAAGGAGTCTTTCTCACTTACAATTTTTACCCAACACGGCAACCCCAATTATACATGTATTATACACGTGTATATACATGTATATCTACGATTGATCTAGCGGCAACATATTTATATAGGTATATTTTTTTTTTTCATCTATCTGTATCTACTGGCCAATTGCCTATATTTTCTAAAACTAAACTAAAACTATATACAAAGACCTAAGCTACCTACAAGACATTGAAATTATAGGTAACTCAAGTGCTCAAGCCCACTACCAGTGGGTAGCGTTCCCATCATACGTAACTTGTTCTCGTTTCCCATGATGGGATCTCGTAATTGTTTTATGTTGCTAAATAGTTACAAAATATCAATTTGTATGGTTAATTGAGCCTCTTCCGCATCTTCTTAATTGACCGTATCCTGCCAATCACCCGACCAATCAAGTAATTCAGTACCAATAAATTGGTAACATGCTAAATTGCTAATCTATCGATTATATAAAACGGGATGTGTGTATAAAATATATGTAACATGTCGCACCGTACATGATTACATCAACGTGTTTTATTATAAAAATATATGTATACTTAGTAAATTTTAAATATTGCTTGGTATCTCTTACTTTGATTTTACTTGATATTTTTTAACTGCTCGTTGGTTTTGTTGGGTGAGCGTTCGCCTTCTAAGCAGGGGTATCAGCGGGGACACAAGTTTTCTCCCCAAGGAAAATGTGTGTTTCTGGTTTTGGTTTTGATTGTGTGTGTGATGTGAATGTTTCCGGCACCCACGATACAAGCCATAGAACTTAGTGTGGGATTGTGAGTGTGAAAGCGTTTATCTTTATTTTACCTGAATTTTTAGATGTATTTTGCAATGTTCTTGTAATTTGTTAAAATAGAAAATAGAGAGTAGGAAAAAACTATCCATGGTATAATTAGCAAGTATTACTAATGCTAGAGTTAAATTAGAGTTAAATATACAAATTTGGGGTTTTTTAAATATTTTCTTATCGTTTAGAAATAACCACGAAACACCATGGTTAACCATCGATACAAGTCTTTAAACTTAGTGTGAAACTGTGAGTGTGAATGCGTTTGTTAAACTGTGTGAAAATGCTCTGTAGCATTAAGTTCGCCTATGTACCTACCAATTACACATCTAAAACTAAAAGCTAAATACTCTTAAGTTTTTGAAACTTGTGTAACCTACTCATAAATGAAAAACGATAAACATTTTAAGTATTGTTTCAAGTACAGAATGTATTACATGTAAATCTATTAATTTTAGTAGTTGAGATATAAACAGCTCTTTGAAATGCATCTTCAAGGTTATTTCTGATGTACAGACTGACCTTTGCCAGTTATCATTCTCGTTAAGAAATAAATAGGAGGATTATCTTATTACATGTACAAAGATTGCTTTGTAAGTAATAGACTTTTTATGACAAAGTTAGTAGCAAATTTATGTGCTTTGTTAGTAAAATTAAAGAACTAGAAAGTATTTGGTGCAAATAACGATTTTGCAGTCGAAGTGGCATGAGTCCTGGTCACGGTGGCGGAAGGGAACCGACCATGGGTAGGAGAGAAATAAATTACCTTTCGCGGGCGACATGGCCAAAACTCTTGGGGATTATACCACCCTTTTGCCCAACAGCCGCATGGCAACGCTATGCAAGCTGGACTGTCCTGCAGACCTACCATGAACTTTTTAAGCTTGCCAAGCTCCGGGCAGTTTATTTATTGGATCGATATTTGTCCTGCTAAAATTTGTACTTACCACGAACATACAATTGCTGAACTGTTTAGACCTGCTTCGGGCATCACAAAGTTATTCTTCTAATCTAATACAAATTTTAGCAGGACAAATATAATACAATAAATGAACTGCTCGGAACTTGGCAGGCTTAAAACGTTCATGATAGGCCTGCTGCATTTGACGACATAATTGGCGCAGTGGGCAGGTTTCTGCCCTCTGCACCACAGTATTTTCATTCCCAACGGACATTTGTGCTTCTGTCTCTGGGTGTGACTGTATGTGTGATTGAAATGTTTCCACCCACGATACAAGTCTTAAAACTCAGGTAGCGAGTGTGACTGCGTTATTATTTATTACACAAACATACTTGTATAATATGGAATTCAAACTATAATATGATATCGCAAGACCGAGAGACTGTTCTGCATGCCATTGAGTAATCCAATAGTTTATGGAATGTCGCTTTATTTGCTGGACCATTCCAATGAATTACCAAGTCGATGCGAAGTGCTGAAATATATTTGTTACTTGGATAAATTGCTGTGGGACTGATGCAATTTATACTAGAGGCGACGTTCTCTGTCCCTTGTAGATGGAAACAAATTAAGTTTGAAATTGAAGTGTACTTTCTTTACAATAAAGTGTACAAAATACTGAGAATATTGAGAAACTACTTATTTAGTTGAAGGATCTATGCTATAAACAATGAAAGGTTTGTTTCAAAGAAATATTCTTCTACGTGGTCTCAAAGCAAAATAACAAAAGCTAAGGCTTTCTTGATTTTATTTTTGATACTATTGCTTATAGCGATATTGTGTCAGTGTGTCTGTTTGACATGACGTATCATTGTAACATTTGTACCGACCAAATGGATTCATATTTTTGGTAACTTTATGGTTGATACCCTGGAGTAAGATATAAACGCTTTCGCACTCACAACCTACACAAACATTAACTCCTAGAACCAGAAATACAAATTTGCCTTAGGTAGAAAACTGATGTTCTCATCGGGACTCCAGAATCGAATCCGAAACCCGCTGCTTAGTAGGCAGATGTGCTACCATCTACGCCAACATTATTTCAACTCTTCAAAGTTTTGGTCAAACACCAACCTGTCTTGAACTGCCATGCATGCTCATTTTCCTAAACATTTACTCCATAACTGCCCCCAATGAACATGTCCATTCATTACCTTTGCACCTTCCGGTGCACCACCCAGCTGCCCACCTAATTCATTTAATTTCCTTCATTTAGGACAAGCGGGCAGTTGCGTAACACGCTGAGCCGCGCTCGGGAGCTTTGCGAGCGATGGCGCAGTGGCACCACCACTCCCACCCCTCCCGCGCCGCCGCCTGACGACGAGGGAGGGGGGAGGCTTGCCAGATGGTTCAGCGTCAGGAGAGGATCTACACACCAGTATGATATGCATACACATGAGAACGACAAAATGCCGAAACTACCTGAGGTAAGTATCATGGTGCGTCCTGCACTAAATCAAAATTTTACTTAGAAATGAAAACGATTAATCAAAACAAACAGATAAAACCAAAGTCATTGCAAGCCTAGCGTGTTAACAAGCTTCCAATGACAACATAAATTATCGTTAGGTGAGATAGTGGTCAAACGATAGTCTAACAGATGAAAAAAGATAATATGGGTGGTTAGTAGCCTTTGAAAATGACACCTTCGGGTTTATTATTATCAGATCATTTCGATTAGAATTTTATTGTAATCTAACTAAAACAGCATAAGTTCAACAAAAGTTAATATAAGATTTTTAAATATAGCAGCTATTTTTAGGCTTCACTCCATTAAAAAGAAAAAAAGGAACGCTTATCTATATATGTCTGCCCGTCTGTCTGTCAAGACCCTTGTTCTCAAGAACGCATAGACTTGTCTATTTTAAATTAATATCAAATACTACACAGTCTCTTAAATCTGTAAAATAATCGGGCTTCTAAGTCTACGCAATAAAAATAATTCCAAAAGTCCTCCAGTTTATTGACAAATACCTACATCGTTTCAGGTTCTAAAAACGGCCATCATAAATGTTATGGCCATTTCTAATATTTAAATTTAAGATGTGTTTGGGGAAAGTAGTATGGGTGTTAGTAAGCTTAAATGTAATAGGGGTTCTTTTCTTTTGCAAACTTTCTGCTTATCGAGTGCTTTATCCAAGATTATATATTGTAGAACATATCCTCATATGTCTAAACTTCAGAAATTGAATGGTTAACGAATTTAGAAATTAATAGATACATTCGGCACATTCATCAACATCAAACATGTGAAAGTTCAATAGAGTTTACCAAAGATAAGGTTAACTAATATGAAATGTCAACAAACCAAGAGCAATGACTCAGTTTTATTAAACCTGGTAAACAAATGGAGATACTCGTACACCTGTTCAAAAGAAAGGTGAAATCCATCTTCGGTTTATCTAATGCTAGTACATTCAACTTTCCTTAGCGCCGTTATCTTAGTAAAATTAATGGCTGCTCTCATCATCCTCCATTCAAAACGAACAGTTTTCAATTAATAGAACTTCTCGTCATGTACTAAGTATTCCATTGAACTTTAGAGTTATGAACGGACGTTGTGCCTTAAACAATTTGGTCATTGACTCACGAGTCCCGGCCGGCGGCGATGACATTTCTGGAATTATAATGCTCCCTGTTAACTGCCAGTTATCCTTCATTTATTTAACACACTGTAAATTTTATGACGTATATTATTTAACCACATGATTCAGAATAATATTTTAGATGAATCATGATTGTACCATTGAGTGGACATCGAATAACAAACCGCAGTAACGTGTCGATCGCGTCGCCGCGTCTCGTCTACACGGAGGTCTCAAGTCGCTAAACAAGCAAATCTATTATTACCATGCGATATAATGATGTCAGATTGGTACCCCGTCAGCTACCATAGCGGATTCATGTATACAATTGTAATTTTCTTCATTCAGTTTATTTTTAGTTAGTCTCCGCGTACAACGTGCGATACGTAAATGTCAAAAGTTGATTAGTTTTTCGTTGTTTCGCGTCCGTTCAGCCATGTTTTGCCCGTCTTGCATGAGGCTGCTCCACGATAAAGCCGAGTATTGTCTGTCGAGTTATGCCGTAAGTCGTTTGAAGACTAGTGCTTTTGACGTTTGCGTTTGTGAGACGGTGTTTTGATGACGCGGATTGTGAATTGATATTTGTGACGCGCGGCAAGGTCGCGTTTGAAATCTATGGATTATCGTGTAGCGTGGAGCGTCGTCCTTGTGCGAGCGTGCTATTTCTGAATCGGCTCATCGAAATGCTCTCGTCCGTCTTTTGTGTAACATGTGTTGTGTAGTGAGCATGTGTGCGTTTTGCAGTTGGAGGAGGACCTCTTCTCGTGTGGAGGGGAGGTGCGCGGGGGGCGGATGCCACCGCCGTCCCTGGTTGCTCCGCCGGAGGCGCTGTCGCCGGTGCAGCTCCGGCGCAGGCATGTCGTCGCCGCCATTATGCACAGCGAGAACTCTTACGTCGCCACGCTACAAAGGCTTGTCAATGTAAGTACAAACAATCAAGAGTCATGATACTCCAAAGAGTTCGAGTAATTCGAGTAATCGCAAACTTCGTTTTTTTATGCTAAATAAGTCAGCATTTGACCACTTCCTGAACACCTGAAGGAAAGTGATGATGCGGCTGAAAATGGAACATGCTTGCCTAGAAGATACTAATTCCGAACTTATGGTGATTGTTAGTATGAGATTTTGCAAAAGCGGGCATCATAATTTATGTGCAGTTACCAGTTACCGATGCCGTAGTTCTTAGTCTTTCGGCAGGCGATAGGTCGACTATTTTATTCAAAACCCAAGCCAAGTTAGCATACTTTAATATTCTGATTAAAAATACCAAATATTAATGATCAAGATATGTCAACCATGCCGACTTCTAGCCGATAGAGTTCTTTGCTCCATTCTCAGTACAAACCCCGAGCATTCGTAGAGCAGAGTGTAGTGCATATACTGAGGGAAAGAAAGAAGACAAGCTTATATATGTGATAAAATATGAAATGAAATAAGTAATATTAATACAAAACCCAAAATGTATGTGATAAATACGAACGACCTATATGGGAAACTAGCCGTGCCCCGCGGCTTCGCCCGCTATAATCAAGTTAAAAAGTAGCTTATGAGTTAATCCAAGATATAATCTATGTACGTTCCAAATCCGTTCAGCGGTTAAAGCGTGAAGAGGGAACAAACATACTTACACACACTTACACACAAACTTTCGGATTTATAATATTTGTAGGATGGCTGCACCGATTTTCACTAAATATAAGAAAACTCTCGATCAAACCATCTTTAAAATAAAATAAAAATACTAAATCAAAAAAGATTCAGCCGTTTGGAGTAACAATGCCACAGATAAACACGTTTAACCTACAAGACCTCTTTGTTTGCGCCGGGGGTAAAACATTGACAATCATGGTACGTTAACCATTCTGTATGTACATTTCTATCTAATAATAGCTGGGAGAGTCATACCATTCTCAGTTCAACTTACTTTATTGAGAGCATTTATTGTCACAGTCAAACTAAACAATAATAATTGACTATTTTTGTACGCCAATCATACTCTTATCCCACTAACTTAGACTATATCAGCTCTTTCATTCTTTTTTGTTGTATGTATTCTTTATTCCATTCCCAACTTAAGTCATTATAGAGTTAAATTTAGGTAATATCTCGGGACTTAACTCGCTTTTTATTTACCTCGACGTTTCGACCAAGTTTCCATGGAATCGAGATAATTATTGATTAGCGCGATTAAGTCCATAGACATTACTTAAACTATGTGTTCGAATTGCGAAAGCTTAAACGTTACAATTATAGAGTTAGTTATCATTATCTGTTTAACAATATACTGAAACGAATTAAACAATAATTGATGGTCGCCACCATAGACACGGTAACATTAGTCTATTAGTTTGTCGAAGTAGCCGACAGTGTCGTTAGTTCAATTCCCAAGCCAGTATTGTTCTAGGTTCAACAAATACCTGGGTCAGGTCAAGCCAAACCGATCCCATTAGAAAGCTGCGGAACCATCGATTCGCAACAAGAAGTCTGCTAATGTTTCCAGCGTTTATCTTTGGCAAATGGCTTGTAATTAACCGTGCAGTTGAGGTCAGAATTTCAACTGATTGTTACTACGTCGCTATGAGGATAATTGTCCGTTTTTGTTTCGAAGGAAACATTTTAACTCGCAATCATTGTGACAAGGTGCTTAAGTGTTATTAAGATACTTAAAAGACGGGCCAGTGCAAATGTTTGTTCTACGCGATTATGACCGAACCAAAGTATACTGTCAACACAAGTAACACAGGCCAGCTCCCAACCGGTTTCTTAGATCCCTGTACACAACACACGCTGACATTTCTCATGACTCCGGAGAAATTCGTGATCAGCAAGGAAGTGAGCCCAGATTGATCGCTGAACAACCTGGCAATTATAATTCAATCATAATAAGTTCCTATTACATAACTTTATAATAGTAAACGACCGGCGGCGGTGCCAGCTAGTTTCCCAAGGATGGGACTCTATTAAAATTGCAATTTACAAAACTGAGCCGTAGACTTGACGTTAGACTCGACTAGGTGTTAATTTTAACGAGATCAGAAAGTGGTTGGATCAAGTTGCGACTAGATAGCCACTACTGTAACTTACATAACCCCAGCGTGTCTTTGAAAACCTGTACCGTGTTATGAGTTTTTATAGCTCTCATGAATAATCTAGCAAACCAGTTGGCAGTTATAACAGTTCAACTTTATGTATGTCATCGTTTCAACCACGCCTCATTTTGCATGACGGACGCGAATAAGTCACTTGTTTCGGCGAATTTTTACATGTTTAATTAACTTACATTCGTGAATATTCATTTGGTATTTGGATGCTTCCTCTCTAGAAAGTTTTCTTTGTTTTGCAACCGCATTTCTTGTCCTTTTTCGATGCCGCGTCTAATTCGGAAACTTTCTTTTCTCTGTTTCTCACAACTTCTATTGTTTTTAACCCACATCTGCACAATCTTAATTTTGCATGTGACAATATATTAGCGACAATTTTTTTCCATATATTGAACTCTATGCTAAGACAGTAGCGCCATCTCACATGCAACAGATAAGTTTGTCAATTTGTAGCGAACGAGATGTCGCTAAGTTCTCGTTAAGTATACGTCAAAAATCACGACAAAACATACTTTTATGTAAATATTAACCTGTATGTCCCACATCGCTATTGTCTCGTTCAATTCACATGGGACTAATTAGCATATTGGAAGTAGGGCGTTTTCAATAGCGTTCCGGTGTTGCATGGATCTCCGAGTTTAACTATTCAATACTGATTGATAGTTATCTGTTTACTACAGCTTTAGATATCAAATATAGACCGGTGCAAATGGCAGCTTGAGCGATTTAAATATTCATTATACATTTACATAAATATTTCTTTTACCTCATTTCATGCTTCTATGGGTATCATCACGCTCCATTGTTCGTAGACATCAACTATGTAAGTGTTAGTATATTATACCCAATGGATTCACGGTTTTTTTCCCTTATTCATCAAGAGTTAAAACGTTCGATTATACTGTAATAGTTAAAATAAGTTTTGTATCTGATATGAGATGCAACAGGTATTATTGCCTCAGACCATTATCTCACAGACCATTGTCAATCACATAATACAACCCAAATTGGTTTATTCCACAGGGAAGGGTAAGATAAGATAGGTTTAGTCTTGACTAAGACATGTGGAAATTGCCTTTGTCTAACTAATGTGTGACCTAGGAATACTGCATCTACTTAGGTCAAGGAGTCTTCACAGCATGTTATTCCACATTTAGTCGTGTTACAAAACGTGGACTAAATCTAAAATCATTCGCGAACCAATAAAGCCGCTTAAATCAAACTCAAGGATCATCTATTCTATATTAGTATGCAGCCTAAAATTACAAAACCCTAACAAAGAGATGTCAAATGTAGTACGAGGTCGTACTCTGGATTAACCAATCACGAAGCAGGGCCCTGATTTGTACTATCTGGTGTTCGATGAAGTGATTCAGAAATGGCTATTTCTGATGTGATCCAATGTAGGAGGCTATTTCAAATAATACCTACCTTTTGTGTCTTTGTCAATCGCAACTGTCTTTTAAATCCCACTCACTGAGTAGGTACATAACAGATCAGAAGCTTTGTCTCTCTCGAGCTCTTGACTTGTCATCGATTAATATTAATTTTCCCCGTATAAATATTGAATACATGCATTCCGCCATACCACCTGCCCTTATACAATGCGTAGGCCTTAAATGGACTCCATAATGATAATGTTTATAATGTTAATTCTCGTGTCGCCTGTGATAACTGCCCAGACGCTTTGTGTGCGAAATATGACGCAACCACGGAAGCGAACTTGCACATTTAGTTAGTAACCGCTATGTTAAATGTAAGCTAATTTGTAAGTCATACCTGGACAAGGTGTCGTGAAAATATACACACTATATTCTATTATTCTAGAGAAGCCGTACCTCGTAACTATAACTGAGTTGATGGGCAAAAGTGAACTATACACCAATTTTTCAAAGTTCGATCTTTTGAAACAATAATACCGTTATATTTGTGTCCAAATCTAGTTTTCTTTTTTTTACAAAATTCTTTAGATAAATATGTCTCACGCTAAACGAGTGTTTTATCATTTATAGCTATTTGAAGGATAGATTTAAATCTGGCATATATGTTTTTCTTTTTCTACTAAAAACGACTATATAACACGTCCTTTTTTTTGCGATTTCGGTTAAAATAAATTGGGGTATGGTTTAATGTTATGGTTGCTTGCTTGTCGTATAGACTAGTAGGCAGTCCTAGTGTCAGGTTTTTCAGGCCGTCTGCAAGCATCCGACATGGTTTAACGACTATTGTCTTACGACTAACAACCGGGACCGACAGCTAAACGTGCTCTCCAAGTTATGGTTAATAATGAATACAATGCAAAACTATACCTAATAAAACTTATTGGTAATATATACAGTTATTGGTAAGTAGTGCAGGTAATAGTGCACAATCCTGCAGGAGGTGGTTTCGGATCGACAACTGAGCAAATTTTTTTTTTAATTTAATTTACCTACTTAGGTATTAGTAGTAACTAACACCTACACCAACCTAGGTAGGTAAGTATCAAACATTCTCGTAATTCATTGCTCATTTTTCGATTCTAAACTACCCCCTGCAGGATTGTGCACTACTTACCAATGACGGTGTACAGGCCTAGTATCAATAAATCTCTAAACAGACATTGGCTTTAGAGTTTACCCGATTAAAGCGAATGAAACCGGGGGTCACGGTTAGTTATTATTGAAGTGTAATTTTGCAATATTTCAATTATAAATATTTTTTGCTTTACTTCTCAGGAGTAATAATTGTGTAGTCTACTTAGTACTTATAGTCAATAATTATATCTATGCAACATTTTCCCACAGCACTATTCAAATAAGTACTAACACGATATTGCTGTTTGCTAACCCCAGTACCACCAGAAGGCGCTTACTTGAATATATTTACAATCTATTCTATTCAATCATCTATGTAACTTGATCTTGACACCTTAACAAGGTCCTGCTTCGAACCGTGTTTGCTTTGCATTCAATACACGGCAAGTTATTTTAAGGCATGACAGCGTACTTACTACTTCCTATGCTGTGGCTTTCTGATGAAATTATGAAGATTTTCAACTGAATATATAAATATCTGAACATTCATCATCATCAGCCAATTTTCACATTGTTCACTATGTTTTCTCTCAACTACGATTCTAGCACAATTTTATATTAATACGCCCGCCCCGCGACTTAGCCCGCGTCTATCAAGCAAGAAGCTAAATTCCAAATTACATCCAAATCTGTTCAGCCGTTACAGACTTACAGCGTGATGTAAGAACAAACACACACACAAAGTTAAGGATTTATAATATTAGTGAAATCATTGACGAAAGGAATTCGAAATAGCACTTCCTATAATTTGTTATTTTATACCACCACATAGTGCTCCTGCTGATCAACAAACTAAGCTCCTGTGACTCACAACAAGCATTCTAAGAAGGGTTGACCCATAGGCCTTGACTTCACGAGTAAGCGAAGAATTAATTATTTTCTCTCATTACACTATTACTATGTTGTGTCGATCCTATTAGTGGCAAAAGGGAAGAGAGATGATAATGACTGGTATAGTATACCTTCAGTGGCAACGTATATGAGGTTGATTTCAACTCAAGAATCAGGTCAATAAAGTATAAATTAGCTTGACATAAACCGACGGGTTAACTACATCTATACTAATTATTCAATAATAATGTTCATCTATTCTGAAATATTTACACTTGATTAGTATTGTAGGTAAATAAGCAACAAGGTAGTAATATTAAATTAACATTTGATCTCTGCGTCTGTTATAGCATAGTTTTTGCTTACAACAAAACATAGTATATTTATCTTACTCTTGAATGTTGGCTTTACGATGTATTGATGCGTATATTATTGAAGTAATAAAGATTATTTCAGTTTTAAACCACTTACTGCTTATAATTTAAGACTGTAAGTATAATTGATCGATAGTTACTGGTTAACGATCATTAAGTGTGCATTATTACAAATGGTACCGAGGTTGACCAGGATGTTGTGTAAATAAAAACCTCAAAGATGTTTATAAAAACTTGTAGTGGCAAAATAATACCGGCATCTTATACCTTCCTATTTTAAGCGCTTCAGTTCAAGGCAATATAAACATACTGTCAATTCGAAATAAATCCTTACATCATTAAAACCATCAAGAAGTGAATTCATGTGAGATAGTAGTCAAACACTAATGAAATAAACAAGTATTTCTACCGACTTTACAAAAAATGAGGAAGTACTCAATTCGACTGTATTAGTTTTTTTGTGTTTTACCTCATATCTTTCCATTTGAACCGATTTTGAAATATGTTTTTGTTTAAAAGCTGTTGCTTTCCCATTGGTCCCATTTAAATTTGGTCAGGATCTGATCAATAGTTTTAGAGCTATCGTCAATAATGCGTTAAACTCGCAAAACAGCTTAACGCAAGCAAAGCTTATTTTTTTTTTAAGCTTTTCTTGCGTTTAAATATTAAAATAAAGCTTTTACCAGTTGTAAATAAAAAGGGCTAAAAAGTTATATAATCAGAGAATTTGTCTTGTTAAGTTTAGAAGTTCCTATATGGCCATCTTCCGTCTCCATCATCAGATAAGCTTCTTTGTTCCATATCATTGTATTGTCACCGAAGATACATAAGTACACCAAATGTAAGTCCTATCGGACAAGATTGCATTGTTTGCAAGATTTGATTACAGACCGACAGACAACGGGACAGGTAAAACTAAATAAAAGCTTGTAAAATATTTTTTCATGTTATGTGTTTTAGTATACTACAAAAAGTTCAATGTATTTGGACCTATCCATACTTCCTTATTAATATTATAAATGCATAAGTAACTCTGTCTGTCTTTCTGTCGCGTTTTCACGCCAAAACTACTGAACCGATTTAAATGAAATTTAGTACACTGATAGTCTAGAGCTTGGGAAAGAACATGGCTTCTTTTTTTTTTATACTCGATAGGCAAGCATTTGACCACTATCTTTATCTTTATATTTATTTTTATTTATTTATACTATCTTTTTCTTTACTTATTTTTATCCCGGAATTCCCGCGGGTCCGGAACTTACGCGTGTAAAACCGCGGGGCGCTGCTAGTTTTATATAAAATTGAAAAGTTATGGGTAACAGCGATATCACTCTTTGAATTTATAAACATAATTATTGTTTGTTGTTTGTACTCTAAGTGCACCGACTGATATATAATTCATAGCAATAATATTATTTAATTTCGATCCGCCCGCTATTGCCTTTAATTATGAAATTCGTCGTTATTGTATATAATAATAGCGTTTTTATTAGTATTAAAATACCATTTATGGTGATAATGCTTGTTGTTTACACAAGGTGTTGAGTAATAGCAAAGTGATTAAGGGGAAATAATATTGTTAATAGTAACCTACCGTTTTTTGATTCATTGAAACGAACGTCATATTACTATATACATAATGCACATAATGTTTTTCCTAATATAGTAAATATCAAAATAGAAACTGATAGTGGTCACGTAACTTTTTCCCCATTTCTATGCCATAGGAATGATCCAACATTAACTGACAGTGGTTGTTACATGGGTGCGCGGTTCGCATTCTAGGGGTCTTTTTGTCAGGAACATAAGTTTTCTTCCCGAGGAAAATTTGTGTTTCTAGTTGTGGTTGTGATTGTGTATGTGATGTGTATGTTTCCGACACCCATGGCACAAGTCATCGAACTTAGCGTGGGGCTGTGAGTGTGCAAGCGTTTATGTTTTAATGTTATAATATCCATTAATAGTGAGGACCTAGATGCTATGAATGACTGTATAGAAATTTCAATTCTGGCAAATTGTTCAGGATTTCTTCGGTTTTAAAAATTGTAAATAAAAGTAATATATTTTTTATTCTAGGACTACAAGAAGCCTCTAGAAGAAAGCAGTCCACCGATCTTAAATGGCAGCAAAATTCAGACTCTTTTCCACCGGCTGCCAGACATTCTGCAATGCCACCTGCACTTTCGCACCGCCCTCGCTGATTGCGCGCGAACGTGGGACCGCGATGAAAAAATAGGTAAGATGCAAAAAAACGGAAGATTTTGACCAGATTCTATAGCTTTCCCACCAGATGCTACACGCGTGTAAAGCCACCTGCATCTTCTCAGTGATTCCTTGCGCGCCTACAGGAGATCGAGGTATACAAATTGTAAGAATAACGATTTTGTACGTCCAACAAAACCCAGAATCTGGGCTTATTCCAAGGCCTGTCAGTTCATCACGCAATGGCAGCTTCCAACTGCCCGTATTGAACATGATGCAAAAAGAACTTCTATGTTGATGCAAAAGATGCAATACATTTTATATAACAAAACTGTCAAGCAATCTGGGTTTGCTACTTTGTGTACAATTTTAATAACAAAACCCGACAGTGTAAAAGTGAATTAACTCTTTTTATTTTACACGTTTTCGTAGATTAGAGCTATTATGTGACTGTATAAGAACGTTATCACAGCTTTATTATAAGCATAAAAAATTAAGTAAAAATGGTTTCAAACCAGCTTTAGGTAAATCTTTATAGAATCCAAATCTAGATTCAAAATTAAAAATTGTTTTAGATAATATACAATAATTTTCTTATTCAATGATACTACATTTGACACAATTCGTCGAATATCATTTTTCACAATATGGCGTCTGGCGCTCGCCATATTGAATTTTAATAACTGTCATATCTTTAGTGACACTCGCACAATGAAGACAAATCGATTGACGAATTAATCTTCAAAACCGACCCACTCCTTTGGTCTCCAGAGTACCAGAAAGGAACAAACATACATAGGCTGATAAAAACATTACCCTCCTTTGCGTCGCGCAGTCAGTTAAAAAGAGAACTCTCAACTGTAAAATCTCGCCCTGTACCGAATACAAATTTCCGCCTTTATATTCATATTAAAATAAAACCCGGCACCGACGACAGACTAATCTATTCAAAAGCGCGTTGAATTCACAAAGGCGTTCCGCTGGCGCAAATTAATATTCTATGTCACTGTTTAACGCGACACAAATAAAAGGCCCGACTAACAAAAGATGTCAGGATGTCGACCGCATCAAATTTGCACTTGAATATCGTGTGAAAAGTACCCGGCTTGCTGTCTCCATGAAATGGAAACTTGAAATTTTAAGACCATGTTTCCATTTCAATATGTTTACGAGATATTGAAAATCTGAGACGCTCTCAGTTTTATCGAAGGCACGCTTGTCAATCTCTTCTATTTGTTATGGACTTCGCGTGTAATGGATTTGTTTTCAGCGTATTTATATTGTAAATTGTTCTCGATTATTGGAAATTATTTATAAAAATATTAGGATGAGTTCGTGTTTATTTGATCAATAACTAATTGGTTGAACGGATGTGATGGTTGACAGGAGATTTCACGCCAAATATCCCGTGACGCTTTTGAATTTCCCGTGACGCTTTTGAATTTCCCGTGACTCTTGAATTTCCCTGTAAAAATTACTATCTTCTTATTGATTTTACAAGCTTTTACCTCAATTGATGCAGATATCTTCAACCGATTGAGCTGAAATGTTGTATTCACGTTTAGTTTGGATGAAAATGCATGGTTATCTGTGTGACGTTATTTTAAATCCAACATGGACGAACACCCAAAATGGCGGAGAAAGTAATTTTTAGTGCACTCCTGCAATATGGGTATCAAATGAAAGGGCTTGCTGAGAATAACTCGAAAAATAAAGTGACTTCACTTTAAATCCAACATGGCGGACTTCTAAAAACTGTCTTTAAAAAACAAGTTAACAAGTAATATCATGAGGATGAAAAATCTTTTTTTTTTATGTACGTTTTATGAAGGCAACCGTTTGACCATCTAGTTACAACTGTGTCATGGAATGCGAAACGTTCCCAATATTAATCTAGCCCAAGTTTTACAATATAAATATTCGAGTTCTAAAAAGGTTGAGACGATCTTTAATGTTCGGCAAAGTGCCCAAAATATTTGCTGCTATACCACGATGCATTTGTATTTCTATTCTATTCTTATTATATGAATATAGCAAGGCATTGGCCCCAAATACAACCCAGCATTTTAACCATGTGCCGTGTAGGAAATTCTTATTTTTTTTATTAAATACAGAGCTGTGTTACAATAAGAAAAAAAAAATTATATATATATCCGGTAATATAAACATTCATTATTTTTAGCGTAATTAACATTGTTCCTTACGTGCACCTCTTATAGCGAGTTGATCAGAAAGCGTGTAAGAAAACTAAATTATGCGCGTGATTTTGCCATCTACGTGTAGAGTAGAAATGCATTCCCAAGACGCAGGAATGTCGTGTTATTTATAGTCCAAGTGATCTAAAACATTACATGCTTGATCACCACTTTTAAATTATCGTTATGGCCATTAAATATAACCCTTCAATAAATTTTTACAATTATCGAATGCACAAATAAAAAATAGACATGTCCGAATCGATATGACTCGCATCTATGGAATATTGAGAGGATTATTTTATGTGGTAGTGCATAAGCGATAAAAATCACTTCTGAGTTTTGTGATAACCTTCTAAGTGAATTTTAATATTCTTGATATTTGTATTCATCGTGAATTTTTAATTAATTACCATATATAGTTCACAAAATAGTCACGAATAGACAGAGCACGGTAGCATAGACATTGGGTTAGTTAATAGGGATTTTCTCAATCGGAAGCCCCAAAAAACTAACAACTAATGGCCTTGACCTATGGGTGTTATAACATTCAACTCTAGGAAACCTTTTGAGAGAGTATGAAATGTAAAAGTTGTCACTTATAAAAAAAAAAATATGAATGCTTTGTCCAAATTATGTTTGAACGTGAATGTCGGTTATAGGAATCTATAGAAATATTATGTTAAAAGAATTATTCCATTTTTGAATCAAATAAACAAAGGTCAAATGGTAATAAGGTACATTATTTCTATCACCGTGCACCGCACTCAAACGTGGTCGGGCTGTAAATGACTCATCCAAACGTATCATGTGGGTTTATTATTCACAATTATTTACAGCCGCGAATACGGGTCGCGGCACGAAAATTTACGTTAATAGCCACTAGCGCCGATATCTATCACTTGAATTGCTTTGGCGGCACATTTAATTCTCGTACGGGACATTACTATGTCGACGCGGAACACTACATTTTGCTTTAGACGTTCGAGTGTGTTTTACCAAAAGACCAAATGACGCAGCGGGGTCTATCTAAACCCTAGGCTTTCGTCAAAGTTTTTGCCTGTTAAGTTTCAGTAATATTTTTTTTTTTTTTTTATTTGTGACAGGCTAGTGTTTGACCACAAAAAAATTTCATGTACATGATACAAAAAATCCAAAAATATTATATTTCAAAAATATTATTTTTTAGTCGGTTACTTTGCACTTTTCTTGGTTAAAGGGTTAACATATTTCTAAGTTTTTAGTCCCCTTAACTTATTTAGCTACACGTACACCTTCTAAGCAACGGGTATCGGGTGCGATTCCCAGTGGGAACACAAGTTTTCTCCCCAAGGGAAATTAGTATTTCAGATTCTGGGTGTGTTTGTGATGTGAATGTTTCCGGCACCCACGACAAAGTAATCGTACTTAGTGTCAGTGTGTAAGCGATTTTTTTTCTATCAATGCAAAACAGATGGATGGCATTGATCACGAAATCATCGAATATCTAACGTAACGTTTGCGAAGACTGTTTCAGTACTTATATTTTGCACGAAAGTTTTTTGTGAAGCATGCTAAACCATTATAACACATTGACAAATGACATCTGATATTTAATCATGTGTCATGCAAATAAATAGTTTGATTTCATGCCAAAATTATTAGGCTGTATATATAATTACGATTGATCGTGTATATATAATTTTGGATTTAGTTTTTCGCTTAAATAATCTCCTTGACTATTCGACGATAGTCTAGTGCAATAAAACAGTCTCGCAGACTTATAAAAACTGACCAAGGGCAACGGAAATTGACTGCTATTGTTTTGTCGGAAAACGTAGACAATTGGGTATTTCGAGCGAATTTTAAATGAGTTTAACTACTTATATATAATAATTAAGATCGCGTGTAAAATGTCGTAAACGTATTTATACACTTGACATAGTTCTCAATCGCTGCAAATGCGTGTTCTAAATCTGTTGCCGAAAATATCGTATGACGATTTTGTTTAATGTTTACGTGTGCCAATAGTATACGGAATAAATGTGTTTTTCGTACTATCAAAACAGTCGGAAAAACACGTTGTTGATCGTACTTTTTTATGGGTTGATGACACCGTTTGTATCTAAATGCAGACATAACATGAAATATTATGTTTACTCGCCTCCGTATATCGGTCTACTCATAAATGTGAAGTTGAGTGAACGGAGATATGGACACACTATTTTTCATAGGTTTTAACGCCCTCACAGCCCCACACTTAGTTTAAATACTTGTATTGTGGGTGCTGGAAACGTACTTTAAATCCTACGCCCACTGGTTCGAATCCAGGGACTATCAGTTTATAGGTTTACTTTAGCTAAGTTATTCTCCTAGTGACGACTCCAAGCAATTGGAATAAAATAGACTGCTGATAATGATTGTGATGATATCAGGGTATATACTTGCTCCAAGAATAAACTATACAAATCCAAGCCGTATTGACAATACTGTACTTTCCCTTCTATATACGGACTGCCATCGAAATGATATACCCCGGACAACAGGTAAAGTTGATCGATGTCTAATAGCTAGTAAATAAAGTGGCTCAAAAAACTCACAAATTCATTCGTCATCGAATTATCTACTCTAGAGCTAATGTTTTTCAATAATCTCTCTCGCAAATGTGCTCAAAAAGATAAATTAAATAATCTCGTGTACCTTATTACTGTCATAAAAAAAGTAGAACGTACTTTTTACGTACTAAAAAAATATTGTTTAATTTGGAGTAAACATAAGTAACAAACGCTTTCGTACTCACAGCCTCACACTAAGTTGACTTGCGTTGTGGGTGCCGGAAACATTCACATCACACACACAATCACAACCAGAACCAAAAACACACATTTTTCTCGGGGAGAAAACTTGTGTTCCCTCCGGGAATCGAAACCGATATCTCTGCTTAATAATGTTCATGCAGCTCAACTATCGGGCAGTTTAATAATTATCTTTTATTAAAAAAATAACTATCTTCCCTTCCAGGCGAGGTCTTCCTTAGCGCGTTTTCAAAGGCGGTGGTGCTCGACGTATACTCAGATTTCATCAACAACTTCTCAGTAGCCATGGAATTAGCAAAGATGGAGTCGAAACGCAAGTCAGCTCTAGCGGATTTCTTCAAAGTGAAGCAGATCAGTGCTCATGATAGACTGTCGTTCTTCGGACTAATGGTGAAACCTGTGCAGAGGTTTCCGCAGTTCATTATGTTTTTACAGGTATGTGAATTTTATCTTTATAGTTTAATGAGAAGCGAAAGAACGAAGGAGGTAATCCTTCTAAATCATAGCCGCGTGCTTCTTTGGAAATTTTGTGTTTTTGAATACTAGAAGATAGAATGCGCCAATAAAAAAAAATATTATTTGTCGCATGCACGCAAATAAACGGTTAAAACAACTGCTCTAATTTTTTTTTAAATAATGACATTTGTTCCCCAAACGGTATAATCTAAAAGTCTTCAAGTCTAAAGTTAATAGTTATCTAGGCAATCATGTTACATATTCGGACCCATTATCTCTTTCCATCCGTTGAGGTAATCTCCAAATACTTGGCGTATGCCAAAAAAATTAAAACACACCTAATGTGTACCTAATAGATTCAAAAGATCCTTCAAAACTAAAGACAGGCTTTGGCTTGCCGAAATTCTAAAAATACTGATCGACTTCGATTGTAATAAACCTTGATTAAAAATACTTAAATAATATGTATATTTAGACGACCCAGCTGGTGCGGTGGCTCCACCCTGTCGCCGTGGGTCCTGGGCTCGATTCCCGGTTGGGAACACAAGTTTTCTCCCAAAGGAAAATATGTGTTTTCGACATCCACGATACACGTTTTCGTACTTAGTTGTGAGTGTGAAAGCGTTAGTTTATTTAGGTTTAATTATTTTCAGGATTTACTAAAACACACGCCTCCTGGCCATTCGGATCGCGTCGCTTTACAACGCGCTCTGACGAGACTCGAGGCGTTAGCTGATGCACTGAACGAGAGAAAACGGGATGCTGAGAGAACTCAGGTAAATAACTACTGACAGGCCCACTCCGGCTTCGCCTAGGTGTACATTATAAACTCAGAAATATGACAAAGTCAAAGTCAAAAAATTTTTCAGCGATCAAAAAATTAATATTTAATACATGACTTTAAATTAAGATCAATATGAAATATTGTTATAACGTTGAAAGATGGTCTTCGAGTTACTGCTATAAGTTACTTCACTTAAGAAGAGAACACAGAAATTGTGGGAAAGTCATTTTCTATTGTTTATTATTTTATGAGCCTTATGAATAAATTAATTACATAAGACACAAGTTTCATAAATTATAAGCATTAGGGCACATCCATGAAGTAGCAAGATTATCTTTTTTTCAGGATTTCACACGTACAGAAGAATCCTACTTATATTATGAATCCGAAAGTTTCTGTGTATGTAAATGTGTAATTGTGTAAGTATGTTTGTTCCCTCTTCACGCTTTAACGGCTGAACGGATTTGGAATGTACATAGATTATACCTAGAATTAACACATAGGCTACTTTTTAACTTTATAATAGCGGGCAAAGCCACGGGGCACAGCTTATATATATAAAGACCAGCTCATAGGGTCATTGCCGTCGTATTTGGTCATTTAACACCATTTTAAAGGCCTATATAGATATACATTTTATGGTTTAAACAGTAATTTTTATTGATGAAACGGTACAAGGTGTAAGTAGTATTAGTTTTTAATGACCCGATAAAGACGATCTCCATCAGCTTGAGGATGATGTTTTGTTGTTAGGCGTTCCGAGCCGCTCTACGGCGATTGACGCGGGGCGGCGTAGCGGGCGCGGGCGGGGCCGGCACCGCGGCAAGATTCGGCGCCGCTCGCCTGCTGGCCTCCCGAGCTGATAAACGGCATCTACTGAGGCAGGACGATTTGTTGCAGCTGGTAAGTTTGATTTCAAGCCACTAACATATTTTTTAAATGTGTAATATGCCAGCATTTTGCCACTATCTCACCTGATGAAAAGTGATGATGCGGCCGAAGATGTGACATGCTTGCCTAGAAGATACTCGAAACTTGAAGTCTCTCAGATACCGTTTAGGTAACAAAGATGCAGGCAATGAGTTCCATTCCTTTGCTGTACGGATGATGAACGTAAAAGCGAAAAGCTTTGAGCTAACTGAAGGTATATCGACCATAAATAGATGACGTTTGATAGTTTGTCTTGTTATAAGATGGGTAAAAGGGCAAGGGAGAATTATTTTACTCATGTAATTCCTGTGCACACTCTCCAAAATGTAAGCGATAAGTAATATATTTATCTTTGTTTGTTTTTATTATATTTCTTATGTCAGTCTTCTTTTAGTTATACTGTAATTTTGCTAACCTGGCAGTAGAGTCTTTAACTTTCATGAGTGCCTCTTTGGGAGCCATGTGAATAAACAATTATGTATTAAAATATGTTTTTTTCATTTAAATTGATTCGTTCGTATGTCTGTCTTTCCGGTTAAAATTGCATAATCTATTTTTCTAGTACTTGCTGAATTCTGATCGCACTGAAATTTGGTATGCTTGTGTAACTAAGATAAAAATGCAGTAATATGGTACCATAGTCTGATGATGGAGTCGGATTTTGGCCATACGAACTCCTCATAAACTAACAGTTGGTTAATGGTGGTTGGTACTAATTTGACAATGCAATAATATACAATGGTGCATAGTCTCATAATGGAGCCGAGAGGTGGCCATAGGAACTCCTCATTGACTAACACTTGATTGATGGTGTTTTAGGAACTTTGTTGACAATGCAGTGATATGATACCATAGTCTGATGATGGAACCGGTGGGCATAAAAACTCCTCATTGTCTTACAGTTAATTATCGTGTTTTTTTTTTTAATTTTGTCGACAATGCAATGATACCACAGTCCATAGTCTAATGATAGATCTGAAAGGTGACCATAGCATCTCCTCGTAGAGTGTCGGTTAATTGACCTAGGTTTAATTGAAGCTTCCACAAGAAGTCCAATAAATTTGATACTTTCAGCGTCTTAGATACGTCATTTCAAGGTTTATTTCTCGCAGGAATTCACCGGATCGGGCGGCATTGCAAAGTGCAAGCCTCGTCGGCTACTACTACTAAACGACCTAGTGGTGTGCGTGTCAGTAGGAACGGGCGGAGAGGACGCCGAACGGCTCGGCCTGAAGTGGGCACATCCGGTACAAGACGTGGACGTTGTGGATACAGGCACCTCGCCTACACTCAGCCGAGTGCTCGCTCAAGGTACTTACCTTACATACTTTACATACTCAATGGGTTATTCTCTTTTGTAGATAATTAAACATAAGAAACTCCCGCTTGTGTCGGGGGTGCCGGAAACATTCACATCACAAACACAATCACAACTAGAACCGGAAAACCTTTACTTTGGGGAGAAAACTTGTGTTCCAACCGAGAATCGAACCCGATTCCCGCTGCATAGAAGGCGAACGTGCATCCAACTACGACAGCGGGCAGTTTCGTAGCTTCAGCGTGATTAAATAACAAACATCCAAACGCATTTATTTATAACTATATAAACTATCACATTTATTTTATAACTATATGAACTTAATTTACGCGAGCGAAACCGCAGGGCACAACTAGTACTCGGTTGCGTTCGCGTGAATTAAGTCAGAAATGTTATTTCATATAAACCTTGTCCCTAACGATTGCACAACAAAAAAATCAACCAAATCAACGAGCCTTTCTAAGTGATTACACTAATATTATAAATCCGAAAGTTTATGTGTAAACGTGTATGTTTGTTTTCACTTCACACTGTAACGGCTGAACTGAGTAGGATGGTATTTGGAATGTACATAGCTTATACTTAGGATTAACACATAGGCTACTTTTAACTTGATAAACGCGGACGAAGCAGCGAGGTACGGCTAGTGGTACATACATATAATGTCATAAAATATTCATTTTTTCCTACAATAAATAAATAAAATATAATAAATACATAGGATAATAGATTTTTAATTATATTAGATAAAAGTATATTTTTGTTATAATAGGCACAAACCGCAGCGGCAGCCTTCGTTCTACCTCCAGCAACGATCAAATGAGCACGTCAACTGGCGATTCCCTCTGCAGCGAGATGTCTGCTCTCATGCACGACTACGAAACTGTATCGAGGATCGCGGACCTGGCCGCCTCGCTACGGACACCCTACCCGGAACTAGCGCCGGAGATGTTCAGGACTTTACTGCAAAATATTCAGCAGAGTATACAGGTAAGATTTTTTTTTTTTTTATTTACGATAGGCAAGCGTTTGTCCACAATCTCACCTGATGGAAAGTGACGATGCGGCCGAAGATGTAGCATGCTTGCCTAGAAGGTACCTATTCACTCTTGACTTGAAGACTCCTAGATTATACTGTTCGGGGAACAAAGACGAGGGCAATGAGTTCCACTCCTTCGCTGTACGGATGATAAACGTAGAAGCGAAACGCTTCGAGCGAACTGGAGGTATGTCAACCATATATGGATGACGTTTGACAGTTTGTCTTGTTGTTAGATGGTAAAACGGGCATGGGGGAATTAGTTCGTGTAATTCCTGCGCACACTCTCCAAAGTGTAAACGGTAGAATACCGATAGACTTGCGACCTTACGTCGGTGACCGAGACTCTGCAATTTGGAATCGACTAGCTTATCATCGCCAATGAGTCTTTTTGCTCGCCGGTCGATGGACTCAAGAGCTTCATGCTGGTATTTAGCGGATCCATCCCACAGGTGGCCGCAGTAAGATGATTGTCTTTGTGGAACTAGAGCATCTTTTTCAATGTCACGCTGAATGCGTATATGAAGATGTAGCATGCTTACTTAGAAAACACCCTTTCGCTTTAGACTTGAAGACTCCCGAATTATACTATTCAGGTATCAAAGTAGTGGGCAGTGAGTTTTTTTAGTTCAATTATTTTGAATGGCTAAACGTGGGAGATTGGAAATATTTCGCGACCGACTTCAAAAAAAGGAAGAGGATCTCAATTCGACTGTTTTTTATGCATGGTATTACCTCAGAACTCTTTTCTAGCTGTATCGATTTGGATGATTCTTTTTTGAAGTTGGTATTTGAACGATCATGGGAAGCACTAGTCCCATGATCTGACCAGTAATTATTGAATTATCCTCAATAATGCGCATTTAATTCATTTATCAAGGGTTAGGTTAGAAGAAGATAAAGCGATGAAGTCGGTCTTTTTAAGCTTTGCTTGATAGGTAATTATTTGGTCGCTATCTCACCTAATGGAAAGTGATGATGCGGCTGAAGATGTAGCATTCTTACCTAGAAGATACCTTTTCTCGCTAGACTCGAAGATTCCCATTATGCTGCCCGAGGAACAAAACGCGGGCAGTGATTTTTCTATTCAGTTATAAGGTGGGAAATTGAGTGTAGTTCACGACGCCACTCTTTAACCCATAGACTAGTGTTAGTTACATTGGTGTTATTATTTTTGTTTTATTATAATCTGACATTATTATTATTATTTAAATCGGAACTTAACATTTGGGTACCAATATTAATTATTTAATTATTTTTATGTGTTCTCTAGAAAATTGTGTATGCGAGTCTTAACCTGATATAATTTTTTTTTTTTTTTTCTTTAGACACGCAACATATAGCTAAATCAAAGTTCTATTTGCCCACAGAAAAAAGACGACGAAATGGCATGGGTGGACTCGTGCTGCCTCCAACTGAAGATCCGCGGCCGCGACGAGCCCATTACGTTCCGAGCAAGCGAGCCGGGCGCACGCCTCGCGTGGGCCACGGAGCTGAGGCTAGCGCAGCTGGCGCAGGCCTCCGCTAACTCTCCCGCTTGGAGGCTACCCGCGCCCCATAACGCACCGCCGCATAAGATGCCGCTGTTCGTGGCCGCCACGCCTGTCTACTCCTCGAAACAGTTGACTGAGGTTAGTGTCACATAGATGTCGTCACTTCCGTGCCCCCGCCGAGTCGAGCGTTCCTGCACCGTTTCAAATGACCGGCATTAAGTCATCCGTGTATAGCTAAATTGTGCAAAAGAAATAAATAAACGTCGTCTAATGATGTTTGTAGAATGTCGCGCTTATCAGGTTAGATCTACACGTTGGTTCGTGTTGTTGGATGTCTGAGCTGCACTTGCGACACTCCTGTATCGTTTTATGTTGGATATTAGCTCGCACACAGATGTGTCATGTTATGTTGAGTGTTTGGATCGCCATACTGCCGAGTCGTGTAACGTATCGTCGCCACACATAACATAAACACTTAAAAACTCCTAGCCAAACACTAAGTGCGATGACTTGTGTCGTGGTTGCCGGAAACATTCACATCACACACACAATCACAACCAGAACCAGAAATACAAATTTTCCTTGAGAAGAATTCTGCATTCCCGCCGGAAATCGAACCCGATACCCGTGTTTGGAAGGCGAACGCTCACCCAACTAAGCCATCGGGCAGTTCTACTAAGCCATCGGATAGAATGTTGAGCTGTTAGCTAAACAGTTATCTGCTGCCGACAACTGGCCTATTCCAAGTTGAGCTCAGAACGAATAGTATTCGTTGTTAACTGTGTAATTCTTGTAAGGTCTGTAGACAGTGTAATTCTTATCAGGTCCGTGATCAGTGTAATTATTGTCAGGTCCGTAAACAGTGTAATTGTTGTCAGGTCCGCTGCGGATGTTTCTACACGTCATCGGGCAACCGCGGCGCGTCGATGCGTCGCGCGCGCTCCCTCGTGTGGGTGTGCGCGGGCGGTGCAGATAGCCACGTGGCCGTGCTCACACACCGCGCCGCCAAACTCAAGACCCTTGTAACGCTGGACCTGCCAGATACCAAGGTATGACGTCATCTACAACAATCCGTATAGTCTAAGATCCCGCAATAAAACGACCTTCACCAAGATGCTTATTTAATTAAACGTATTTCATATTTAATTTAATATGTCAATAAATATAATGCATATGGGTTGCCTAGCAAATTTCAGTCCAGAGTATGTTTAATTAATAATTAAAAAAAAAAAATTTATAAACATTTCACTGGTATGATTATTAGATAAATTCTATACCAATCGAAAGTATGAAGCCCATAGAATATGCAAACATTAGGTTGCCTATTCTTTGCCGGTCACAACTATCGTGTTGCCAGGTATAAACAGGTACTATACTAGCATATTGCAACGGTCTGTTTATCGAATGAAAATTAAATCAAATTAAAGATTATTTTATTCTGAACACGGTGGTATAGGGTTGCCTGCGAAAAATCAGTCCAGAATTGCGGTTGTCGAATTTTAAAAAGTAAAATATTGCTCCGAGTGAATGTGTGCGACTGAGAGGTCCCAATCAACCATCCCATGAGATGGAAGAGGACACAGCATAGCAGCTAGGCAACCCATATGCATTATATTTATTGACATATTAAATTAAATAAAAAATACGTTTCATTAAATAAGCATCTCGGTGAAGGTCGTTTTATAAAGGGATCTTATACTAGTACTGCAAACGAGTGGAACTCATTGACCTCGTCTTTGTTCCCCGAACAATATAATCTGGGAGTCTTCAAGTCAAAAGTGAATAGGTATATAGGCAAGCATGCTACATCTTTGGCCACATCATTACTTTCGTGCAAATGCTTTTCTATCGAGCATAAAAAAAGATTACAAGTGCTGCGCGTACCTCATTTACTCTACAGTAAGTGCCATTATTGTTGGTCAATAACTGAGTGCAGGTAACCTAGTAAACGCAAACTTCCAGTGCTAATTGAAAAGTGCAAACAAGCGGAGTTTTGGCGCGAAAGTAAAAAATGGCGTTGTTGATATTGTATAATTTTCCAAAACCTGTAATTCTTTGAGTGTCAATATGTAATAATGATGGATTATTAATCGTTAATGCTTAGTAAACGTGCATAAGAGTAGGGAAATCATACCAAGTTGAAAAACGTGATTTCACTTCACTCCAAAACTCCAATAGAACTTCTACTAAAATTTCAGGGCAGGAATTGACTATGACTGGAACTTGACTTGTGACTAGGACTTTTAATATATTTTTTTTTTTTTTTTTTTGTGACAGGCTAGTGTTTGACCACTATCTCACCTGATGGTAAGTGACGATGTGATCGAAGTGATGTGAATATGAAATGCACTTGAAATATACTACTTGACACTGGCTAAATGCACAAGATTACGAAGCTAAAATTAAAAGAAAAAAAGTAGATAAGCGTAATGGAGCACTTTTAGTTGCAATAGCATGGACAGCAGATACAACATTAGACCTACTCATTATTTTCTATAGTAACTCGGAAAAAAAATTCACTACGACGGGACGTTACCATTGAGCGTCTCAAGTCTTATAATCGCGTTGCGTAGTCTACAGATTTGTTTTAGTCTTTTAATCTACATAACAATGAAAATTAAATGCTGACTCACCATAACGTCGCAGAATTCCTTTTAAGAACTATTCACCGAACAATCCAAATGTACTGACCGAACATTTATTCACTTTCCAGGTATCGGCGATGGAGTACGCCAAAGGAATACGTCAAGTGACCACGCTGTGCGGCGACACAGTGTGGCTCGGCACTGAAGACAAGAAGATCATCATATTCTCCGGCGTGGAGCCCGAGAAGCAGGAGAAACTTACCGAAGTAGGCACCGTCGCGCCCGTCACGCAGATCAAATACCACTGCGACGCTATGTTCGTGGGCCTCGCTAACGGGAGAGTGGCCGTCTACAGGAGGAGCCACGACGACTCGTGGGCCTTGCAAGAACCTCTAGCCATAGAGCTCGGAGACAAGCCCGTGCACTGCGTCCTCCCCGTCGACGGCATCGTCTACGCCACCTGCGCCAGACGAGTCTTCGCCATCAACGCCCTCACCGCAGAAATTATGCGGATACTAGAGCTCAAAGGCGAAGGCGATAAATCCGTCAGATACCTCGCCCACTCCGGCGTCGGACTCTGGACCGCATTCTCCGAATCCACCTACGTAACCCTCTACCACGCAGAGACGTTCGAACACCTACAGAATATAGACATCGCCGCGGACGTGGCGAAAACCATCGGAGCACGGGAGGGCAGCAAACCCGCTCACATATCCGCCTTGCTAGCCGGCCAGGGTCTGCTCTGGGTCGGAACCACGGCCGGCGTCAGTGTCACGGTCCCGCTGCCGAAACTAGAAGGACTCCCGTTGGTAGGCGGACAGATTGGAGTTTCTTACCACGCCCACGCGGGCCCGGTTACATTCCTCCTATCCCTAGTCCCCGAATCCAGAGATATAGACGTCAACGTCGTCAGACGGAATTTATCCAACGTTCGCGCCTTAGCCGAGACATCGGTGCTGCACGAATTCAAGGAAGAAGAGAGCAAAGATGACGATAAACCGAAATTGGAGAGGCGGATATCTGAGGAGTCGAGTCCTTACAGACCGCAGCGAGTACAGTCGGCCGTCGTCCGGAGAAAGAAACCGGGCGACGTGCGACTCAGTAAAACATTACCTAAGTGCGCCAATCTAAACGCGTGCGACGTTTACGGCCTGTTTGGAGACTTGATGTTCGTAAAGGACTGCGTTGGAGAAGGCGACGTGAGCGGTTCTGGCGGAGAATCATTACGGAGGAGTGACCCCGAACTAGCCGCGATTCCATTCCGCGTTAGCACCTTAGACAGGCGGTTAAGAATGCGCGCGGGGCGACCTAGAAGTCTCGACTTGTCGAGCTGGTCGGTCGATTCTCGAGCATCCAGTTTATGCACGTCGTCCGGCAGCGAAGAATCTATGGCGCTCCGTGGCGTATCACGAACGAGCTCAGGCGCATCGGGCGCGGCGAGCCTGGCTCCTATAGCGGTATCTACCCCCGACTCGTCCTCGAGCAAATCGACCGCGTCCGACCGGTCGATATCTCGCAGCGATTCGTCGAACGCCGAGACGAGAATCACTAACAAAAGTGCGGGGAGGAGTTTAAGAGGCTCGGATTATATAGTCGGGGAAAGCGCGTCGCGACGGTCGGTCGTCACTATAATGGGCGGGCGAGGGTACGTAGACTGGCGGCAAACAGCAGACGCGGCTGAAAGACCCGCGACTGCGGCCGATCTAAACCCTAAAGACGCGCATCTAATCCTATGGGAAATGCGTTTGTGACAAGCTGAACTCAAAGTTATTTTATCACGCGCGTATTCTTACGTGAGACTAGTTTCCGGACCGACCGGTCCGCGTTTTTGTGTCATATAGGTATACTTAAGTCCAACGACGTGTAAATATATTACGTTGACTGTAAATTCCATACTTCGAAGGGCTATTAACATTATGTTAGGTTTATGTTTGTGCTATTTACTAAATCTTGTTATATATTTGTCAGTTGATGTAAAATTTACATGTGATAGCTTTAAATTATTTTTCGATGTTTGGGCTTAGCTTTTCGACGGCCCGATGTTTTACATTGGTTTATTAGGTACCTACATGTACATTTAAGCGTTGGTGCATTATATTTGTGATCGTTTACTTATGTTTCTAAATTGGGAACAGTGATGGTAACTAACTAAATAATAATAGTAATATATTAAAAAATAGAAACACATGCTCATTGGTATTATCTTTTGCTGGAAACAAAATTAAATTTACTTGTGGGAATGGAATACAAAATCTGCTTGCGTTCAATTGTATATTGTTATATTTACCGCCTTATTAATTTAGAATTAAATTCTGTAAAATTGTAACTATGATTTAATTTCAATTAAAAATGTACAATAACTTTCGGTATATATCGATAACTATGATCTTTGAAATTCTTGTTTGTATGTAATTGGTTATTTTTTAAATAAATTGACTTTGCAACAGTGTATTAACGTTAAGAATAGTGGCCTTACTTTATGAAATTTCCAGTGTGTGATTAACATTTGTTTAAGCTTTATTGTTAGACATTATGATTAATGTCGCTTTAAGAATTAGACTGATTTAGCTTAAGCATTAAAGTATATTATTAGTTGAATTTAAGAAATTAAGATGTTCGAACGAATTATATACATAATTGTTAAACGTTGCATAGACGCGCGATTCAGAACCAATGACTTACTTTATTCTCTTTAGATAGATTTTGTCTGGTATATGTTGACCCGTCATTATAATAATGTTCTAGACTTTTTTGAAAGTCTAGACGATACATGAAAAACCAGTGAACAAAAAAAAGTCCATTCCTTTTTAGATATCTTTATAGACATCGATAATTATGAAATATATTACACATATATGTAAAAAGGATAGTAAATGTAAAACAACGTATTTGTTAGTTTTATTATTTCATTTTTGATATTGAAAGTGTAACCATTGGGCAGAAAGTTTGCAATGGCCGATTTTCAAAAAATGTCTACAAAACATATCCGAGTGACGGGTCGATTTATATTAGCCAATGTCCATCATGTTTGTTTGATTTCAAGATTTGTATCTATACTTCTCAGTACATACATAGTATTTCCTATCTCCAGTTATATTTCCTATGAAGTCTATATTATCTGTTAGTCGATGGTTAGTCGTTAGATTGTTAATTTCGGTCAGTAATACGAATTGTATGCATTGTATATTTGTATTGCTCAGTCCAAAGAATAAAAATATATCTCTTTCAGGCATTCAAATTCAGTCGTGCCAAATCGTTACAGCATGTATAGACGATATTATATAACATTCTATACACATATATATATATATATATATATATTGCGCACAAGACTGTTTGTAGACAGTATCAGATGTGAATGAATGTGTTACATTATATTCCTTAATATCTATCATAATGTTTATTTATAGAAACGAAACGAAATATCTCGAATGTTCTGTACAATCTCGAATCCTAAGAAACTTATTGTTTATTTGTTCAGATACATAAATTTGATCTTTATTTATACTGAAAAACGTCACAACATGTAAGTAGGTGTAAATAAATTTTAAGTTTAAATGTATACACCTGTACAATTTCTTGTTTTATTCAATGAACAATTTTCCTTAATTCTAAGTTATTTAGTTTTTCGCCTCGAACTGAGATCTCGCGCTTACTTTTTGCCTGGTTGATAGATACGACCTGTAGGTGAGAACAGCCGGACAAACGAAAGCAGCTTCATTTTAGCTAAATCAGTTCAGTAGTTGTAGCGTGAACTAACATGCATATAAAGATCTCTTTCGAATTTATATAGTAGTGGGATAGGATGACTCGACTTGGTAGTTATACTGATTCTATAACTACGCGCGCGTGCGATATCAGCTACCTCCATACCAAATTTCATAAAAATTGGTCTATCATTGGTGTGATTAAAGTAAAATACATTTTAAATACATACAAAAATAAACTTATTCCAAGGATAAATTTCAAGGACGAGGTATATAGGACTTTACAAGAACTACTTGGTACACTTTGCCGAACACCAGAATTGCTTCTCGTACTATTGCTATGCGCAGTAATAGGGGTACCAGTATGTATATTTACCTATATCACCTAGTTATACGATTCTGTATTTTGGGGCGATCGCACGGTAAATTAAATGAGGGTATAATATTTGTAGAGGTTTATTTTAAAAGTAAAACATGTTATTTAAAGAATGGTCTCTGAAAATTAAAATTCTATTAAGACTCAGCCGTAGTGGCGCCATCATAACCATGAATTTCATGTATATTTTGATAACTTATTTGATTGATTCGTATTTGGATTTTTAACAAATCATATCTCGTTTGAAAAGGTACGACCTTTCTAGTCAATTAATTCAACAATTTTAACTCTCTTTATGATGACGTCAGTACGGAAAGCGATATTAGAATTTGAGATCTGTTTATAGATTTTAAATATGGATGGCTGGTCTCTTATGGAATTCCTGAAACAAATAAAATATTAATATTAGAAATGAATACGTAGGTACAGATAGATACTATTCATCATAACCTTAATCAATAGGTATTGGATGAACCTAATACCTACCTATCGAAAATGAAAGTTCCTTAATAATGATAGATAAGCTATTTATATTACAAAATACCTAATTCTATTATTAAGTATATTATTTAGAGTCATCACGTGTAAGTAGTTAGTACTTATATATTTCTTTAAAAAAATTGCGTATGTAGGAATGAAATATGAATTATCTCGCCATTTCAATAAGACACCCCACTCTATTATGTAGGTATAAGCTCTAATCTAAAAGATTCTATACCTATAAGTGTCTATTTCTAAGCTCTTACTCTTTTCTCATAATTATTCTCAATTCTATCAGGATTCGAGTCGTATCATATGAACCGCCTTCAATTGAAATAAGATCTTAGAATTCTTAGAGATAGAATTTTTTTTTAGGGCAATACAAATTTCTAATTGTTATGTAGGTTCTTACAGTTTAAAAATGCGCGCCTCTCTACAAAAATGTCATATGCATTCTACACTCGCGATCGTTGACAAGTTTAATGAAGGCATTTTTAGACTGAAACATCACTACTTACTGTTCCGTTTCTTGCAATCTTTCAGCGCGGCATTGAACTGTTCGCATTCCTCCAGATTTTCGCGAGTGCTGGCGCAACTGAGGAACTGTGATATTTCGTAAGCGCAGGGACCGCTTGGCTCGTTGTTGTAATCGTAATCCCTCGGCATAGCCTGCTGAACCTCATGCCCACGTCTTCCGCCTCCGAACAAGCTGCTGATAGCCTCTCCAGCTAAATGACCCTAGAAAATAATTTAGAATGCTTTAAGATTGTCTGTTGACCTTATCACCTCGTTACGGGGAGCGCATTGCAAGTGAGACGATGTTCATCCAATGCTGAGGTGATATTTTGTTATATTTCAAATAGATTTTAAATAATTAGAATTGTGCCGGCAATCCACGTTGTGTAGCTTCCGAGCTTCGATTAGTCCGTTCCTCCATTGCACGACTCCTAATGTTTTCCGCAATCTTTTCGCACTCTTCGTGCATGACTTTTATTATTAGGTCGCGTTTCGCAGTTAAGTCTTTGTAGCGAAGCATATTTTTATTACGTCAACCACTGCCCCAAGCCTGCTAGCGGCAGGGCGGTGAAAGGCGGTATAGGAAAGTCGATGTTTAAATATTAGAATACTAGGTCCAAATTTCGGGGTACAAAATAATACTGGTTTATTATCTAATCCACGTCCGTGAGAGTAACGCAAATAGTTTACTAATTCGCTCTCGTTCTGCAGCATGATCATCGCTGCTAAGATTATTCCCTAGCTATCTTATCCCGCTATTATAATTAAATACTAGTCGTTTACCATTGTTGTGCCCACGGTAACGCCTCCAGCGACGGCCGCTGCGTCCCTGAACATTGACCTCCGCGGTGCAGGAGTGATGATGACCGGCGGGGCGCGGGCAGGAGCATGCTGATCGGACCGCCGGTAATTGGAGCGGCCTCCTCCAAATCCGCCACCACCTCTATAGCTGGCGGGCGAGGGTGAACGTGAGCGAGAGCGAGAGCGAGAGCAGCAACTGTTTAGTTTAAACATCAATAATGTTGTGCCGACCCCACTCGATGGGAGACGGATAAGGGTAACATTTACATTCAACACAAACATATTACATTAAAATAATATAAATGAATCAGAGAAGTTTAATATGGGTTACCTATGAAAAATCGGAACCTGATAGAATTACTTAATCGATGGTTCATAAAATCGATGCATCATAATAAAGAAACATTAAAACACGATAGGTATTAGAACACACTTCACATACAACTTCCTATCCATCAAGTCTCATCTTAATCCAATACAACTTCTAAGTACATAAATGTGAAAGTTTGGATATTCGTTAAATACGAAGATTATCTATTGGAAGATTTTGTAAAAGCTGTCACACACGATACGTATTCGGTTCGCACGGACCGGCATGCAGGGTCACTGGTACGGGCACTGCTGGACGACCGCGCTACGACGCCGTTCACCAAAACCTAATGCGTCTAGTGTCGCAGCTATAACGTGCCGCACAGACAAAATAACAAGCTATGGCCGGTGCTAGCCGGAAGCTTCCTATTCCAAGGCCTAACTAGGATTAATGTAGGCATTTATTTGGTATTAAAGCACTACATGCATTTATTATTGACTTCTGCACATAACAAACACTCCCTTCTATAAAAGTTACAATACTTTCACATGTCGTGGGTGCCGGAAACGGTCATATCACACAAACCAGAAACAAATTTCCTTGGGAAGAAAACTCGTGTCGGGAATCGAACCCCTGCTTGAAAGCCAAAGGAGCACTCAACTAAGCCAACGGGCAGTTCATTGCAATTTATTAAACAATGCAATCTATCCAGCTGAAATCACTCCAAGAGAATGTCTTTTCAAACAAGGTACTTATTTATTTATTGCTAAGCTTCCACGATCGTTGACTGTTGTTGTTGAAAACTGATGATGACACACACAAACAAACTCAAGACAAAAGCTGAGATAAAGCCTATTTGGACATATGGGATACAACTATGGGCAGTGCTTCAAATTCAAACAAGATCATAGTACAACGGTTGCAGAACACTATATTGAAAACAATCTCTAATGCCCCATCGTTTATCACAAATGCTGAACTTCATGAGCAGTTAAAAGTAAACACAATAAAAGAGGAAATAGCGATGACAGAAAATGCCTACAAAAAAGGCTGGCATATCATCGAAATCAGCTGGTGTCAGATCTGCTGAAACCGAGCACAAGCAGGCGCCTCAAAAGGCACCACATTCTCGAACTTAAGCAATAATGAATCACTATAAGTGCCTTGCTTACTGGAGCCTGGCACTTTACACGCCAATAATTAATACACCACATTTGCTTAAAGCTTGATGGCTGATCGCAGATAAAAATAAAAAAAAATAAAAAATTGTGATTGTGTGTGTGTGATGTTTCCGGCACCCATGACAAGTCATCGAACTTAGATTAGGGCTGTGAGTGAAAGTGTTTTATAATAAAACCTAGACACTAGTTATATTTTGCATCCTGTTACAATATAGAGCATGGTATATCCCATCTCAATACATAATTATTCTTTAGGGCTGCCTATCTCAAAATGGCAAATAAAACCAAGATCAGTAAAAAATAAACAAACTTGGCATTATTTTGATCTCAGGCAAAACATTTCCACTGCTGACAGAAAAATAATTTAATATACTTTTTTCTGTCAATCATGTTGCATTGTCACAATTTTTTTAAATCTCGAAATCTTTCATCAGGAATGCTACGACAACAATTTATGATACCTTAATCATGCAATAAGATTTATACTTTTACATGTCTTATGTTTGGTGGAAACAATAATTAACTACTCAATCAAGAATTGAGTGGCTTCCCACTTCTGTTGCGGTATGCGAAAGTGACACACGGCCTGCTACCTTACCATCAGGTAGGATCAAATGCTTCCCTACCGAGCATAAAAAAAAAATTACTTAGCAATATTATGTTTGTGTCAATAATGGATATTTATTTGGTACTGTTGCAAGTGCCATGACCACAGAGTAACTGCAGTAGAGGGGAGGATGAAGATTTAGATTTATGAGCTACGAATGGTCTACCCACTTTCATACTCGTTTACCATGTTGGATACCACTACCACTGCTATCAATCCTTTGAGTATGAACTAGATCATGACACACAACACTCACTGAATCCATGTCTACTGTATCCACTGTGTCCTATATCGGCAAATAATAACGAGCGACTTTAAGAACTTATTATACTTAGCAAAAGACAAGTATTCAATAGGCAACTGGCAAGTTCTGAAACGAAATCTTTCTAAGTACTTATTACCTCTAATAATGGAATAAAGTTGAGTTTAGGAAATATTAATATTACAGAATAAAAGACTGTTTTGGTTGGATGTCTTTTACTAATAAATTACGTAAAATAAATTGGATAAAATTGTTTTACAATAGGTTTCTACTATTTCTTAATTTAACACAAAATGTGCACTAAAATTTCTAAAAAAATTAAATAAAACAATTGGAAATCATATTTCCTGATAACTACTGGGTAGGTGCCTTGTCTGACAATTAAAGCAGAAAGTATTTAAACTGAGGTAGCCTTTGATGGAATATAGAGTGTGAACACAGGTTTTATACAGATCAGTTATTGAGTTTGGAAAAAAATAGAGCATGATGGCACCTTTGTCTAATAAAACGTTTGTTCTAAATGTGGTTGTTCAGTTTGCACTGACGTAGAGCCTCATTAAAGCCTTCACAGAGAGTAAGGTCGTGCTGTTGTTGGGCACACTCAATAAACTGCTTGATCTCCCATGCGCAAGGTCCCTGGGGCTGTTGGCCTTGGTGCTGCTGGTAAGTCTGCTGAGCAGGGGGTGCCGCCTGCTGCGCTTGCACTGGCTCGCTGCTACCACCACCGCTGAACATTCCAGTTAAAGCACTACCGGCAACGTGACCCTGCCAACCAAATACCAATATTTACATTTTTCCGTAACCTTAAACACATTTTCACTCAAGAACTCCAGAAACAAGTAAACAAGAGAGAACATGCAAAAACTTATATTTATTGTGCAATATAGTTGACAAAACAAAACACCACATCATGATAACGTCACGATAACATGTGACCCGTTTCCCGACCATCTTGGCGTCTCGCCAAAATTGTTACTGAAATGGAATTTAATTTCCTTTAGTACAGCATGTTGCAAATTTTATCTGAATGTGGTATCAGCTACAAAAATAGCTACTTTACAGGTTAATTTCATCAATGTTTACGTTACGTAATGTCAATTACGCACCACGGCTGATCCGACTGCTACTCCTCCGGCTGTAGCAGCCATTTGTCCAAACATAGAAGGCTGCTGTGGCTGTGCAGCCGCAGCAGGAGCTGCCGCCGACGGCGGAGCATGTGCGGGTACATTACGGCTCGGTGCAGGGGGAGGCGCAGCCCTGTAATATCACTTTTAGGTTAAGTATCCTGTTGACATCTTGGACAAATCTTACAAAGAAATGTATCGACTTACCTTCGCTGAGGGGCAGGAGGAGGACTAGCAGAACGACCTCGGCGCGGCATTATTACTTTAGCACTTCACTAATAATTATTTCACAATACTATTCAATGAGCAGCGCAATACGTGAGTCGTCGCGTTTTGTTTGAAATTTTAAATGTCAAAAATCTTCACATCTCATTCATGTGTCAACTACTGTCAACCGAGTATTTTTCTAGAAGTTTTAAATTTAGAATGTATGCCGACTCTTTCACTCACAGAACGCCTTTGTTACACTAGAAAAGGATGACAGCATAGAACTGTGATCGCGGAATTAAAACAAGTGCTCGGACGTTTACATTGATCTCAATGGTTCCAACCAATGAGTATGTAACACTAGAAATGATTTAAGATTCGTCATTTGTGACTTTCTTCTTATTTACATTATCTTTGTTCTTGAAGGAAAATTGGGTTTGTAACAATGCTGAATATTGCTAAATATGATAATTAAATACATAAAACATAATCTTATTAAAATATATACCTGCCGCCTCTTCCGCGCCCCGGCATTCGTAGCTAATTATTTATGATTTGAACCATTTTGGAAATAGTGCAATGCTATCAATTTGAAATATAGATATCAGCCCCGAATGTCTGTGAAGAAATGTCTGGGGCCGTAGGAAAATGACAATATAAACATTTACGTTAATCAAAATTGCACTTTATGTTAATGGATTACAGTCTGAATTTTAAAAACAGTCAACTGAAGCAAAATGACCAGGCCCAGAGAACGGAATCTTCAGTTTCACAGATACAAAATAATAATATGATAGTACATAATTTATCTGTATTTCGTAGACTGAAGTATATAATTTTATCTGTTTTGTCTACTCGATCTATGGAATCATTCATTTTAGGGTAGCCATCTTTTAAATAAAGTTACCTTTGTAGTAATATGCAAATAATTATGTAAGTAATTAATGTTGTGTACGGCTTGAAAGTTTTAATTTTCAAATTATGTAAGTACATTAGCACTAAGTCAAAAAAAACAATATCTTGCAACCATGACACCGAAAAAATAATTTTATTTATTCATATGCATTACATGTACATAGGGGATGAAACTTTGTTAATTTTAAATTAATACTTGAGTTTGAAAACTATCGCGAGTGTTATTCATTATTAATGTTTACTAACCGGCTGGTACTCGCGGCGGTTTTTGTCGGATTTTCCGACTAGTTTCGGGCATGTACGATGCCCATCATCTGGGAAGTGGCCGATCGCAACGTTCGCGTCGCCGCGCCTCTCCGCGCGCACCTGTTTTTTTCCGCGCGCACCTGTTTTTTCGGAAAATCCGACAAAAACCGCCACGAGTACCAGCCGGTTAGTAAACATTAATAAATTAATACTTCTTAACGCGAGCGAAGCCGCGGGCAAAAGCTAGTTAGATCATAAGACTAAACTTAGAAACTAAAAACATTCACCCTGTAATGTAGGGTATAAGCAAGTATGTTATCTATCTATCTATCTAACATTTTCTAATTTCACATAGTATATACAAGTTATATATATTAGATTTTATTTAGCTATGAGATTGTAACGTTTTATCTTCAAAATATTCATTAATGTTGTAGTAGCATTAGTTCATCAGTAATTTACGCAGTTTTGATTGGAAAGATTTATCATTAGATTCGGTTATTATATTATGGGGAATATTATTATAAATTCTAATCAGAATGTATTCTGGTCCTTTTCTATATAACTCAATTTTGGGTTCTGGCAACAACAATTTGTATTTTCTTCGTGGGCCTTATCCAAAGGCATAAAAAATTATGATACTTTTTTACAAATATTGCTGCTTCAAGATTGTAGATGCACGGTAGTGTTAGAATATTGTGTTGAATGAAATGGGGTCTGCAGCTGTCGCGTTGTCTGATGTTGACTATTATTCGTAATCATTTTTTTTGCATGATGAGAAGTTGTTCAACGTCGGTGTTTACGTAATTTACAATGCTTACGTAGGCTAAACTTTAAGAGAAACATAAAAATAATATACTAAAGAATTGTAATACTTCTTAAATTCTGAAGATAACTCTGCGATTGGCATATCTACCTGTTACGGTTGACTCACAGTAACCATTTCTTAAATATGCGATTCTATTTATTTTTATTTAGTATTAAATTAACAGATTAATAGATTTGTAGTTTTCTAAAAAAATATGAATGTATTCTTGAGCATTCATGTAGATTATAATTATCTATCACAGTATACTATCGTTGTAATGAAAACTTTAATATATATTAAAGGACGGACCGGAAAAGACCACAGGCCAAAACAGCCAGTAACATCCCATTTTCACATCTTTTTTTTTAAATTATATCCGTGCGAATTCGGGGCGGGTCGCTAGTAATATATACAAATACATTTATTGACACAATATTTATGCATTCATATTTGTGAAGCTTGTGGCCGCTGATGTAGTTGAAAACAGTGTTTCAGGGACCAGTGTCTTCTCTTATTTGTGGTCCAATGGTATGTCAATCTTACATGCTAATTACGACAAAATCTTGTTTGACTGCGTTTGCATGCGTGTGGGTGTGCTTATGTATATGTGTGTGTGCGTTTTAATGTGGATGATATGCATTTGCGTTACTATGGATGTATGTAAATATTAATTACACGTTACTTAGTAATCTTTCTACATCTTCAAAACCCCATTTGCTGAGCCAGGTATGTATCGCTTTATGAAACTTTTTGTTCGATATTTTTTTATGTTGTTGTTGGTATTTAATTTATTTGACTAATTACTTAGGTATGGTGCTACAAAAGCAAAATGTTTTTTTCCACAACGATTGGACTGATAGTTATTTTTTGTGTGTCAGGTGGATTTAAGAATTATTTAGATACACAATTCGATCCGATAAATAGTGATTTTTTTAAATGAATTTATTATGTTGGATACAATAAGTTTTGTCGAGTTTTTGTGCTTTAATAATAAGTTTGAAGTCACTATTAGTACAACATTTTATAGTCAAGTTATCCATATTTAGAATTTGCTGATATACTCAGACTATTCCAGCATTATTCGATATTGGTTTTGGTAATTTGAAATGTTATATATTGGCAGCCCCGTAACTGTCACTTTTCTGAAGCTTAACTTTTCTTGCGAAAGTTTAAGTTTTTGAAAGTTTCGTAACAATTTCTAATTTGATTCAACAGTTTTCATTTAAAGCTTAAATACGTATTAGTGTTTATGATGGGGCGCCGCAGACGCGAAGCTGCTGTATTCTAAATTGTACTTGTACAAGTAAAACGTGCAAATGTTTTCGCTTTCTGTATAACAACAATAAGAGATACTTGGATTGAACTTCTCAAATCACATACCGGAAACCTAATAATTAATTCAAGATATCATTATATATGCATCCACCACTTTGAAGAGAAGTACATCAAAACGGGAATAGGGAATCAAAGCAGGAAAGTGGTTTCCATACCTACTCTTTTTACTAAGAGGGAAATGGATACTAGAGTTCCTAACTATCCTATTAACTTGAGTAAATTACCTATTTATAATAGAAGCCGCTATTTTTTAATGTGCAGGAATTCGTGTTACGTGTCGGTACATTTCTGACCCGTCCCGTTCACGGGCGGACTCCCGTGAAACTAAGTTCACGATTTCTCATAGACTATTTATTCAAATCATATGCAGTAAAAAGAAAAATGTATCTACATGAACTACGTAAGACGATGAAATAGTTTATTTTGATAAGGATTAATACTGAATGTCTCAAAAAGCCAACTAAACTAAAGAGGCCGCTTTTTTTTTCAGATTTTTAACAAAGAAAAGTATTTTTTCTGAGCTATACATACATGTTAGATATATGCTGTCGCGGACTTTATTACCTATGACACTCAGTGATAGTGTAGCTATCTATTGGTGAAAGAATTTTCAGAATCGGATCAGTAGTTTCAGAGATTACCTTTTACATACAAACAAACAAACTTTACCTCTTTATAATATTATATATATATATATATATATATATATATATATATATTATATAATATATATATAGTAATATAGTATAGATGACACTTTATTTGACGTCGTACCACGAGGTTACGGCGATATTATTTAGGTACCTAATGGCACACAGTAAGAGATGGCTAATTAATTATATAAAGTCAACAAAGGTAGGTGCCCGCCCTTTGCGCCGTGGGTCCTGGGTTCGATTCCCGGCAGAATCTCAAATTCCTTCCCAAGGGATATTTGTGCTTCTGGTTCTGGGTGTAATGTGTGTGTGATGTGAATGTTTCCGGCACCCACGATACAAGTCTTTGATCTTAGTGTGAGGCTGTGAGTGTGAAAGCGTTTATGTTTTATGTTTATATATTATAACAATAGCTCACCTTAACTGTTAAGGACGTTAAGGTTTTGTCATTGCATGGCATTTTTTAAAATAAAACAAGCTTATTTAATTTGTTAAAGTTTTCGTAAAAAGATATAACAATTTTTAACTGTTATAATGTATTTAATAGCTTACATAAGTTCCGTGTACATATTTTTGTCAATAAAGATTTTTTTATACGGTATGTAATTGTTTCAATAATTAACCTAATACCCTTACACTAATACGGTTATTATTTTATGAATACTTGTTACGGGAAAGTGCTCGATAGTAATTTTCCCAACACTAATGTTAATCGATATCGATACTCTGCGCATGGCCGCCCTACAAACGTCAGTTGTGTCTGGGCCTCGACATTTCCTAAAGCCCGTTCAATAGATGGCGTGACGTCCATCTACCTTGGGTATATATCTTATTTATCTCTGATAGATATTAAATGAATTAATGTCACGATTTGGCAACAGCATTTGTTTCAATTTTATTTATTTTAAATAGCATAGACAAATAGTACAGAACTATTGGCTATCTTAGGCACTTAACGCACAAGGCGGATCTTGTTGCGTATCGCGCCGCGGACCGCGATGCGGCCTTTGCCAATCGCCTGTCGAGAGAAGGCAGAGATATCGAGGCAGTGATGCCAAATTAGGGAAATTTACCTATTGAATGGGTTAATCATAATTATCATCAATCATGACGCCTACCATGCTCGGCAGCGAGAGATCGTGGCAGGCAGTGGTCTTCTACGAAGCGGTGTTGGTGCAGAAAGAGGCCACGGAGCGGGCCAGAAAGATCGATATAGAGAGGGGTATGGGAGAATATGGGGTGTCGCCCACCTCCATTCTCCTCTTCTGTAGTGAGGCCATTGATGGAGGGTCACGGGACTCTCCAACAGTTTGCACGTCTTGGAGGTGGCCTTGAAGAGCAAGGTCAAGTTCTTGCCTAGCCGAAAGACATGACAGCGAGCGCAGACAAGTTGAGTAGAGCAGAACCTTTTTATTCCGCTTGACCACGCCTCGCCTCCACTGGTTCACTTGCCAAGTATTTAGTGGTTGCCAGTTGCAACCATAGAACTTTCACGTTTTGATTTTCGTCAAACTTATTTTAACCATCATAAATAAATTGGATTTTGGGCAAAAACAAAAATATAGTTACATGGCAAAACCAGAGTACAAGTGCGTGACAAAGAAATTAGAGACAAACCGACGCAGTGGCAACGCAGCGAACGCGACGGGACACGCAACGGTAACTGCCGGAGCAGATGCCGCAGATTGCGCCAAGATCCACTTTTGCAGCGTTGGCCGTCTCACTGTGATCAAAGGACAAGCGAATTGTATACATTCTTATGCGAAGTTAGCTCCACCTTCACCCCAACCGTGTTTGCCGCTCCGCATAGTGTGTTAATGCTCTATTATCAATAATCTTAAAAATAATATTATACTCTTTTACCGTTACTAAAAACGGCCATAAACTACATAAAATTCTGGCGAAATATCAGATAAAGAATAGTTCTTAATTTATCGAGTAAAGCGAGGTCTTTTACGTGGGTGGTTCAGCACTGTGTCCACCTGTCCAACCGTCTGTCCTTCCGTCTATCCGGCAGTCCACCTTTCAAAGGCATTTAGAGTTTAAACCATAAAAGCGAAAATTTCAAATTCTCAGAGAATATATAAGTTGTGGCCCTTGAATCATGTTTTTTGTAACTGAGAGACAAGACGAGCAATTGTAATGTAATGCATTATGTTTAATTTCTTTATGAGATGTTTAATTTCTTTATGCCATGTAATTTTAGTGGAAACCTTGCCCTTCAATCTTATTAAATATACAGTTATTTTTTTGCACAATACTGATAGCCGTTAAACGTCTGGTAATGGCGTCTTATTGTCTGAGATGGACCTTGCACAAAAGCCCTATCACTACTTTACTACAAATAAACTAATGTAGCTCCCGAATTTTGAATTTTGACCAATAAAATATGAAATAATTTAACAAGTAGTTTAACCTATTTGAGACCTCGCCACTTCTAATTAACTACCAACTAAGCAACAAGTAGTTTTAATGAAGTCTTGACTTTTTATGTCGATAAACCGTACCAAAACGCTTAACGACCTTTCTTAACGAAACACTAAAAATTTTACCAGCTGTGATGTCGTCTAGTGACATTAATTACGTTCTACTTTTTTGTTTTACCACTTGTAGTTATATATGTTATCGTGTGGGTTATCTTTAAAAAAATCTTTGCAAGTAGAGTACGGAATCGAAAATCTAGAATATAATTAGCTGGTGGTTCGAATCGGCACAAGTCACTGATTTAGACCTATTTTGTCTGATACTGGCATATAATATCCATTATATTCTCTAATTAAATAACAAAAATCGAATAATCATCATAAAAAAATTATAAGTAATTATGCTTAAAAGATTTTCTCTGTTGGGAAAAATGTAAGCGCGTTGATCTCAATTTGGGGCGAATTGTTTTACTTTGACTTGTGACCAAGACAAGTTTCATAAACTAAGTAGGAACCTAACTTCAAATATTATTTACTAGCTGTGCCCGCGACTTCGTCCGCGTGAAATAGTATCTTTGGGTAGCATTTTTAATTATTTAGGCTAATTATTTTTCAAATAAGACACAACTTATAAAACATTCACATAAACCTTACATATTTCCATACAAACTTTCATCCCCTATTCCCTATTGTTATTTTACACCCTTCAGGGTAAAACATTTACAAACATTAAAAGTCTTATTTATTTATATCGAATCAAGAGCCTAAAAAACAAGTTTCAAGCTTCTTACTCTCAAAATGACGATATGTACTTCCATACAACTTTCCATCCCCCCTTTCAACCCTATGTCCTTTCTCAGGCTCTAGACTATCTGTGTACCAAATTTCATTTAAATCTACTCAGTACTATTGGCGTGACAGACAGACATATTAGTAAGGATTTTATTACAATACTTGTGATTACCTGACACTACTAAAGGTAATAGATTTAGGAAACAAAATTAAAAAAAACGTTGTGGTGATTGGCCAACAAGGAAGATGTTTGGCAAGCAAGCCTTGATTAAGCCGGCCGGCTTCGTTCATTCAGGTATCCGTGACTGCTTGTCTATGCTACAGCGCCCATGCTGGCTTCGTTGTCGATGTCGTTCATACATTTCAACATTTATCCGTCAGTCAGTGTCGTCAGTCTGTGGTTAGTTATTAGTTTGTCGACCGCGTGATTACGATATTGCTGCCTGAAATCGAAAAAATTTGAGAATTGTCGTACAAATATTGAGTGAAAATGGGCGACATTGAAGCCGGTCAGAATGCTAATGTATTCCTCTTAGCGGGGTTTACGATTTTGTCTTGTGTAATACTACACTTTTTATACAAGACCATCTTCGGTGCGAAGAAAAAGGAAGCGCTAAAGCATGAAGCTGAGAGCGAATTGGGTAAGTTTTGCTTCTATTTTATTATTATGCTTAGGAAAATATTATTTTAGCCGTGAAAATGCGGTGCGAAGCTTACCCTCATTTTCCACGTGTTTTGGTTTTACCGCCAAGTTCATCTTAAAAGTTGAGACAGGAATCTTGAGCTTTTTTACGCTATACGGATGCATAACTGTATCATACAATATGAATGCAGTTGCGGCTGGCGCACGGTTTGTGTTTCTCATCACTTTGTAAAACCAGGATAAGTACAGTATTTGCACTGGGCATATATGCAAATTTCTATCGTCTACATATAGTCAACTCGAATAATACAATGTATTAATTTCGGTGTAAGTTTTTTTAATAATTTTGTAGGCATAATTGCCCTGTTTTAACACAATGATAAGTAGAATCGTCTAATAGATAATCTGACACTGGTGCACAATGATGAAAGACAATGGTTTTATATCTTAAAAACTTAAAGCATTTTATGTTTACAATTACCATTTGTGTTGCTTATTTACGGACCTTTGAGATAAACAAATAAATCTAATTCTACAGGGTGTTTCCCATCTATCTAGACTCATAAAAAAACAGAGAACAAGTAACAGAAAACATTATAATATTGATCATTTATAATTAAAATTACAAAAAAAAAAAACTCAAACAAGCTAATTGCTCAGAAACATTGATCCTGTCCCTGTGTGATGACCGAATCATCTAGATACAAGTCTATATGGAACCCTCGGTGCATGAGTCAGACTTGCACATGCCGGATTTATTCTAGAATACAGAAATAATTATCTTTTCTGTGACAAAACATCTGTCATATATTATTGACAATCCCATACAATTTATTTATTTAATAATTTTGCACAAATCAGAGTACAGGGAATGGCCTAATGCCAAATAGCATTCTCTACCAGCCATCCTGGCCGTGAAAGAAAAGCGGTAGGTGTGCGGCAGAAACAAAATAACCAATCTCTCAAATTACGGAGAGATTTTACATACCACTTATGTAGGAATGTCTTTTGTTTGTGGTTAATTATATAGCTGCTAAATTACTTAATTACTGCATCATAATATATTACTTGAATTACTCTATCATTGCGATGTGAGTATGACCTCAATCGAGGTGCTTGTCATCAATATGACAAGAAGAGCAACATCCCACTAATATGTGAATGGGCCTATTGCCTTTAATTCTTGCTTAATTAAATTAATCACTGGCAATAATTACAGGCAAATAAGCCTTAAGTCCCTGGAATAGAACTGTTTCCGCTCGGAATAGCAATTTTATTTTTCATAGTTCGGGCCGAAACTGCTGAAGTATTGGTGTGTCTCTAACAATCAAGTAAACATGTTAATAGTAAAAATAATAGTGTTAAGCAAAATGTCCACGAAAAAGCCCATACTTGGCAATTGTAGGTTTTCTTATTTGATTTTCCACTTCGTTATTATATTGAATTAACAATAACTTATATTAATTAGTTTGGATTTGATACAAAATAGTATAAATAGTGGATGTATTACTATTTTAGGTTGGAGGTAAATTGTCAAAGCTCTGTATTTTTTTATTTTTTTTATTCACTATAGACAAGTGTTTGACCACTATCTCACCTGTTGGTAAGCGATGATGTGGTCGACGATGGAGCAAACTTGCCTAGAAGATACCTATTCACTTGTGACTTGAAGATTATATAATATACCCTGGTAATTTGTCCTTAATTATTTTTCTGATGCTTAATCTATATAAAATAGACTAGCCATGCCCCGTGGCTTCACTCCCGCTGTACATATTAAAAAGTAGCTTATATGTTAATCCTAGGTATAAACTATGTACATGCCAAATTTCTTCCAAATCCGTTAAGCCGTCATAGCGTGAAGAGGGGTCAAACATACTCACAAATGAAATTTTCCATTTATAATATTAGTATTAGTATGATGTTAGTGTTCAATCATTATCTAATAATCAGATAATTGTAAATCTTCTACTAGTTGTATATTTTAGTTAATAAAGCTATGATTTCAATTATATTTCAGTAATTTAGGAATCAACATATTTTATAATAAATAACATATTATGTTAATATGGTGTTTAATAAATAATGACTGTAAATTAGAAAAAGTTATACAGACTTATACAGAATCTCTAATTAAATTGACTGCAATTGTTATTTTTTTATATTATTATTAAAAAACATATCCAAGATAAAAAAAATATTGTTCTGTTGTGTAATTATCAGACTAGCTAATGAGTAAAAACATAAGTTGTAGGTACATATTACATTTTAATTTACCACATCATGACATTGAACAACTGTTCCAATATTATTATTGAATATAACATTCATATAACTGATGTATTATATCCATCCAACTACCTTGTCATATTTAATATTTAAATTCTCTGTTTATATTCCTTTTGAATGAAAACTTATCTCACTATTACATGGTATCAAATGATTTTTATTAATTATGTATATAAATACTATGCATATACTTAGTTTTCCATTCAAACAAAGCTTCATCGTATGATTCATATTCATAGTATTTTAAGTATCAAATTGAATGATATATTGGGGTCATATTTGTAAGAAAAATATAAATAATATGAATAGTATATAAATTATGTATAGAGTGAGAAATTAATTGTTTAAAATGTAAATGATCTTATGTTACTAATATTATAAATCCGAAATGTTGTGTGTGTGAATGTTTGTTACCACATATCTCTGTAACGAATAAACCGATTTTGATGAATTTTAGAATGTAAATAGTTTAGGTTCCAGAATATCACATAGGCAGGCTACTTAATAAACGCGGGCAAATCCGCGGGGCACGTCTAGTAGTGTTATAAATACATCCTTTAATTAATCGACCTGGATGACCGAGCGTTGCTCGTTAAAACGACGATTTCTATAAATGAATCCTAGATAGATCTAGTTATCGCCACCGAAACCCTCTTCATACTAAATTTCATGTGTAGGTATATACATATATGCCTTGTAAGTTAACAAAAATAGTATCAAATTCGTATAAGTATTAATCTTCTCTGATACTTCCCGAAAAGCGAAATTGTCTGATTCACTGACTAATTTCCGTTGGTTTAACTAGTGTTTATAAATATATAAGACGAAATTTTATCCGTTTTTTTTACTTTCAATTCCATATAGCTGTTACACAACAAGATGCTAATGAAGTATCCAAATTAATTGTGATGATTTTATTTCTGCACCTGCCATATTTGTTAAATATATTTTTTTAAATATATTTAACAAATATGGCGGGTGCAAAAATAAAATTACAAGAAACCGACTTTATTGCCATTGTATCCGGAATCTTCATCCAAATTAGATTTTAAAAATGCAAATGGATCAGATAAAGTCTAGATAAGATTCCTCTCTTAAACAAAAAAATCCTCCCAGAGTCGGTTTACGTTTGCCGTAGATGTAATAATTATATAACACTAGCCGTGCCCCGCCGCTTCGCCCGCTATTATCAAGTTAAAAAGTAGTCTATGTGATAATTCTAGGTATAAACTATGTACATTCCAAATTTCATCCTAATCCGTTTAGCCGTTAAAGCGTGAAGAGGGAACAAATATACTTACACAGAAACTTACGCATTTATAATATTAGTAGGATAACCAAAATACAAGGTAATTGTACCCATACAAAATCATGATATATTCCTTAACTGTACCACATAGGGAAGGCTGATTATTGAGGTCACGTTATAAATATATTCAGTGGAATATGTAATCAATAAATAATAGGTATTGTTATTATTTATATCAAATATTATACAATTTGGAGGGAAAGTTACCACCATTGCGTACACGCTAATAATAGTTATTGGAATTTAACGCCCATGGTTAATGATCTATTCAATAGGCCACGTCGACGTATAATTATGAAATATTATTTAGTATTTGACATGTAGAAGGAAAATACCTCAGTTTGATAAGATGTTTACATCATCGCAACTTATATTGTACAACATGAAATTAACACCCAAATATCCTGTTACCTGTTTTATTTTGGTCACTCCACCGAGATTATTTTACCTTATGCCCAAAAGATCTTGAATTGTTGAATCTGTGGTTTCAAACAAATATATTAACTATTAATGTAACCAAGACTTTGTAACTGTAACCAAGTTATTCTTTTTGAGAAAATAAAACATCTTAAACCAGATATCCAAAGGATCATTTTATAGCTCTACTCGAGATACTGGGCGCGATTCTAACAACCACTCTCTAAACCTAAAACTCTCTAAAATAAATTTAGATAAGTCTAACTTAAGACAAATTTTAGAGAACGCATGGATCTTATTAAAAACCGCGATGCCATTTAAAATTTCGCGTTTCCATAGTGTGCGAAAAGTCTTTTAACGTCGTGTATCATTGGTTGAACACGCATAACATATGGATTCCAAATAAACAGAATTGGGCCAAGAAATAGATGCAGTCAAATGATATTTAAATAAGCGGGAACCAAATTCTCTAAAATATTTTTATTTAGAGATAGAGAGTTTGAGGCAGCATTGCGCCCATTGTCACCGAGTAACTTTATAAACTAAGCGTCAGCCCCATCGGTTATCGGTTCTGCAAGAAATATTACCATTGCTATAGAAAGAAAGAAAGGAAATAAATGTATTATTTATGACACCTAACATTTACACTACCAACAAACAGCAAAATAAATAAAATATATATATAGCGCATAGTGCGCGTCGTGTATTTGGGGACCATTCGATATTTACCTTTATTTTCTTTATCATCCACACAGAGATACACTCTCAATATCTATACACCTTATGTTCCACACGAAACACCCACAACTCTACGAGCGTGCAGTTGATATGTCGGATTGGATGGCACGATTTATAAATCAAAATAGGACTTGTAGAGCCCACAGCTTGAGTTGGGATGGTTGGGTTTGCTGCGATTGCTGCTGGCAGGGTGGAAATGCATTAAACTCCTTTAACCAGTGCAGTTCTAACTAGGGGCGGTTGAGAATTAGTATCGGTAGTAAATGAAACCATTTTCTTGTGATACCTATAATTATTTCATACACCGGCCGGCATTTCGTCGTCAGTTGTTTACAAGTCTTAGCACAATCGTAGAACTGCCCGTTGGCTTAGTTAATTGAGCGTTCGCCTTCTAAGCAGGGGTATCGGGTTCGATTCCCGGCGGGAACACAAGTTTTCTCCCCAAGGAAAATTTGTGTTTCTGGTTCTGGTTGTGATTGTGTGTGTGGTGTGAATGTTTCCGGCACCCACGGCACAAGTCAACGAACTTAGTGTGGGGCTGTGAGTGTAAAAGCGTTTTAATTGATCACATTATGAAGCGGCTGACCATTCTCGTTAAAGTAGCATTTCATGATATAACCAACTATTTATTGGCATCATGATGCCTGATGTGCCTTGGTCCGATCAATGAATGGCTAACGTTTGTCGATTTGTCCAATGAAGCACGGCTACTTATTATAGCAAAATATAAATCATCATACTGTAATAGGCATTCTTTTCAATTATATTTTAAAATAGGTCATAACATGCCCTATGTTATGACCTATTTTAAAATATAATCACGTCACGTCGCGAAAGTCGATGAACCATACTACCTGTTTATAAATAGGGAATACCTACTCTTGCAGGCAAACTTCATATCTGGCGTTTTGCCGGCCGCTGCTCCCGTGTTGTTGTTCTCAATAGTATCACTTTATGCTATATAATAATTATAATTAGGTTTAGTAAACCTAACGCTTCTGGAATTACTCGCACTTTTGACAAAAATTTTCTCTATTTCTAACTCTGCTTTGGAATTTTTAATACAATTAGCCATTCTCGTTTTAACCAAATTACAGATAACCTAAATTATAAATTACAAATCAGAGTCACAGATAATCGCCACTTTTAAGTCTAACGTGGAACGATAACATTTTTTTATCATGTAAAATATTTTAGGTGCTCCACCTACCCGGTATGGTTTAGTTAGTTTAGGTACTGTATAGTATTTTGAAACATAATTTTTCTTTAATTCGTACCAATTTACTTTAATAATACTTACCTAAGTTTAAATATGTGCACTGGAATAGGAGCTTGGTGGCTGTAACACAGGTATGACCTATCACGGCCAGCAAAGATTAGTGTACCTACCTATTTTACCTACCCACTTGTAAAATTGTTTATATTTTTCATGAATAAAAATTATCTTATCTTATCTCTACCCAAAGTACCTACCAAATAAAGGAGAACGGGCGGAAATGGTCCTAATGGCGTCGGCTGATGAAACCTAGTTCAGTTTGTAGTTTATAAATAATAATAAATAAAGGAAAAATGGGTGTTGTACAACAGTTAATGATAAATAACTTATTTTTCTGATTTGTCTTGTATTATTCAAATCCAGAAAGAGAAAGCTACTTCAGGCGTTTATGGGTAGTTAACTTAGTGTTAGTTAGTGAGTTATTCGATATTACTCAAGGTCATCGTTTTGTTTCTCTTATATACTTACCGGCTTTCTTTTTAGACATTGTTCGATTTATTTATTCGATTTCTTTGGCGCGTGTAAACGGACTTGTGATAATGTTTTTTGCTTGTACTTTCAAGACGTTGCCTAGTGCTGGCATTATAGTAATAGGGAAGAAGACGCTAGGGTGTTGTGCTCATACAATGACCATAATATATAGGTATTTAGTGTGAGCTCGCTACCAAAACCATATACGCCATCATACTAATATAATTACTGGGCATGAAGAGATTTGACATCTTATATCTCAGGGAGACGAACGCAGTGCAGTGCGGCGCAGGATTTTGTTCGCAAGTTCACAATTCTGGCACTGCTACTGTTATGGGCAGGCGTGATGCTTACCACCAGGCGAGCGTCCCGCTCATCTCGTCACTCAATTGCATAAAAAAAAAAAACAGCATATTTAAATCACGTTTCAAAAGATGACCCATTATAATATTGATTGATTTTTATAATCATCATAAATGAATATAAATCGTCCATATTTCTTTTATTTCAAACGTTTATGACGTTAAGTGTTTATATAATTAATACAAATGCATAAAACTTGCTTATAATAATATGGGTGATACTATTGCGAATAACGTTTTTCTCCATGTGTCGATTTATTTATTTTATGCTCGATAGGAAAACATTTGACCACTATCTCACCTGGAAACTAAAGATGTAGCATGCATATTTGCGGGCATAGTTCGTGTTACAGTATTAAATTATCAATTAAATAAAGTAGGTTTCATCATCCGACGACACTTGGACCAAAGTCCATACAAAAATGTCCGATCTCTTTTAAATAATGGACTGCATGGATAATTGTTTTATATCAGTTATTTTGATTTTAAAACGAAACTATTGAACCGGTGTTGATGAAATTTCTATGGGACCAATCCAAAAGAAACGGTATACCGTTTACCACTTATTGAACACTAGCTGTGCCCCGCGGCTTCGCCCGCTATTAACAAGTTAAAAAGTAGTCTATGTGTTAATCCTAGGTATAATCTATGTACAAACTAAATTTCATCCTAATCCGTTCAGCCGTTAAATCGTGAAGAGGGAACAAACATACTTACACACTTACACACAAACTTTCGTATTTATAATATTAGTAGGGTAGGATAGGATAACAGTTAAAAATAAAACGTTTTACAAATCTATTTTGACGCGTGTCACTTAATATCAGTTAAAAATAAGACGAAATATATTTTAATGTATGACATAGTAAATTAATTAATCTTAAAAAAAATTATGCCTTTCTCGCCAATATTGTTTTATTCGATATTTTGTATTGTTTTATCAATGTACATCTGTACTTTGACGAATAAATGATTTTAATTTGAATTTAACTATTTATTTATATAACGTTTATATTATGGAACATTTTATCTTTCTATAGGAGCCGGTCTAAATCCTGCTACCAGTTAAATTGAAGATTCAGTAATGGATTAAAATAAGCTGTCAAATATGTCGAAATGAGTACGGGGGTTACTTTTTATAATGTTAATCTAGCAGGTATATCCTATATGATTTCATTGTTGTTACCAGGTGACTCGTAGTTCATGTGCGCGAACAGAACAAAAAACCCGAACTGAATTATGAAATAGCAAAAAGTTGGCTCGGTTAAAGTCTAGTCAAACCAAGATCAAAAGGTCTTCGACACCGATCTATGCAGAACATACGACAATACATTCATTATATAACGTATTTACACATGTTTTTAAAATACCTATTATGTTTGAACAGAGTGTAATTCTCTCATTCTCGTATTCACTTGAAAGACACCATGAAATACCGTATGCATGCATCATTGCAACGGGATGAGTAATAACATAAGTAATCTGACTCATTCTCTTTTTCTGTGTGTGAGATCTTTCTGTTTCCTTTTATGTTAGTGTTAACTGTGAAACGAATATAGAAATGCTAGTTTAGAGAAATACGTTTTGCCTTTCAATCGATATGAAGTCGTTGCAAATAGATCTCTGAAAAATAGAGATGTTAAGTTTTCTTATAGGTCTTTTTTTATAGTCGCTGGTTTTATATGGGATTTAGTTATATAGAAAAAAAAATAAAGAAAAAGAAAGAAAATACATTTATTTGACATAAAAGTATCTTAATATTAAAAACAAAAATTACATTTACAATAAATTTTATGCCAAAAACGTTTAACACAGCATTATGTCGAGTTAGAAAAAAACTGGACGCTGGTTTTCAGTTAAACCTTTCAGGTAGTACAAATGTTTTTAAATAATATAAAAGATAAATTAAAATTATTTCAATAATATACGCCACGATATAATATATATTATAATATACGAATATACTAGTACTAAATATTTTTATACTAACAAAAATACAATATATACATACAAAAATACATATATAATAAAAAAAATCGGTGCAGCTGTTTTCCAAATACCTATCCATTTTCTTTTTTTTTCATTTGTTACCCGACTATAAGCACAAAAGTTTGTTGCCTCATTGCTTCTAAACGAATAAACCGATTGTAACATATACTGAGGTATAGCTAGGTATTTATGTTTTATATCTGTATAAAGACAATGGCACGATACTCCATAAAGAAATGACCATAAAAATAGATTTTCATGGCTCAATCTCTAAACGCATGTATAAGAATAAATATATGTATAATTACATGTGTTTTTACATACATTATGTACCTACTTACTGCTTCACACGCTTTTAAAAAAAAATTAAGTCATAGTATACAATACAACTTGATAACTGTTCGATAATAACTGATTTATTACATATTTTGTACGAAGCACATCGTGTCTTTAATTATAATGCCCAAGCGATAGTGAATATAGGACACGTTGAATCTGTTATAAATAAAATATAAGAAGACATACCTTATGTTTGTCACATCCTACCCAACCAATTCTAAGCCGTATTCTCCTATAATTTGTTAATTTGTCAAATAGGTCAAAGAACTCAGTCTGTACATTATGAATAATGTCCTATTAATAATTTATTCTAATAAGTTCTAAACATACTGTTATATTTTTTTTACCGTAATGATGTAACAAAACGCTCAATAGGAAATATGTACGAGATTTAATTTATCATTTTTATATCTTTATAGCTGAAAATTTGTTTGAAATCGAAAATTTGTTTATTTGGCAAATGAAGGCAAAATAAAGTAAAATTGTGCTCTGGATCCCAAACTAGGCAAAGCCTGTATCTTGGAAGCCCTATGTGGTTACCAATTATAAAGAAATGCCTGTCTGTACGGTGAATATTGAATTGTTAAAATTATTAAAAAAAAAAAAAAATTGAAAAAAAAAAGATGAAATTAATACATTATTAGATTATTAGAATTAATATCATACAAATTATCTTAAGTAAAAGGACTAAGTGAGAAATTTCATCTAAAGCTATAGTTAGGCTTTAAATTAGGAACTTTCATGAATAAAAAGTGATAAAAATGCATGGAAAATTCAAAATAGCAAAACGTGACTTCAGTTTTAAAATGTTGGTTTCTCAATACACTCAATTGTTTATCAAACTTGTTAAAAGGCGAGAAAATTTGTATTGTAATATCTCTACACTGATATAAATGCTGTTACAAAACAATGTACCGATTGCTTGTTAAATTGATCTCAAAATTATCTCACAAACAAAAACATCCAAGTGAATCGAACAAAACATCATGTAATCGAGTTTCTTGATTAGTTATCGATTGAAACGTGCATCCCGTGAAAGATAGAGCACGCCGAAAACAATGTGTTTACAGGTTTTTGTAGATGCAGGTTCCATATATTCATTATTTATAAAATAAAAAATAATCGCTTACTTATTACACACGCTTATTCACGTCACACACAAGGAACTAGAAACACAATTTCCCCTAGGGAGAAATCTTGTTTTCCGACGGGAATCGAAACCAATACCCTTGCTTAGAAGGCGTACACTCACCCAACTAAGCCAATGGGCAATTTCGTACATTTACTACATTTATTATGTAGTGTTCAATGATTAGTACAATTGTTATTAGTCATAAGTATAAATTTAAATGTGTCATCAATGACTCCATAAGGCTCCCTTGCTCATGATGTAAAAATATAGACAAAGTACATTTTTCTTCATCTTAAAATAGCCATTGTATTAGAGGATATACAATATCTGTGAATGGAAGCATAAATGTTTTAGATAATAAATATCTTTATAGAAAGAAGTTATTGACAGTAAAAACAATAGTGTTTTACTTAAGTTATGAGCAATTTTTTACCATGGGAAAAAGTAGGAAAGGTCATGGCACTTTCATTTCTTATATGTATAATCTGTACTCCCTTATTTAACCATCCTTATACGTCGTTAACATGTAAAACGAATATCTGAGTATTTTAATTATTGGAGGTATTTAAGTGTGTCGGCATAAGCAAAGTTCACGATTACTATAGTACACTATTGTCAAGCCTGACCTGCGCAATAACAAAACTGTTAATGAAGTCTTCTATACATACGTAGATAATATAACTTGTGGAAATGATAGCTCAGCGACAGTGGCAATGATGTCGATCAGGCGGTCTGAGTTTCGATCCCCGTCACCGGCTTTAGACTCCGATGAAATAACTTCGTAATGAGTTTATGTCATCCCACTGGACATTTCATATGCCCACCAACGTACAGTTGTAATTACCGCACTTAACCAGAAGTAAGAATCTTTGTAAAGCACCAAACAGCGTTCTGGTAGCTATCCTTGAGAGCTATTTCAAATTCAATGCTGCACCAGTAAAATTTATTTTTCATACTATTGAGACTTGGTTGCTTATTTGTGGGAGAGGGCCGTAGTTTATTTATTTGGAAATTTTAGACATGAAGATTTCTCAAACTATCTGTTCTGTATTTAATGAAAGTAAAAAGACGTAACTCCTTTGAATGTATCTCAGTATGCTTAACAAATTCATTGCAGATGCTCCCGTTGAAGAAGCAACATCCGATGCCAACGCGACCGAAGGTCACTCAAAAAGCAAGAGTAAAAAGCGGGCTACATGGAAAGGGAAGTCAGAGTTCAGCCACCCATGGCTGCTGAAGAATCTCAAGGGCCATCCGGGCACAGTGCTGCTGGTGGACTTCTCAGCAAATGGAAAGTTTATGGCCGCCACGTGTGATGGTAAGTGTCTAAAACATATGTAGACTTTGTATATGTTGCTGAAAAGCCTTCTTGAACTTTTGATCTTGTGTTTTGTTAAACAGCGTTACCTATTCTTCTCTTAGCTCTATACTTGTATTGAAAAAGTTCTTGTGATATATTTGCTATATCTATCCATGTATGAGTAAATTATTATCGATGCACTTTGTTTAATAATATTTCATTATTTCAAGAAGGTTTTTAAGAATTAAGTTCGGGCACACTGGAGAGACTAAAATCTCTAGAACATTATTTACTTAGTTCTTGTATCAATGATTTGATTGATTGTTGCCGAGATTATATTTAGTATATAAGTTGCTTACAGTGTGTTCTAGCTTTGTTCAAAATGAAATCATTTTCATGGTAAAGGCTTGTTATCATTTTTCATATTTTTTATCAGTACATAGTGCGTCATCATGTTGACTTATTTACGTCGTTGCTGTCAACTCGGATTTTCTTTGAATAAGTTTCTTGTGTTTTAGTATCCTTGAAAGGATTACTTAGAGCCCCTATAATGTTATTCTATAGCAGGAATGTATATAATCAGTTTAACTTTTATTTAAAGAGGAAATAAGAATAAGGTCGTTTAAGATAATACTACAATAGTTTCCTTATACTTTCCTGTTATATTATCCTCAAATCAACTAGGAAGATGACAACATTTTGCAAGAGATTTAGATAGCTGTAGTAGTTAAAAATATATTAACAAATAGCATACTTGTTTGTCATCTTTCAACAATAAAATAAATATAGGAAATGTATTGAATAGCCATAATGTTATAGTTGATAAATAATAATATGCTGTAAATGATGACAGCTGTAATTTATGGCTATTAATTCAATGTCACGAAATATGGCGTGAATACACCGTTCAAACTATTCATTCTTATAGACTTATTTAATCTTTTTTATTAATATCAGCCCTTTGAATGTAATGCGTCGTGTATTCAAGCCCTATTATCGCTTATCTTGCAACCATTCGACAATCTTCATTAAATAGTTACGTGGCTTTCAACTTAAGATCCGTATATTAAACCTCTTATCTATTACATAACACGTTATATAAAAATAACGTTATAATTGAGGAAATTATTTTTATGTATCATGCACGATACTCCAGTAGTCACTTTCACGTTTGCATTTATGGATTTTGAAAATTGAAATATTATTAAAGAGCTTTATATTGTTCGTATTCTGTTGTTTTGATTGAAACTGATTGTCTGTGAAGTATCGTCCGATGGTTGCAAGTAGCGGGGTTCTTCCGCCTGAGACCTTGCACTTTTTTTGTCCCATTCCGCCACGCCACTGTTATGTGTAATTTGGAGGTCCACCGGTCGAAGCCATCAAGGCTGATGCTCTGCAGCAATTATCCAGATAAACGACGAAGTCAATTTACTACCAAATTTGGTGTCGTAGTTTGATCGTACTTATATTTTTCTATCATAGACTCAACCGCGGAGCATGCTTTTACACTTATAAAACAACAAAACTGTAGTAATACTTTTGTTGTGTTCAGTTCATAAAAGCTTTAGATTCAGCTGTTCATTATATTAATCATCTTGCATCATTTGGGTGTGTAGCTTTTCTAGCCCTCTTAGCTTGATAAAGAAAAGCGAAGAAACAACTGGCTGAAAATATGAACAAATTATTTAAGATTATAAGCATTCTAAATTTAAACTTAATCGTTGTTTAGATTACCTATATACTTTTAAACCGGACGTTTGTCTCCTATCTCGATGACTTACAATCAAATCAGATGTGTATATGTAACCCGGAGACAGACGCAGATTTAAAAAACGCGCATATTATACGCAATAGTTAATTTATTCCGTAAGTTCGAAATGGATTGCCATTAGAACAATTGATTTCGAACTCTAGTTATTATTCTATTTATTTGTATTTAGGTGGTTATCGTTCGTCCATATCGTGTTAAAGTTGGCTAGCAACGGTAACACAATTACGCGAATTGAAAGTGTAACCCGACCGCAGTCGGAGTTTAAATCCCTTCTCATAGCTGCATTAGCCACGATGTCTGTCTTTACTTGCTCAGTAACTAAATTATAATCTGTGCATTTGTTTAGAGTAGTGAAAGGCGTGGAAAATTATGTGAAATTGATTGCGTTTTACAGACTTTCAAAAGTTCCCTGTAATAAACCGCTCCATATTTACTTGCGATATTGTAAAAATGCATGTAGTTTTCTAGCGGAGAGGTCAATGGTTGAATTTTTTAAGCTATTGCATAGCTTCTATCGCAGGCCTTGAGCGTGGAGACCGAATCCAGAAATTCCGTAACGAAAATAACCTAACAACCCCCACTCCGACCGGCACAGTGGTGATACTTTTTAGTTTTGCCATCTATCGATGAATAGCAGAACTTTTAATGACTTTTTTGAAATATCACGCTTGTCTCTTTAGTTAGAGCAACTCGCCTCTAGGTGGCAGGAAAAAAAATACTGCATAAATAAAATAAATAAATAATTATAATTGCATAAGTTGATAAAAAATGCTATGCAATAGCTTTACCGCGGCAGTCCCCGAGTGCCACACGTCTTTTTTTTGTTTTCAATCCCCGTATCGTTTTTAAAAATTTCTTAAATCTGAATCGATCAAAAAATCCATTTAAACAACGAACCTGCTCACAAAATTTCACGAGATTCGGTTGAGAAATGCGACTTGTAGATGAGAGCCGGATATACGAAAGCATTTTGCCCAAGCTTAAAAGCGAAGCGTCTCCGCTTCGCTCGCGCTGTTCTTTGGGTCAATTAATAATCGTCTAATAGATATATTTTTCAGACTTGATTAATAATGACATCATCGAAACAATAGAGAGAGCAAAGATATATCATTGCATCAATAAACTTTAACAAAGATTCTGGATCTCAAATTAGCACTACTTTAATTCATAAAGAAATGAGAATGCATACAGCAAAGTCCATTAATCATTTTGTTGTAATCTTTTAAAGTCATGGCATAATATTTAGAACAGCAACAGTGTTATCAAACCATATGTTATCTCTACGGATTGTTTCGTTGTATTGTATCACAAATATTACCACTGCTCACATTAATTCAGCTTATCTTTGACAATGATTGCTGGTGAGATAATTGTATGGCACGCGCAAGAAGATCCTTAATTTAAATAAAAACCCCACGTTATAAGCAAGTGCCTGATGACAAGCAAAATATTAATCAATTCGTAGCTTAAATGGGCTTTTATCTAATACTAAGGAATACCATTTACCTATTCTGTCAAGAGTTGTAGTGATAAATATGAATGATCGTAGATATTTCATGAATCAAATTGTTTTTATCTCTCAAGCCGAAGTCGACTGCATTGACAAATACGAGAACATCCTGAATTGTACAAATCGTTAGAACACTTTATATGGCAAATAACAATTGTATAGGTATATTTTTTCTGCTAATAAACAACTGCTGATAGGGAAGGGCGGGGTTGGTTGAGCGTAAGGGTAACTTGGGCAATCGAAATATCTCGGAAACTATATACCGCACGCTAACGCATCAAATGGTGGAAAGAAGTGGTCGCGTAATGGGGTCTCATCGCGCAATCTACATTGACGACTTTTCGATCAAGCGAAGTACAAGCGCACTTTGTTTATTTTATGACGATGAAGTACAAAAACTGTGAATGGGAGTATTTCTTCTGAAAGAGTCAAATGTTATTCGTTTTCAATCAGGTGTTACAATTTTATGAATTTTGTGTATTTATATATATATATATATATATATACATATATATATGTATACAAAGACTTTGGATATAATTCTGATAGTTATTTCGTAATCTTGCTTTTATTTAAAAAATATAGTTTTATTTAAAAATTATAACCCAAATTAGTACTAAAGTAATGTATGTTTTTAAAGACTTACACGATGCTTTAAAGGCTATCAATGATGAAGGAAATAGTGTAAATATCATCGCCAATGAATTCGGTATCAAATGGTTGTATCTTGATAAATTTTTTGATAAAAAATTGTGTGTTATCAATTTCCTATTTTAATATAGGCTATTGATAATTACATATATGTTCAATTCTGATTTTAAGTAGAAAAACTGAGTCTAATCCAAAAATTAAGCTACGTTAAATTAAGATACGTTGAATTTTTGTTAATCTAATTTTTTTTTATTATTTAAAGAAAGTTACTTTTAGTATTACTGTCAGGTCACTGAAAGGCTATGCATAAAACGCTGATTGGGAAATATACATTTTAATTCACGTCTAGTAAACATTGACACATTAATTTGGCTAGAATTTCTAACTGCTCAATTTACCCCACACCCGTGCTCAATTTACCTCACCTATGGGGTACATTGAGCATCACTGATTTTCTTCACTTAAACGGCTATAGCTCTTAAATGCGATTAGTTAAAAATAAATTACTGTAGACATTTATGGAATGCAATATATACTTACTTACCCACCAGTATGCATAACAAGCCATTATAACTTATCGTTAAGAAGCTGTGACCGATCAAGTGAAAAATTGCTCAACTAGCCTCGCCTTCCCCTACAATAGTTAGATTTTCTTTTTGAATGTCTACTATAATTTGCTACTACTTTAACTAAATTGAGTTCCTTAAAGAATAGCTTTTTACATAATTTAATAATTACGTATCAGTGAAATGGTCGTTGTTTTATCGGAAAGAAACATCATACCACCATATAAACTTATAGTTGTGAAAGATAGGCATCCGTCTGTAAATAATGAATTTCTTACACGTTACCGATCACAACTTTCACAAACGGTAACAAGGTGTAAAATTTCCGCCAAGGCTATTCATTTCCGTATAATGTTTTATTTCCTTATATTATGTTTAGCATTCATCTCTTTATATTTCTTTGTATATGTATAAAATACAAAAAAATTGCATAACTGACGTTAAAGAAACATTCTTGTTTAATTTATTGATAAAATAAAAGCCACTGCAAACGATTGATAAAGACAAAACCGACATCGGATTAATTTCTAGCCCATGAACTTAAAGATATCCTGTCATTAACATTATCAAAGCAATTGAGATTTCTGGGTTCACAAAATTGTGACCAAACACAGTACAAATAATTAATTAATATTTTAGGTATGTTGCCTGAAGAACCAAATCAATTTGTGTCATGATTCATGTTATTACTTTGACTTACAAAACATGTGGTCGTAAAAAATCGGGCGCACGATAAAAAGTGTAATAGAAGACTACTGTACTATTATGTCATTGCTATATTATTATGTACGACGCTAATAGTTATCTTCAGTTGCAGTTTTGTACTATGATACATGGTGATTTGCTGCATTGATTTCTTTATAAATGAAGCCATGTGCCCTAAAATTAAAATGTTTGATCTATGAAGTTTCCAATACTTAATTGTCTTAGCAGTAAGACTGCGTCCATTGCGCCTATCTCGTCTTTTTATAGTATGTACTTGTCAGTCAACCAAAAAGATTCAAAAAATAATTTTGACATCTGTAATTAAAACATTGTTTACTCACGTACGACAATTTGGCTCTGCACGGCTTGCGCATATGCCAGTGTCAAGTTCAATCTTTTAATTATTATTCTTGAACTTCTTATTGAGGTTCTAAGTTATTTTATTATTGATTTTTATGTTCTTCGTTTTGTGTTGTATTGTTTTATTCAAGACGAAGAGGCTAAATCTATAGAATACCTAATTAGTAATATTCTATAAAATGCTATTGATTTTACCTTAGCATGCTTGTTTCAACACTACATTGTTGTTAGTAATATTTTACGCTTGATATTAAAATATTAAACATGTTCAATTATATTTATCTGTTTAAATATTCATTGTCATATTCACATTAAAATATGTTGCGAATTTGTGTGATGAATCGGTTTCTCGCTCTATTTGCCTATGTGTAGTTATACCGCGATATGTGAACGTTATCTTATTTCACGGATTTTATACAGCCTAAGACTTTGAAAGGATCATCACAATACAACTGTCTGTACTGATGACAAACTGGCGAATATTGAACGAATCGTGTTTGTCCAGCAGTTTGACAATCTATAGTGATAAAAGTTCTATAATTAAATATTTTTTTTACTCAACCCAAAAAAGGTTAAATCAACCATTTGGTAGGTACCTAACTATATTGGTTATAGTCACAACACTAGGGATTTTGTCTCGTCCAAAGCGATACAAGTCCCAACTGTATATCTTTCCACTATAAATGTTTTTCTACAGCTTTTAATCTTGTTAATCGGGTTTTAAAGTAGTATATTCCTTGACTACCTACGTACAAATTTTCATCTAAATCCGTCCAGATGTTACACGACTAAAGATACCTTGTTACAAATTTTCAACTTTCTCACATCTTCTCACAGACTCACAAATTTTAGGATTTAACATATTAGTGTGATAGTGTTATCTGGATTTTTCAAGTCTAGACTGAACAGATTGAGGGTCTTCTAGACCAGCAGGCTCGTCGTCGCTTCCTATCGAGTGCGATAGTGGCCCAATTGCTAGTATTATATTGCAAAAGTAAATGTTTATTATTATCTAAGTCATATTTAAACTAAAACAAGGCTAAACAGTGACTCGAAGATTAACACCCCTTGTCGTCATCGCTGAAACACTTGAAAAGTCATCTCCGCTACGTTTCGCGGTACACGACTTGATTGCCGATAAGCCTACAACCGGAATGGTCTGCGATACACGGGGTCGGTCACCTCGCATGCTGACCCTGTTCGGACAGGCTTTGTTTATACCTAACCAACCACCAACTGGGTCGTAGATGCGATTATAAAGTCGCACTGTGTGGCCGGGCCTCTATGGTCCAGTTTTGATGGCAGAGCGTTCAATGTTTAATGAGAGGTATTTTGACTGGTCGCTTTCTACTCTATTCAATATGTACTGCCCATTGGCTTAGCAGAGTTCCGCGGTCGCCTTTTAAGCAGGAGTATCGGGTTTGATTCCCGGCGGGAACATACTCTCCCTAAGGAACATTTGTGGTTCTGGTTGGGATTGTGTGTGTGATGTGAATGTTTCCTACACCACGACACAAGTCATCGAACTTAATGTGGAGCTGTGAATGTGAAAGCGTTTGTGTTATACGATTAAGTTTTTGAATGGTCACAAAGCCAATATAGGTAAATTTTAATGAAATCGTAATCAATACATATAAACCGGCTTTTCAAAAACGACGAAACTTCGTAAGCAGGCGAAGCCAAATATATCCATGTGTTATCCCTTTAAATATCGTCTTTACTAAAGCTTTAACCTAATCATCGATAATTATCATAGCAAATCCATTCAAATCGGCAACCATGAACCATTTACCACGTAGTCCTATAATAACCGTAATTGCTACCTGTTTACCTAATTTACCTAATTATGATAATTTATGTGAAACGAAACCATCAGCGCAGCGTAGTCAAGTCTTCAGTCAATCCGGAAGGCATATTGTAAATTTTAATCTTACCATGAGTTCGTGAGCGACATATTAACGTGCGTTTTTAACATTAATAATTCATATTTACAGTGTAGTAACCGGCAAGTCATAAAGCTTAGTCGTCCGTACTTACAATGGTATCGGGTTAAAGCGAAGAGCGTGAGAGCTCATAAATGGCAATTTATGCAAATTGTAACAGGTTTTCGTATTACAGTTGTGGCTACTCAAATAAATTGTGTCAGCTTCTTGAAAATCTATTACTACGACCGACGATGTATGTATATGTTTGTAATGGAATCGTGTTCGCTACCACCTTGAAAATATCTGTTAAAACTGTTGTCTTTGTACTTTGTTACATAGCGTAAATGGATATATTTGACTTAGCTAATTTAATGGTCCTTTGATTTGTCGATTTTCTCACACAGAATATCATTTTCATCATCATTTTATTGCCACCATAGATACGCACATACAAAACTCTTTTAAACAAAGATAATTGCTGCTAAATTGATCGCAGCTGAGATAGCGGTCATAACGAGTGCCTATCAGAGATAAAAAAAGTTCTGTCTTGATGCCTAACATTTTTTCAAATAAGTAATTAGCTTGACAGCGCAATCGCTTAGCTACCACCAGCAGTTGACGTAATAGAGCATATTTAGACTAATTTATTTTGTAATGATACTTTTTACTGGAAAAGTATTTAGCGATTGTTAAATAAATTGATCGGGCCTTTGTCAATGTTTTCTGCTTTTCAGCTTACCGTCTTCTAAATATAGAGGTATTCAAAGCTTGCTAGATGATCGAGAGAATAAACGATGAAGATAATGCTTAGAATAGAGGTTTTTATGATATTAATACCTCGATTTGAACTAGCAGTGATTGGGTTCACACGTAAATATTATCATCGTCTCCTCTGCTATTCAGGGCTTACAAACTAAAAAGGTGCAAAGATCTTCACGCCTGTTTATTTCTTGAATTTTTAATTGCGGTTGAGCAAACAAATCTGCCGTTGATTAAATGTTCCAAATTGTACCGGAACAATGTAATAATGTTTTGTGGCTATATAAATGTCGTTATGGTCGATCAGTGTGCCGGCGAGGACGGTCGCCCTAGGTCGGTCCATGGCCAAGCTTCACGCGTCATCGCTCGACGCTCGTTGTATAACCAACAGTCCAGCACACCCGGTAAGACTCGTGACCATTGTAAACAAACTGCCCTCTAATAGCCTGCACTGAATTCAGGGTCTGCTAAAGAATGACTAGTACTAATGACTTCATGTTGCGGTAAGAATCCATGCCTTAATAGTAGGCCTCGAATCGATGAACAAAGGAACAACTCATGTCGTTGATGTATGGTGCTGAACTAGCGGGTTCTCAGTAAGTTCGTTTTTAAAGCATTATATTTTCTATGTTAAAAGTGAATATTGAGATGGGTTTTTTTACAATCTAAATAAATCTTCCAACTAAAACTAAACGCCAAACCTTTAGCAAAATTTTCACAGTATTTAGTAACAAGTTTTTTTTCGAGAAACAATAAAATGTAATGTCAACAAAAATACGGTAGCCATGTGCGACTTTAGAATAAGTTTGATTTAAAACAAAAATTGTTTTTTACATTGGCCATTCAAGGAGGCACGCAATTTATCAGTAATGAGAGGGTAGGTTGCAAAACGAGATGTTTCACTAACGGGATGCTATAGTCATGACGATAGATAAAAACATAATGACACTAAATAGCTTTCTTACCATAAACTTAATTTTATATTAGTAAATATTTGAAGTCATATCTTAAGGACTACTTTAAACATTAATTATAGTGATGTCATTATTGAGTGGCTCTTAAAAAAAAACTGAATATAATTACTTGGTTACTTCAAGGATTTTGCAAATAGTCTCTCTTGATTTTTTTGCACACAAGTTATTTTGATTAAAACTGATATATGTTTATAATTGAAATCAAGAAGGAGGCTACATTTATAGCTAAATATATTTTCATCATACACAACTTTACGAGTTTAGACCGGCAATATTAAAATATCTGACATTACTTTGTTTGCCGTAGATTAAATTCCTTGACGTCATTTGCAGTCGTCTCGTATTCTCTTATCTTTTTTATGTTATGAACCTTCAGTCATCTACATTATATATCGGAATAGCTTTCCTATGCGAATTTGCCGATGCGAATATAAGAGGATGATAAGAATTATCTTGCATGGCTGGGTAACCTTGGCTTATCGCTCGGCTTCCTGGTTAAGATTCGTCGCTTGTCTTGACCGGCGGATGTCACGTCCTTACTGTAATGTCGATTACGTTTCCAAGACACGTATCACGGTATCATTCTTTACTCCGGGAATTCGTTTTATAACTGAAGTTGAAAGTGATAGGATGTTATATATAAGACTAGCCGTGCCCCGCAGCCTTTGTGTTAATCCTAGGTATAAGCTATGTACATTCTAAATTTCATCCTAATCCGTTCAGACGTTACAGCGTGAAGAGAAAACAATCGTACTTACACACAAACATTTTGATTAATAATAATATTAGAGGGATTAGTAGGATTAGTGTTATTATTGTGATTTATTTCATAACTTAATGTTTTGACACAAATATCGCTTCTTGCAAAAAGCAGCAATTTTTACTTTTAGGACTACAACGCAGAAAAACAATTACGGCCCTCCGAGACTAATTCCTCCGGCCAGTGATAAATTTACGGTTTAATTTTCAAAAAAATTTCATATACAATTTCATCCAAATTAGTCCAGCTATTGTTGCAGAGATATCTCGTTTCAACATACTCAAACAAATTTTATTTCGAACTTGCATCATTGTGTGTATTTATTAAGTAAAAAAAACATTCACATCACACACACAATCACAACCTGTAAATAAATAATGTATTTTGGACGGATTTGTTTCTAGTCAATGTTATCATTTTTGATTGAGGTACTTAATGTAGAATAAATGCCTACTCATAATAATAATATCATAATTGCTCATTAACTTTTGATAACCGCATCGTCACTTCCCACCAAAGGAGATAGTGAATGTCCTTGACCGTAATACAATTATTTACATGTGTATATTAACTTCCAGCAGTCGTAGTTACTCAGGTTAAAGTTGGTCGCGCGTCTTCTTACTAAGCAGCTGGTATCGGGCTTGATTTCCGCTGATAAGTTCCCCTTTGTGGATAGAACAACACGAGGTTTTGCCCACAAAGGAAATTCGTGTGCTTGTGTTTGATGTGATTGTTTCCAACACCCACGATACTCGGAACTAGTAGGCGTGTGAAAAGATTTTTTATCTTTGTTAAGTGGTTGGCCACTACCTCACCTGAAAGAAAGTTTTGATGTGGTCGAGGAATGTAAATACGCCAGACCTTAAATAACTAGCTGTTAAGGATAGCTGCTTGAACATATATTTTTGACAGATCTTAAACTATTTCATCACCTTTTTGTATGCTCGATAGGATATCTCACCTGATGGAAAGTGACAATGCGGCCGAAGATGGAACATGCTTGCCTAGAAGGTACCTATTCACTCTAGACTGAAGACACCGAGATTTTACCGTTCAGGGTATAAAGACGCCTGCAATGAGTAACAGAATGTACTCTTGGAAGAAGAGTGAGAGTAAATAATTGCGTTTTTAATAACTTGTGAGTCCATGTTATGAATAATTAAGTTAATAATATAATTATAATGTGAACTTGTCTCTACTTTGGCTGCTAGCTTTATATATGACAACGTTTCGGTTAATTTTGTAGTTAATGGACATGACGTAAATTAAAATGTATGAAGCAACCATATTAATTTATCTCATAAAGCCATCAACATGCTCATTTCTGATGTCTATAAAAATACAATCAAACAATTAAATAAATTATTAAAAAAACCTCAATGTTATAAATATATTTCGAAATTGTTGGATAGTGATAATGTAATAATCCTACATAATTATAAAATATACTATTTTATAATAGCGTGTTTTTTTTATCTATAGATAGGTAAGCGTTTGAACACTATCTTACACGCATCCTACACGCTAGGTCAAGAATGGCTGGCTTTCAAGGATACCACGACCAAATAATCACTTACCAACTAGTAAGACATTAGCTTGAACGCTAGTTTATAAATGATTTTACGTGAACGCAGCTACCGTGACTTTGTTATACGTGAATTATCAAGTTGATTATCCTTGACAGCTAGATGCTAGTCTAGACGTCTTTAGTCTAACTTGCTTACCGCCCTCGATCACATTATCACAATCCAACGGGTGCTCAATATCTGTCAAGTAAAAATTACTTATACTACGCACGGAACATGATAGTGAAGCCGAAAAAGGGGATACCATTTCACTTCTTCATTTCTTTATTTTAAAACGAAGAATTTAGCTACAGACCCATTTTGATTTGTTTTGTATAAAGCTTGTGAAAAAGTAATTGATGGTAAGCGATAGCATTAATATACTTACCTGATAAAGCGATAGGCTTTTTGTGGATTAGTATCTGCTTTATTGGCTTCACTCCCAAGTTCCGTGCGTTGTATTACATCGGTTTTTTTATACACGTCGCGTCGATGGTGCTCAAACGCGTATAACAATTTTTTCGTTAAGTGCTAGTGAACATTGCACAAAACGTAGTATTTCATTGGCTGTAAGCCGTGACCGTGTTATGCATGCATTATTCAAGTTTCATAATGTATATGGTACTTGTTTGTAAGTATTCCTCGTTTCATTACCTGTAGCACACGCCACAAGTCGCGTGGAAAGCTGTTAACTGTTGACTTTGAAATTTAGATCCAACTGATTATATTCATTATTTTCTAATACGTCTGAGAGCAGAACTTTTGAATAACCTTAACGCATAACGCACTTGTGTATTTATAATATTAGGGACATTCATACCTAAAGAGTAAGTGAGTTGTCGCCACTGTTGAGATAAATGTATGATGCCGAAGACTGATGCAGAAGAAACCTTTAATCAGTAAAATGTAATGCATCCGATTTTCATCTACCTTTCGCAGTATCTTATACAGCTCGAAGATAGTGATGAAGAAAGCGGGTAGCTCGCTTAGGAACATAAAAGCGACGCTACCCGCTTTCTTCATCACCATTATACCCACACATTTATCATCATTCAATTGCTTCACCTCTTTTTACCTTGTTACTCGATAACTCCTTACACGTTAATCTATGAGATTTTTTATGTAATTGACAGACTATCCAATACGCTGGCCTGATGGTAAGCGTTATGCTTGTTCTGTGCCACCCAGAGATTAAAACATAAAATCTCGTCATTCTGAGATATTCGATGTTAAATATTTTTATTCCCTGTAATTTCACTTGAAACATTGCCCTTCAATCCGAAATACAGTAATGTGTGCACACTACTGTTAGTGGTTGGAAGTCTAACAATGGTGGGGTACAGCCCCAGGTGGACTATGCAAGAGAGTCCTACCACTGCAGATTTATCATTCAAATGAAGTATAACTAGAAGTTCCACTAGAACCACTCTTGCACCAAGTAGCTATAGTACCTCAACACTAAGCAACTGTTATCGAATACAATGGGTGATTAAATTATACGACATGGACTATCATGACCGAGTTGTCAGACACGCTAGCTGACGTCGACCTCTGAAACCGCATGAAGCAAAAGTGATGGTTGTATTGATATAGACTTGATTCTAGAAGCTATTGGTGGATATTATACATTATATGATATTGCTGGTAGTATTTGAAGAACAGAACTATCCAAGCCGTGCAGCTTTGCTCGCGTTAATCGAGTAAATTTTTTTTTTAAGTTATACCTGTATATCTCCGCTATTTTGAACAATAATCAATAATTGAATCGACAGAAAAAATCTATATAATTATCGAACCTGCTCACAACATTTCAAGAGAATCGGTTGAGGAATGCGACCTGTAGAGGAGAAAAACCGGAAATCCGCCGGACATACGAAAGCATTTTTGCCCAAGCTGAAACGGAGACGCTTCGCTCGCGCTCGCTCGATCAATTATAATTATGTAAGTGCTTGCAAAAGGATACAATTTTAACGTTAATTAATTTATTGGTCGAACTGAACCAGAAGATTTTTAGGATAAACATAATTAAGTATTACATAGAAAGCATAATTACCTGCGATATCTCACGACAATTCATGTGAATTAATAATATTATCTTTTTTTTTTAATCCAGAATTTTGCGCTGTGAGTATGTTAAAAATCAGGTATCTCAAGAGACTACGGATTTTTATGAAATTTGGTATGTAGGTTGACTGTAGATATTTAAATATGACATAGGTATATTATATTACAATAAAAAAATCCAGAAGTTTGTCTTTGAGTATGTTTAAAATCAGGTATGCGTATTCCAGGTCTAGTCTGTTTACCAGCTTCGATCACATCGTCACTTACCATCAGGTGAGATAGTGGTCAAACACTAGCCTGTCAAAAAAAAAATCAGGTATCTCGAGAGACTACGGATTTCTATGAAATTTGGTATGTCGGTAGACTGTAGATAGATATAACAATATGACATATATTATATTACAATTTATCTTAAGCCGCGGCATATAACTAGTATAATAATTTATTAAATTGCAATAGTTTAACTGTAACAACGACGTGTTTACATAAAATAATGTATTATTATACTAATGAAACTATGTATTCAAATTAACTTTTATTTAAGTTATTACCTTAGAAAATAACCCGTGTTCTAACAAAGAACTAGTAGCTATTTATAGTTAAATTATATGTAATGCTACATCAAAGCAGAATATGTTTATAGGAGTAGGTACATATTATGTATGTTTTATTAGCTATAGTGCCACAATATTCTTAATTACTAATTCGTAATAATGTGATTAACTATTTTTAAATTTGGTTAGTAGATTCATTAACATAGCCTGGATAATGAGACTTTACAACCATCAACTGAATCTAGAGACGCATCAAAGGAGGAGGATCGCCTTGGCATGGTTTAGGAGCATCATCTATAGACTATTTATTTACAGTTTCTATGTCTATCTTTAGTCATTAATTTAATTACATAGGTAGGTAAACTTGGTAATAAAACGTTAGTCGATATAAGTACGGACAGGTTTAATCAACTTTTGCTGACATTGAGGTTAAAATCAAACATTTTTGATTTGTTATTTCGATAACAAATGCATGTGTAATTTGTAACGCAAACGTAACTATAATTTATCAATAAATAATCATATTAAAATCTGCAATTATAAATTACATGATTAAAATGTCTATGCTCGCGACATAGTGTATTGTTGTGCCCGACAGGGTCACTAATGAGCCGTAAACTTATAACACCATATTATGCAATAAACATTTGAATTGAAACTTGTGCATTCGCCTTACAAAGAAATCTATATTTCTCGCGTCAATAAAATCATTTTGCAATATTTCAACTTATATCAGTAACAAATAAAACGAAACACCCAAACTTACGCTTATCACATTATGAGAGTCTAATTCGTTATTTTTTGTTGAAATGTTATACTAATAATCTAAATTACTATGTAAAAAATGTACTTGAAAACATACACATTGGACTTTGTGTAAATTTTGTTTACAGTCCTCACTCCATAAACTATACTTATTCTGAAGGTTCTAGTTGAATCGATGCATAAGCATTATGTTCTAAGCTATTATAAGCCTTTACGTCGATCTATCTAAGCCAATATAAACAGTGATTTGTACAATTGGCGATATCAACACAACAATAAATTTACTTATTTCGGTTTTATTAGATCTTTCACCTCTGCGGCGTTGTTATTGTGAGTGACATTGACCTCGCTTGTATTAATATCAGTGTTTTGATTCCTTGACATTGCATACAAATTATGTTGATTCGGAATTATTATAATCTATTCTAAAAGTTGATAACGCCTCTCAGTTTTTTATTGCATAGGTTGTTTTTATCGGTTAATCAGACAATCGCGATAAGTTTAGTCATTGCGATGTATCGTCATCTCACGACGTGACTCGCCTTCGACTATTCGGCTCGTTACTGATTTCCTAGTCGAACGATAATTATTACTTCACTATTACGTAACAAAAAATCATGTGGAAACTTTGCATGTTCAGATTGTCTCGGGCCATGTTTGGATGTATTGAATCCACTTGCTGTGATGAAGATTCAGTTTCCGCGTGTTTATTTATAATTATAATTGCTATGTTATACAGATTTTTGAATCGGACAAACATTTGAAGACTATCTCACCTGATGCTAAGTGACGATTAGCCACTTGTGTTGAAAGATGTATAGCCACGTTTGTCTAAAAATATCTATTCACACGTAACTTATCCATCATCCGGAAACAAAATGAATTCCATAAATTTGCGGAACCTAACTACAACTAATAAATTAGATAGTGACGACGAACGTATTATAATTTCTTTTAATTAATGTTCTCATGGAAGAGATGTATATCTCATATGAGAATAAATATCTTTAAACCATAAATCATAATTCATTCTCTATCTCTAATAGGCTATTTTTTTGTTCTCACGGGTACTCCATAAGTAATCACAATGGCCCAGTGAGGGTTGGCTGATGACACATATCCTGAAATTTGTCTATTCTTGGTCAAGCCGCGGTTTTCCTTCACCGTTATCAGAGGGAGTACAACGTCTGTTAGATTGAGAAAGTTATTTTCCGGGGTTTATGTGTAATAATTCTTTATTGTACACCAAATAAAAGTAAAATTGTAAAGCTTAAAATTATACAGTGAGTTATATTAGACGTCGCACTTACAACTGCTGAGCCTCTCGCTCCTTAGTCAAAAGTATAAATTTCTCTGAAGTCATTGACTCTTGTTTATTGTAGGTAGTGAAATATAGAGATCCTTGATCAGAATAACACGTAAAATTGAAATATATTGGATACCATGGCACTACTGGACGATAAGCATTACCTGTTACGGCGGGACTGTATAAATAAGGATGTGTAATGCTCAGACGTACCATCCCGTTGTCCGCATTTTTGCACCGACCAAGCCGTTCACTTCTAACTGTTTGTGGTCTTCTACACGTTTGACTACTTGTGCAGCTCGTTTTGCCTGTTTGATATTTAGAGCCTAGCTTAGAAATAATAAAGTACCTATCTGTGTATGAACTGTAAATTGCTTATTCTTGTCGAAAATACTGATATATTTTATTAATATTTTCAATGCAAATACGCAAATTAAAAATAATTTAAATGTTATTTTTATGATATTTTACTTATGCACAATTTAGCATTCAAAAAGTGCAGACAAAATCGTGGTAGTGTAGTAAACGGTAGCCTATTAAAGAGAGAAAAAATATTGTTAATAGAAACCTGTACCTACTACTTACTATAGAACATACATAATGTTTTGTTGTTTATTTCTATTTCTACACAACACTTGTTTCAAATGAATTGAAGACAAGCAAATCTTTGAATTGTCAAAGGCTAGCGTAACTCGATACTCAAGGTTATTTCCGTCTCATTATGTTAGCCATCCTTAGGATTGTCATTATAATTACGAATAATAATGGTTTTCGACAGACTTTATCATCATTTAATATACAGTTAAGTTGACTGGATATATTATGGTATTTATAACTAAGCGGTATTGTGACCCGCTGACCTCAAATAGTTGTAATTGAACAACTATTAACTTAGTTTAGACGGTCATGGAATATAACGATGGATGATATAAAAACAAGAAACACGAATATTAAGATGATATGGAGATATATTATATTATTATGTATGTGATAAAGAAGTAGAAAATATTTAAACCTTCCATACGTACCCATAAATTAGCCTAGGTTTTATCTGATTGTTGCTTGTATTATTTCATAATTGCTGTGCCACGCGGCTTTGCTCGCAATAATCAAAATAAAATGGAGCTTATGTGTCCTTATTGCTATCTACCTACGTTCTAAATTTCAACAAAATCGGTTTTGTAGTTTGAGTTACAAATATCCAAACTTTAAAGTAGTTGGATATCCTGTCGTGCGTCTTCTACTGTGTGAGCTTAATTTATACAGGTTTTATTGTTGACTATCGAAACGTTTAGTGAAGCCGCTAAGGCCTAATTAGCAGTACGCGCTAGGAACATAACTCCGACTGACCTTATAGGCGCCATCGCCACCGTCATCGCTGATCTCATAACAACAATGCGTGTGTAGTCATAATGTTCACGGCCTGCATCTCTGACGTAGACGCGAATATTTTGTGATATCATTCCCTCTAATTATTTTTTACTATAATCCGCTTCTTAAGTGCTTTTATTTGCGGACACTTCCATTTCTATAAATTCTTGAATGAATCGTGTTGTATAGGCTTCCTTATTGTTGGTACGTAACTTGTTTTGGTTTCGCTGTAGTTATTTTCTCGCTGATAATCGTTAACATGGTTTTTCATGTCGATTCAATTATTATTTCTACTGTGAAAGTAAAAGTTAAATAGAAATAAAATAGAAAAATAATTTTACTCGTTATCAATTACTACTTTGATTTTGTGGCACTTATTTTTTATTATTCAATTTCAGTTCAACTCTGATCGCGTTTAAAGTATTTAAGCGTAGAATATTATTTACAATATTTTACGTTTGTTTGTGTAGTATAGTAACCTTGACATTTAGGTATTTGTTATCGCAGCAATTACTTTAATACACTTATTAAGCAAAAACATGGCGAAACTTATGAATGCCTAGCATTTAATTCATATAGAATGTACCTACTATTGAAATAGTAATCTATTGTTCTGTATTACGCATCATCAACTTGTTATCGTTTATCCTCCTCTTAGATTTTATCTAATAGTTTTGATAACAGTTTCGAACAAAGAATATTTTAATGTCTAATCTGCTAATGGACTTGTTGTCTGGCTCATTGTATTTTATACAGATGTCTCAAGATGTAACACAATGTATTTTTCATTAGCTAACACTTCCCATACCATACTATTCTTGGACATACTGATGTTTTTATTGGCAAAGGAAAAGTATTGGTGCAAAACAACGTCAACACATCTTCTTTTTGTTGTTACGTACAAATTTACTTCAGACTTCAGTCATGATTGACCTTGCTGTACAGCTGCCGATATTATTTTGATTAAAATAATATGTGTATTTAGGATATTTGTTCTTAGACGGTCTTGTAAGAATCCTTGCATGCTAATTAGTGGGAAGGTTTATGGCTTGTATAGTCTAATATCATTGTCATAGGACAATTGATGGGATCGCCATCTTGTAAAGTGTCACTTTTTAACAAATTGGTCAGTCCACTTAAGGCTGTACATAGGATTACCAGATAGGAATCTAAGGATTCCTAACAATATTCCTTACTTTTCACTAAAGGAGAAGACCATTTACGGTTTTTAATAAATTTGAAATTAAAACAAGTAACAATGCACATATTTCATGACAGACTTCATAAACTACTTCATTTAAAATAATACTGTAACCCCTTATTAAAAATAAATGCAAATAACTTTATTGACATAATTAGTACATCGTTAATATTCTCCACATAGGCTCCTGGACTAGTTAAAAACTGTATTTCTTGAACCAGTGGCTTCTCCCATGATTATTTTTCAAATTAAATTATGCTATAAATATTTTTTTGAGTTAAATCCTACTAATATTATAAATCCGAAAGTTTGTGTGTAAGTGTGTAAGTATGTTTGTTCCCTCTTCACGCTTTAACGGCTGAACGGATTTGGATGAAATTTGGAACGTACATAGATTATACCTAGGATTAACACATAGGCTACTTTTTAGCTTGACAATAGCGGGCGAAGCCGCGGGGCACGGCTAGTATTTTATATTTTATGAAAAAGCCTATCGTTACGAAGAAGTGTTACTAATGTAGAATATCTTTGTTTTATTTTAAATCTTCTTTCTTGTCTAAATGCAAATTTACCAAAAATAATATTTGACCAAGTTGATTGTAATAAATGCTTGGCAAACTGCTCACTGGCAAAGTTGGATGCGTTGTAGTTTCCTATTCCCAATTATCCATTCCGTCAAAAATCAGTAATCTTGATTGTAAACTTCTTGTATTCTCATAAAGGGAAATTTTATTCCTCTTTGACTGAAGCAACAACAACGCCCCCTTGAAAATTTCAGTCAAGTGCTACAAGATTCTTGTCGCACTGTATATGCAAAGCGTTCCTAAAAAAGTTTGATTTAAAAACCCGCGAGTAATCATCGGCATTTTCAACAGGAAAATTTTGGTCTTGTCATCAGGAAATATTAGCTCGCAAAAATACCCTATGACTCATCGTTACCATGTGAGAAAACTTAGAATTCGGTGACCTACATAAACCGCGGGAGACATAATGATCCTTATTACTCTCAACTGATGACCTTCCATTGTTCGCGTCTGTAAATAGATGGTGTTTAGTGCGCAAACACGTTAATTTGGCGCACACAGTTTCCGCAGACGATGCGCCAACCGGCAATGTAAAAGCGAAATTTTCAACAAACGATTCTCCTGCCCAAACGGATATGACTGTTGAACTGTTCCGCTTGGCGACAATTACTGTTATTGCATTTAATTCACGAAACCATTACCGTTTTTTTGTTATTGCCCGATGATAATTTACGATGTAATTAAACATTATCAATGGAAATTAACTGATTGAAAGTCTGATGTAACCGTTTACATCGAAATGTATCTACTTCGAGCTCTTAAGATATAAACTCAATTGTAATTCTTCTTTTTGTTGTAATTTCGTTTTTTTTATGCCTGATTGGCCAACATTTGACCACAATCTCACCCGATGGAAAGTGATGATGCGGCCGGAGATGTAGCATTCTTGCCTAGAAGGTACCTATTCACTCTTTACTTGAAGACTCCCAGATTATACAGTTCGGAGAACAAAGACGAGGGCAATGAGTTCCACTCCTTCGCAGTACGGTTGATAAACGTAGAAGCGAAATGTTAAAAACATAAACATTACGCTTTCACACTCACAGTCCCACACTAAGTTCAATGACTTGTGTCGTGGGTGCCGGAAACATTCACATCACACACCCAATCACAACCAGAGTCAAGTCTTAAATAGTTACGTATCGAGAGCATCAGATAATATTACCAATCCGTAAGAAGTATATAAAAATTTTGAGAGTGATTATGTTGTATTATCGCCTCTACATGTATACATCGAGCTCTCTCTTACAAATCCTTGTATTTGTTTACATTTATTATATTGTAAACATAAATCTCACCTGTGATATAATCCTCGGTCGGATGAAGTGATATAATGTATGCGGCGCTGGGGCCGGACTACTTTCTCTCGAATTCGGTCGCGAAAGTTGTCTCGGTGCGCACTTTCTATGGTTCAGCGCAAACAATCACACCGAGCGTCTTTATAATACCATATGTTTTAGTTACTTGAAGTTTCATTTTTTACCAACTTCAAAAAAAGGAGGTCGTTCTCAATTTTACTATTTTTTTATGTTTAACTCAGAACTTTTTTCGCCGAAGTAGAGATTTTTTGTCGCCGAAGATGTACTTAGATGCAGAAGACATCTATTCACTCTTGATAATGCTTTAGCTGTTTCAACGTTTATTTTTATAATTCTCGGAACAAAATTGCGGAAAATGCCGATGTTTGATTTTTTGGTTTTATGGCGTGTAATTAAAAAAGTACCTGGATGACTTGGTTTTTGTTTTTTGGTTAATGTCGTTTTCTAAAAATGAAACCTAGCGAGATTTATTTATCGCCCCCGAAACCCTCTGCATACAAAATTTTATGGAAATCGTTTTAGAGATTTAGATTATGTATATACATATATATATACAAGAATTGCTCTTTTAAGTCGTATATGATATCGAACATCACCTAATTCTAAACATAAACACATTTTACATATTTATCCCATACATCGACGTTATTGTCTGCTCAGTGCTCACCTAGTTAATTGAGTATCTACATAAAAGAGCCGTCAATATGTACATGCTCTCAAAACTGAAGTTATTTCAACAACATAACTTGCCGCGATAACACCGTTATATTACGTTGCTTATCATTTACGTTTAGTAGTATTGATAATACTATCTATGATATAATGAACACTAAGCACTCAAAATTACGTATAATTGCGACAAAGAACTTCCCGATTCATTTATTCATAATATAGATATAGACGTTGAGTGGGGTAAAGTTATTAATATTGTATGTGGTTAGGCTATTGGAAAGCGGTGTGAAATGCCTAGACTTGGTGTATGATAGTAAACAAGTCGGTCCACTTTCACTGTCGTTGCATCTAGTCTTGCCAACTATGCGTAGAATATAGATATAGATTTGTTCGTTACCACTGATGCTTGTTACGCAATCGTGTCAGGCAGCTAAATGTTTCTGAACCATCTGAAAATAGTGTCTCTAATAATATCCTTGTAGTAAACAGCTACTGAATAGACATGGGGAAATCACTAAAGGCCAAAACGTAAATATTTTGCCAAAGTTTATAGAAGGCTCAATATAACACAATACAATTTAAAACGCTTTATTGTTTACAAACAAATAACAAAACAAACGCATTCACACTCACAGCCCCGCACTAAGTTCAAAGACTTGTATCGTGGGTGCCGGAAACATTCACATCACGCAAACATTACACCCAGAACCAGAAGCACAAATATCCCTTGGGAAGGAGTTTGTGCTACTGCCGGAAATGGAACCTAGGACCCAAGGCGCAGAGGGCGGGCACCTGTCCACTGCGCCAACTGGGTCGTCAAATAAAACGTAACATAACATAAATGCATTCACACTCACAGCCCCACACTAAGTTCGATGACATGTGTCGTGAGTGCCGGAAACATTCACATCACCATACAATCACAATCAGAATCATCAACACAAATTTTCCTTGTGGAGAAAACTTGTGTTCCCGCCGGGAATCGAACCCGATACTCCCGTTTACGGCATAAGTCGAACGCTCACCCAATTTGGCCAACGGGCAGTTTAATTAATGACAAATAAAATATTACATTCAATGTGGTAGTACAATGGGCGGTCTTATCGCTTAAAGCGATCTCTTCCAGATAAGCTTTGGATGGACAGTATTGGATAATATTGGATAATATCAACTTATCATGACTCCAGTTAGTATGTCATTTTGTACGGTCTCATGAAACGTTATAAATGCATTGTCGCTTCATTAACGAGAGAACCAAGTGAGACTATAAACCCACACGTATTTTCCCAGTTTTTGCTCATCATAACTGTTTATCCGCCAGTGTGAATCAAAGATGCTGCTAATGTTAATGAACCCATCGAATAGGAAATTAGTCATCTGGCTCAGTGAATCGTTATCGTAATAGATTCCTTCCGAGAATTTATATTTATATAGAGTTGACTGGTTCACTGATGAATCCCGAAAATTCCAAAAACTATTGATATATCATAAATAATAATATATAACCTATACATATATAACTGAAATTTGGCAGCTACGTAGTTATTAGCAGACGTGGGCAGGGTTGATATTTTTTTTCTTTTTATGACGGACTTTTTTATTTGAAAAATTAATAAGCTTTTTTTTATTTATATAAACTTTTTTTATAAAATGTCTTATTTTTAGCCGCTAATAGTAGTTTTAACTAACCGAGCCTAAGCCAGGCCAATCCACTCTGTCTATCATATATATAAATATCACTGATTTTCCTGCTTATTCCTAAAGAAAAAAAATATTTAGATTTATTCTTAACATAGTTATCATGGCGAGTAAAATGTTCATATTGTCCGTTTAATCGCTTCAGGTTTTGATTTAGACTACATTTTCCGAGTTAACCGTTATTTGTATATCGTAACATAATTTATTACCCTAATACTACTTGTAACACAAATTATGTCAAAAGACGATTTGCTTCACCAATAATAATGTACCGTAAGTCATAAACACGCACGTGTGTAACAACTGCGCATGTGTTAAATACTCGACCACGTGTTAATAGTATACTACATACAGGCTATAAATTAATCATGTAATTGATTATGTGTTTTATGTTTTGTACACATGCACCGATAGTTGTAATCGGGCGCTTATTTTGACATATAATAATATACTTAGTAGAATGAGACACGGCTTCATTGATTGATCAATTTTGATAAATTTAAATCGTTTCTGAAAATAGAATTACATTAAGTGTAGTAATATATTTTTATGGATATTTACCATACAACATCCTGAGACAACATCAAGAAATAAATGTTTGTAGCGCCATCTGTACAACGCCAACAGTAACTACGTTGTATGCTACAACGGCGAAGTGACATTTGCACTGGCTTGGTGGCAGTGAGATCATCGAAGTTTTAACGTTCTCTCAGAGATGGCGCCACGGCAAACCACATTTATATTCCACATTTAGAAATTAGAACGTATCGAACTCATACAATAAAAGCAAGTCTTAGGATGAAAGTCAAAACTAAGCATAACCAATTTGATAAAAACACACGTACATTTTGAACTAATTGATTAAAATGAAAACGAGATTTGTCGACCTAGATATCGACAACGCGTAAGTCACGCTAATTTCCGTTTTGATTTTAATTTAAGTAGGTATAACTGATATGATCGTATGTTATGATTATGTACGACACAAATTAGAGAGAAATGTGCAGATATCAGGTGCGATGCGCGTATATTGAGACCAAATTAATAATGACAACGATATTAAATTCTACGTATTAGTACCTAAATATATGTCCATCGCAGTAAAAAAAAATGTTTTTGATACAAAAAATCTGACTTCTCTGCTACATATAGTCGGAACGCTCCATCCGATCTTTAGTCAAATGTGTAAGGGTGAAACTGAAAAAAAAAAACAATAAGACTGAGATATGTGAGACCCAAACAAAACAAAATTCTGTTGTATTAAAAAACTCTTCCTTTTAGGATTTTTTTTGTATGTTTTTTTAAAATACGTCTTCGGTTTAGGTAAGTAGTGATCAAGGGCGCAGAGATAAAAACTAGGAAAAGAATTCAAGGCTTTTGTCTCCAAACCAAACACCCAAAGTGCGGAAGGTCCTCGGTTCTACAACCTTGGTTGTGCACATTTACTAACTTTACACAATTTAATTTACTTTTGTCGAGTCCTTCATATAGAAAATGCTTAGTTGAACGAGGACAGCGCCCCAACGGTATCTATTTGAAAAATGAAATCACTGAAAGTAGGTACCTACGATATCCATTTAAATCTATGTTTAGTATAATTATTTAGCTATAGACATGCTATAGAGAGTTAAAGTAGTACATTTTGAATTAAAAATATTGCATCGATCGGGACTTGAATCCGCGGCCTACCGATTCAACTTCTAATCGATTCAAGCCACGATCAGTGGTTATAGCGGTAGGGCATGATACCCGTCCGCTTATTCAAGGCGTGCTTTGACGATTTTTGTCTAAATTGGCAACTTTGTTTATTACATAGGTACTATATAGAGGATTGGCTGTACTTATAACCTACTGATGCGGAGTATGCTACTGTGCACAAATGTTGAAGTGCCAAACAATAATGTGCGTTCCGCATCCGTAGCAAAATGTAATTGCAACATATTAAATTAAACATAAAAAACATAAACGCTTTCACACTCACAGCCGCACACTAAGTTCGATGATTGTGTCGTGGGTGCCGGAAACATTCATATCACACACATACATACACAATTACAACCAGAACCAGAAAGAAAAAATTTCCTTAGGGAGAAAACTTGGGTTTGAAAAATAATTATAAATAATATATATTTAGTAGGTTTTTTTATGAATGTCGACAATGACCTGATTTATTTTGACACGACATTATTAGTCCTTCATTAGATAAAGAATATGAGTAAACAATAAACAATCAATCGCATGTACACTCACAGCTCCACACTGAGTTCAAAGACTTGTCGTGGGTACTGAAAACGATTACATATCATACACACGATCACACCTAGAACCAGAACCACTAATGCCCCTTGGAAAGGAAAATGGTGCTCCCGTTGGAAATCGAATTCAGGATTTAAGGCGCAGAGGGTAATCTTGCCCACTGCGCCAACTGGGTCGTTAAAAATATACTTACATATTTATTAAAATAGTTAATATATGAACTGTGCTCCGCAACTTCTCTCGTGTTCTCTATGTATGTATAATCTAATCAAGATGAAAAGTATCATATTATTATGGGCATACAAACATTATTAAAAAACCAAAAAACGGTCAGCAGTTCTTGAAAATGAAACAAGAGTGATTTTAGATTTTATAGTAATTATTAGTGTCATTAGCGGTATTTGAAATTGGTATTAATTTCTACCTACCCCCGGACTTGGTATAATTGACTAGATGCTAATAGATATATAATATGCAAATCGTATAAACGCGATCGTAAAATTTTGTTTACTGCCTTATTAAAAGTAACTATTAATTTATAAGGGGACCTGTTTTTCTCTGTGTTTTAAGGAAACGAAAGGTCGCCCATAAAAATTTATACCCCCTGCATTATATTTGCTACTAGCTAGCTTTGTCCCGTAGGTTCGATTGCAATTACAATTTAGTAACAAACAATCAAATCAACACACATGAAATTAACTTTGACATTTATTGTATTTTATAAGTAAAATGAAGTAGTACCTACGTATAGCTTGATATATTTTAAATATTATATACTTACATGTAGACATAAACCGTTATTGCTGAATACCTTGGTTGGTTTTTTTATAACCACTATGTACGGGCCAATTGCCTATATTTCCTAAAACTAAACTACGATTATATACAGCATTGTTTGTTATTGGGGGCTGAGTCACCCACGTCCGTAGGAGGATACCCCTTAAGTCTGACTCCCTACACGTGGTCCCCGGGTGGTGCTAATCAGGTGACATTTGAGAGGTGGTAGAGCATTTTGTGAGTTGCTCGCCTGGCTTGCTACCAAAGTAGCTTACCACCATCAAGTTGAAAGTCTGCCGCCAAGCCAAATACGGTGTTCCGGCAGTTATCCTTGAGAGCCTGCGTATTCCAGGTCTAGTGTGTTTACCAGCTTCGATCACATCGTCACTTACCATCAGGTGAGATAGTGGTCAAACACTAGCCTGTCACAAATAAAAAAAAAAAAAAAAAAAGCATTGACCCAAGTTATATAAGCTCGATGATTTGTAGGTACAAATCATCGAGCTTATAGGTGCTCAAGCCCACTACCAGTGGGTAGCGTTCCCATCATGCTGGCGGCATTGTCTCTGAATTGCAATGCTAATACGTTGAGCCAAATAAGCACTAGCATTTTGATCACAGCCTCAACTTGCCTGGTTGGTCGTACATGTCAACAATATTTTATTATAGAACAATATGACTAAAATATTTTGCTTAATTCCATAGTTATGTAAAATAGCGTACGTTAAATATTCTAATTAAAATATATGTTATTATTATTAAAACTACTATTTTGAACCAATTATAAGGTTGATATTTATCTATCTTTTTACATATATACCTTTACGTGAATTTCTTTTTTCATGGTCTCTTATGTTATATTAAACTACTGCACTAAGTGCATGCAATAAAAAAAATATTTTACGATTTATTCAACCAAAATGTTTTGCTTATTCCCATAGTTAAAAAATACGTACGTTAAATATCCAGATTTATGTATGTACTTATTATTATTATAGATTATAAAACATAATATACCTATACCCAATATTAAAGTTGATTTATGTATATCTTTTTATACTATACACATTTTATTTTTACGTGAATTCTTATTGTCATGAACTTTTATGTAAGTATATTTAATACTTCCATTTTAATTTATTATTTATATTATTTGGTTATCTAACTCTTTATATGCGAAATGTGGACCATCGAAATCGCACATGACAGACTTTTGTGTATTAACAACAAACATGCGCTTTACTAATATTCCACTGGTGATGGTATTAAAATAAGGATTAATTTTAAGTATTTTTATATGCTTTTTTATACATAGAGTCGAGAAATTTCAAACTAATCCGATTGCGTGCGTTGCCGTCCTGTAACTATAGGTATACTGTCTGACTTTTAGTTGCTTAGGGTAACGAGGTTAAAGAGGTATTTGATTTTCAATGTCATTGAAATGTTACTGAAAAAATTGCAACTTAACCTTCGAACATTCACCGTTTTATTTTTGTTTTGGGACAAGCGAACTAGAGGTTTAGTGCAAAAAAATAAATGCTGAAATATTACAACGTATTGACGATCAATATATTTATTATCGGTACATTTTACATCTCTTAGTCGCATATACTTCTTATCTGTTCTTATATCTATCAAAAACGTAATACATAAATGAAATAAAAAAACGAAATTATAACTTTTTTACTGTTTTTCGATATCCCCATCTGTCCCGTTACGATTCATATCGAGTCGTTTTTTATATAATTTCAAAAAAGTTAGTTCAAACCAACAACCACGTAATCATTCGTATCTTGTTAATTAAACGAAGAAGACGTCACGGCATGTCGTTTCAGAACAAAGCAAATAATCATAAGGAAGTAGGAACTCGAATGATGATACTCATGCTGCATATTCTACTTCTCATTGTACCTACTGATTAAGACATTCATGTACGTATTCGGTCATGAACATTATATTATAACAGCATACACGAGTCTTTTCATCTATTCAAATGAATCTCTTCAAATCAATACCACTTATGAAAGCGCGTACGAATATAATAGTAGAGAACATTGACAGGGTCGACAGAGTCACGCGTCATTGAGGGCTTGTTAGAATAGGACTCCAAATTGAGATCGTCAAACTACAAAACGTCTGCTTTGACCTTATATGCTACATGTTCGAGATAATGTACAATTGAGCTGACGTTGCGATTTTATTTTATTCATGTATTGATTGAGCCCAGTAAGTTTCCAAAAGACACCAAATTAGTTTTTCTATAATTAGATGACTTCCGTGTTTTGTTCGTGAGATTTCCAAGATGAATCTTTGATTTTACTTAGGTTAACTAACGAATTTCTAATGGGAATTTCTGGTAGGCACAGTTTGTTTTGTCACCGGCACAAGTTTGCATAAGGCCACGGCCGCCGAAATCGCGTTGGTTGGCCGGTTTCAATATTTGCCGGTAAAAGGCTTCGTGGCAGCGAGGTAGCAACCTTCTTTCCGTGACGGTTTCCACACAAATTGCGTGCGGTTGAATTGAATAGAGTTTACAACGGGTTACTGTTATTCAACCTGCGCTCGGCTCATTTTAGTTGCCTATGTTACACATTCGCTCGAAGAAACTGTTATGCAATGTAATTATGCGGCGCCGTGATGAAGATTCTTTTCACAATGCTGCTTTCAGATTTCGTGAAAGAAAACTGAAACATGGAGAAAACTACGAAGTGAAATCTTGTATGCGAACTTTTTCGGCGTCGATAGTTTCTCTAGATCAGATAGTCTTGTCATGTCAAAACTTGTTTATCCGTCAAGTATTTTATGGTTATTAATCCTAGTAAATTCCATGATTTGAAAGTATTATGCGTGACATAGGTACATCACGTGACTATGTAAATGCGGGCGCGAATTCGACACTAATCATCATTCATGAGTTCATGACACACAAATTAACAGCTGAGAACAAAAGAGCTGGCTCCCGTTCCGTTATTTCCGCTAACGTCACGCTGGATGCTGAATAAAACAGTGGGTACATCGCGATTCTGCGACCTAAATACTGATTCGCTTATTGAAATGTTTGTTTGCTGTTTCCATTACTGTTTTGAATAGTATCCATTTCATATTTTATATGATACGATGATAAGAGATAATGAGTTGCGAGAAGTATTTTTTAAATATTGCAGACCTTAAAGAGACAAAGAAAAATAAGTGCTTACTTAAAGTAGAATTATAAACAAAGCGAACGTCTGGTAGTACAGCTGCTAAAGCTTCTTAAAGTCGCAGAATATGATTGATGACTTTCGTGATCCTGTCTCTAATTAAGCCTAGAGAATGATGAGACGTGTACTTGAAAAGATGTTACGATAAAATAGCACTTTATATACTGAAGTATCCCACTTCTGAGTTCGAGTTGTATCGTCGAGAAAGGTCAGAATACTCACTTTTGAAGAGGTATTCCATGTTTAGATAAGCTTTCATTGCCGTTCTACTTTTCCCCAGAATTGCTTATTATAAGAATTATCCATGCCCTATTGTACAGCCGCAATGGCATTCATGCAGTAATTTTGTACGTAGTATATACTATCTACGTTGATAAATCGGGCGATACAATATCAAACAATAAAATTGGTAATTAACTATGTCAACTTATAATATATACAATTTAGGAAAAGGTTTACTTTTTTATTGTTACTTTGTCATCTGCAAATTCCGCGAAGTCAACGGATAAAATTACTTCTTTTAATTTATTTATTGCACTATATTCTAATACATAATGAAACATAGACATGTTAAGCCATTACTATGAAAATCCGTGTCGTGTCATTCAGGAGTCAATAATCCGATTTACTACCGATTAACTCTACTTTGATATTTTTATTATCAAAAGTAGAGTGGCTCTATACTAATAATGATCATTATGGAAAACTATGTCGGGTAAGTTTAGTATTAGTTAATAACAACCCCGATGAATATAAAATAGTCCAATAAACCATTAATAATTACTTGGACATCTAGTAATCTGAGGTGTTGTTAGTACGAGTGTAAAAACAATATTTCCTTTCGTTTCATTCTATAGTCCGTACATTGCTGGTAGTAGATATAAAATTCCCTAAACAATTTACATAATTGTAAAATCATCATTGATAAAGGTCAATGATGTTAAATAATAATAGACGCCTATTCGCTGATTAATCAAACAGGTACAAAAACCATTGCGTAGGCAAGACGTAGGAACTATTAGGTAATGAAACATTGTTGTTAGGGACGAATACTCAAGTGTTAAACGGCTCGCCCACTGAAGTATAATTGTGAGACCTTCGAACATTACATGGATGACGAGTTGCCTAACACAACGCGCTCTTACAAGCGTACATAAGTGTATAGGTGTACTGCTTGGTTTCCTTTTAAAAACCAACTGTACAAACTGTTAGGCAATACAACGATACGTCTTATAAACGACACCGCCACTCAAGGGTAGACGTAGAGGCCAATCAGCAATCAATATTGTTAATGAGATTCTCTATTGTCCTTTCATTGAATAACATGTTTATTATAAAATTATATTTGTCGATATTTAAGTTGGCTTAATAGACAGCGTGTTTTAAAATTTGTAAATAAATAATTTTGACTGAATTTTAAAGCAATAACGGAATTTTAATCGTGTTACTAAGAACAATAAGATTTTTTTTATTCAGATTCATATAATAAAACGACTTTGACATAATACATTTCTTTTCTATATAAATAGATTTGTAAGAAAATCGTGAAAAAAGAACCGGTTTATCATAACGACAATCAAATACTAACTGATTTTATTATCATACGTATCTATTAAATCTTAGAGATATGCTAGAGTTCCTATTTTTTTAAAAGCATCTTCATGTTTATTCTGACTGGAGCGATGACTTATCTATTTTAGTGCATTTTCTGACTCAACGGTATCAAACAATCACAATTATTTAAAAGATATGCTTTATTTTTTTATATAACTGTTTTTTCTGGTATTATAATATTAATATTTTATATAATTTTATTATTAACTTGTAAGCTGTTTCCAAACATGATTGAATAAAAAAAAAACGCGTTCCCTTAAAATCTTACTAGTTAATCGTTTTTATTATAAAAAATATTTTTTTGCAGAGTTGCAAGTTACTTTTCTGTATGATAGTTGTTTTATTCTAAAAATACTAAGTAAGGTATGTGCTGTGAAAGAATCTTAGCACGCCATTGCATCGCCACGTTCATTAAATCCTTGTAGAAATGTTTACTTATGGCGGCCAAGGATCTCGCCCACTTCGCCTTAAATGGCTAACAACAATTCTATATTATATAATAATTATGTGTTTCCTAATATTCTCCTTGATATTCGGTAATTCCGAGCACAAGATGAGGTAAACGGAATGTTTATTTTCCGATAATATCTTGCAGACGCCAATTGAGATGGTGATGACGTCATTTGGTGCTATTATCCTCGTATCTCGGACACGCACATCCTTGTTTTAGTATTACATTTCATAAACTATATATTTTTATTATTAGGTTTGCCCTCCGGTGTTTAATATAGCAACTAAATACTGATCTCCATTACCATGCTATATTAGGTTTAACGGTCGATTCACGTCACATTGCCAGCGTAGAAACTCAATAAATAATATGCTAAGCAGTGATGACAGAATACTAATATGGAGAGACCTACATACTCGTAGATTAGATGAGTACATGTGTAAACCATTATCAGTCGGAGGCTTTTTAGAATACAGCGAGAAAAATCTTCGTGTACGTACGTACGGTAGCTTCTTATAAGCGGTGATGACGGAATACTAATATGGAGAGACCTACATACTCGTAGATTAGATACAAGTGTAAACCATTATCAGTCGGAGGCTTTTAGATAATAGCGAGAAAAATCTATAGTACGGTAGCTTCATATGTTACTCCTTAGAGTGCAATTACGAAGACGGTGGTCTATCTATCTTAAATTATTTGAAAAGTAGGTGTACGCTGCAGCTTCGCCCTTTTTTGTCTGGATATAAAGTAGCCTTTTCTATTTCGCCATGAGTTAACACTGCCTAACTTCATCGAAATTATTTCACTGGTTATAACGTGATTGAGTAATAAACATAAAACAAAATAATATACATTTCAGTAAAATTTAAAAAAAGACGTAACTAGATTTCTTGCTCTCTAAGTGAAGTTTTTTACAAAGTTATGTGTAACGCGTATTCTATATTGACTATCTTTAAGTTTTTAATGAAGTTTTGATTATTACAATATGGTTATTTTTCCATTTCATTATATTAATTATATTTCATTACATTTCATATTTATGAGTGCTAATGTTTATTTTTTCCCTTTCGCTGGAGAAAATGTTGACTCTGAATTCGATGGAGAGACTTTATTAGTTAAAATTACGAAGTTTAAAAACTACATTGTAGAAATTACAGAAATGTATTTAATTCAAAAGGCTTTTATAGGCAGGGGTTAGCAGTAGCAATAGACATAAGTATTAGGTTCAAAAGTGGACGGCATTGTATTCTTCAATAAATTAGCACGAAGCAATTTGCATATGCTCATGAACAAACAAGGCCGATGACCGCGTTGTTAAACGGTTACTACGGCGGCCATCTAGCATAAAATGACACACACAACATACATATTTACTTAAATAACCAGTTGTCACAGATCACAAATCCTTGTTATGGGGCAGTGAATGAAACGGCCGGAGAAAACGCTAAGTCGACGAGTGCGGGTATAAAAATAAAGATTCTTCATTGTTATGAAAATAATTAATGTGTAAGACATATGACATACAGAAAATAAATCTCATTGAAAAAAAAACAAAAAAATATTAATAGTAAAGTATTTATAACCAAAATAGCTTAAAGAGAAAATAGGTGACGACGATCAACTTATGACTTTAAAATAAACAAGATTCATAAACATTTTATAAAAACGTTCTGACAAATAATTTCTGAAAGATGAGCTGACCTTAGCGGGCTAAAGTTATAAATAATAGCAGCTAATTAAATTCATTCAGGTGTCACACATGCTAATTGCAGACGTTTAATACGTCTGCAATAATTAGTAAATTGACGTATTGAAACTGGCAGCGATTCAACGGACAATTTCTGACGAGTCGGTCATTAGATTCGAACTGCGCGTGTCGCCCTCTACCTTGAAAATTTCTTAATCATCGCTCTAAAAGAACGGAAATAACCGTTAGAAACCGCGTACTTTCGTGATATTTGTCTTCGCTATATACTATTTTAGTAGTTATTTATATTTATTCTCAATAAGTTATTTATATGCTAGAAGCGGTTTTGTTCCACAATGATGCGTTTTTGTCGTCTATTTTTTATCCTTTTTTTTATTCCTGTACTGTTTTGCATTTGGGTTTTCCTTAAGTTCTTACCTGCAGTGGAAAATTTACCTTTTTTATATTCATAATATAACAATGAGGAAAGTAGCCACATGAATTGCTTTAAGTCCCCGAACTGCGCAATATTTCGCAGATAAGCGGTCAATGTAGGAAACCTTCTTGTACAAATAACGTAATCGTAATAAATAAGGTAGACGGGTCGCTGTCTGTCAGGATAGAGGACATATTATTGCCAATACAGATAGTACTTATTAATAAAATAGCGATTAAATTAATAATTATCGCCATGTTAACATTATTAATAGCGTAGCTGTAGTCTTTCAATCACAATTATTCCCGTTTATTTTGTTTCTTGCGTTATTGACAATTTTATCCAATATCCAATATTGTGGATACAAAACACCAAGTCGTTCATGTTGCAAATTCATTGGAAAATGTAGAAATGATTATTCTCCTCGGTTCCGTTCGTATTGTAAATTCATAGGAAAATGTAGGAAGGTTTCTTAGCCGACCCTGAGTTTAGACATCAATTATTAATATTATAATATAATTTAAACCCACTTATCTTTGACTTTGAAAGCTATAAAGCATTGTATGATAATTGCAAACATCATCGCCATAAGTAGCAACATTTGTGAATGCAAATGAATAGTAGTATATATTGTTCTCATTATTATTATAAATAATAGCCCTTACTATCCGACTGTTGATTTTCTGCGATCGTTTTCGTTATGGGAATAAAATAATCTTAACTCTTTTGTTCATGTCCAGTTTTTTTTTTTGTAGGAGTCAAGGAATTGGGTTTCTTGTCCTTCTATCTCCTGGGCATACTGTGACTTGTCACTTGTGTTCAGTTGGGCTCATACATACTCACAAGACTAAATTAAACTTTAATAGAATATTTTTATTTTATACAAATTTGTTTTATATTAAACTGTGATAGCATGATATCTGTTCAAATTAAAACTATGACCAGATTCTTGTCTCGTATCAGGTAGTGTTAGTGCGTGCACACTGCGAACTTTGTGTGTAAACGTGCCCCGAAAACGTTATTTTTCCGGTTTGTTGGAACTCAACATACTAGTTTTAGTTTGGACCGAATGACCGTTACCTAAATATTCCTTGTGTCAACGTTGACTATAATTTAAAAGTTGTATAGCCATTAGCCAATTTCGGATTTGCAGTTTACAAAAAATTGAGGTTTCTTAAATGATCATGTGTTGCGAAAATTAGTTTGATTGTTTAATTGTGCCTATAGCTAAATGTCTTAATGTCTTGTAACAAAAATAGTTGTTGTTAGTTTTGTAACTAAATTTCCAAAACGTACTTTCGCTTGAGGTTATTCATTGTTCGAAAATCTGTCAACCATTCATGCAGAGCTTAGTCACTAGGCACCGAGGCCTCCTTGACATACATTCGCTGTGCATCGTGACGGTGGTCAGAACTCCGCTCGCTCAACGCGCCGATGATGGATAACTTTCACCAAAATAATATCGCGTCACACTACGTAAATGCCCTTTAAAATCCAGACCTATGCTGTAGGAATTAAAACCGTTCGTGACGTGCAAATATAAACCTCCACAAGTGAAACAATTATGCAATTATATATTATCAATTTCAAAGGCTATCAAAGTGACGATTTGACCACGACCCTGAAGATAAAACACTAAGATAACTTTCGCAATCTAAGATAAATGCCTTAATTAAGGTTGACGTAAATTATGTTAAAAGTCAATTTTCTAGAATTTGAGTGAGCTCCTCAATGCCATATTTCTTTAATTGGTAGAATACAGTGGGTTTATTGTCAAGGTCTTGTACGAGTACTTCTGAAAATGTATGTTCCGGTAATGCTCATCGGTTGCCGTGGCACACTGACCGCCTTCGCGAGTAGAACGTTAAAGATGTATGTAGGCGTCAAAGTTTGTAGTTTGGAACCTGATTGGACCTTTGTTATAAACAGTATTTTGTTTTTTTTCATAAATATACTAGCTTATAACTTAGTTTATATATCTTGTGTGTGTTTGCAATTTGCATTAGTATATACATGTTAGTATGTAGTTGGTAGTAGTAATTTCTTATTATCTAGATTTTCCTGTCTTGGCAAAGCAATGAGTATTTCACGGAATCTACGGTGCATGGGTTGTTGCCGCTATTCCGACCTGGTTCGAAACCTTATCCTTATTATTACAGTTATTTCTTCCCGCTCCCACGGTAGCTTCACGTTGTAACTCTGGTTTTTCTTCATTGTTAGATTGTGTGGCATTTTTGCAACTTTTGCTATGAGTATTTTCATGTCCTTTATTTATTTGCAACTTCTGGTATTCAAATATCCAATTTTGTAATTCACAGCTTTTGTGTTTGATTGGTGAATATTATCAATAATTAAACTAGAACTACTTTGTAGAAATAATAAGTTAACATAATAATCATGTGTGTCACTTTGATTAAAAAATACCGTTATTTACCTGGTTTCATTAACTTTGTATTGAATCTGCGCAGTGAGATTCCACTTATCTGAAGGAAACTATTATCTTCACACGGGAAGTCGCAAACCAATAAGATAAAACACTATCGTTCGTTTAATAGCCGCACGCGCCACATCATTTGAGACAAGTCAACGAACTATCTCGTCTGACGTCGTATTCTGTTACATAGATAACACCTTGGAGACTGTTCCTTCTTTCAGTCACGACTAAGTTTTATTACATTAAAAGTCTGATTTCGAATTACTAAATATATTAAGGCAGTGAATGGTGTACTCTTCAATGGATTACCGCATGACTCGCATAATTACAAACCAATTGAGACCGCTCTAAATTTGTATTTTCATTAGCAAATACCACAATATTCATAAAATATATGTTTTTTTCATAGATTATTTAGATAAATAGTAATGTAGGTCAGCAGCTTCTTTATCAAACTGTTTAATAAGTCAAGCGATGGGTTACTCATTCCTGTTTGTATTTGATTCCATGCCATTGTCGCTTCTTATTTCCTGCGATTTCTGTAGAAGTCACTTCCTGTTTTGTCATCTTACTAGAGTGTTGGCTCTGGCGTATCATATAATCCGATGTATGTTAAGTATTTATTCGTGAATTTGTGCTCTTTGGTTTCGTGTACCGTTGGCCGGTCGTGTTGGACGCCGAACCGGCGAAGGTTATCGTCGGTGTCAGCGACCAGAGCCGCGCGCGCCCACACGCGCTTCTGTATACAAACAACGCACGCTCACATGGACGCGACGCAACTTTTGTTGTTGTCGAACTCGGAAATCTGTCGGGAGTATCGAAGTATGTCTAGCTTTTTGACGACGCGACAATGGCATGCATATCTATTTGACAAGTCGAAGTAGTTTATCTCTTATTCCGCCGTTGTGATACTAAAAATTATGTTGGCCTTCAACATTTATACATTTAGTTTTTAATGAAACATAAATGCATAATCATGTTTATTTTATGCTTTCTTAATCATAGCTTCTCACTAAATTCGATGAATTGTGTCGAAGGTCCCGGAAACATTCAATATCACACACACATCGCACTCAGAACCAGAAACACAATTTTTCCGTGGCGAAAAAGCTTGTGTTTCCACAGGGAATTGAACCCGATACCCGCTGCTTAAAAGGTGAAAGTGAACCAAACTACGTCAGCGGGCAGTTCAATTCACTGTTTAACTTTGAAGAATAATTTGTGGTTCTAGGTTCGAATATCTTTATATAATTCGAGACAACTTTATTTATTGTAGAGCATTCGGATATGTTAAGCTGAAACTTAGTTCAGAAATAAGGAAGGAAAACGGTCTATACAATATAACATAACTTCTTTATATCAAGTATTTGCTTCTGAGTCATACCTAATGATACTGCTGAAATTCATAGTAAACTCAGCTTTATATGTACTTCTTACGCAGTGCTATCATGTTCGTGACATACACGTTGTTAAACACAACGATATCCGATTTCATAATGTCATCACAGTGATTCATTTTATTATTTAAATAATGGATTAAAGAAGGGAAATTATTTTAATAAATATAAGTCAGTAGTAGCAAGCATACTTATCGTAATCATTATCGGAGATTATGTGCATATTTTAAAAACAAATTATTTTTAGTTAGTGACAATTGACAACAAGCAGCCTATCATATCAATGGCATTGTTGGGATCCGACCCAATTGTCTAGACTCTAAACAATCTTCGTTGTGTCTTTCGCATATCGCAACGACACGATCGATACTTGAAAGCACTAAACGTTACTAACTATTCAACATTAAAAAAAAAATTATAAACATTTAGAGCTACTGGCACTAAGAACATAACAATATATATTGATCTTAATATATCATTCATTCTGCGTAGACGTCCATAATTTATCATAATTAAATAGAAAGCTTATCGTAATAACAACAATACGACACGATACACAAATTAGTATTCTGCAACAAGTATTGTTAACAAAATAAGGTTATTTTGTTATTCATGGAGTTATCGTTCGTTGATTGAAAAATAAACCATTTGTTTTTAAAGTAAATGATAAATATTCTCATCGCTTTGTGTACTTTTAATCGTAATATGGGAAACAAAGAGACTAAACGGTAAAAATACGTAATGCATATTAAAACGTAAACAAGAATGAATATAAATGTGCATTTTCACAGTCCAACTCACAAACAATAACTATGCATCTGCAAGGTGAGACGAAAAAATAATTAAAATAAACATTTAATTTTTATGAGATAAAAATAATTAAATATAATTTGAAATTTTGTATAGGTTAAGTTAAATATCATTTATAATAATAATTATACGTATGTAATAACATTATTTTAAAATTTGCGTTAATCTGTCTAGAATTAGCGAGATGATTCTTGCTTATTGTCTAGCTCAAATATAAGTCTTTTTAAATTAATTTTACATATATCTATAACAAAATTTTATTCTTAAAAATACCATTGAAGATGCAATGTAAGTATATTGAACTCAATGGTTCACTAAGGGATGTTCGTAGTTGTCTTTAGTCACGTCAACGTACGATGACGTCGGCCCAACTTAAACGTGTTTTCTTTATTTAAGTGATTCACACATTTTAGGATAATCTGTATTATAATGCATATTATAGTAACTTATTTTCCTTGCCTGACTCGCATGACATACGGGGAATCTTTCGACGTCACACCGTATCATTTTGTAAAATTTATTTCTCAACATAATTTTGTCATATGCCAGGGTTTTCCTCAAAAATTATTGCACTGAACAGGTTCTCCTTTAATGTGGCATGTTTTTTACCTTTATGAAACGAGTCGCCAAGCGCAATCAATGAAAGTTTATTTTTAAATGATGGCCAGACGTTGTCAGAGCAACGCCCGTCCTTCCTATGCACTCCGCCCCTCACCCCATCCAGTAGGTATATATTTTATTCAGTATATAAGTATCTGATTCTGCGGCATTATTTATTATATTATTGTCATTATTCCTTTTGATTTATCGTATGTAAACGTTTTACCGTTTGACCTAAAATCATACAAATTTCTCATATTTCCATGATGTTAATCCCCTAGTCTTGATGAGCCAAATACACTAAGTAAAGACACAATTAAAATACTGATAATACAAAATAATATAATTTAATGACCTCATTAGCTAAGCAATATCAGTACGATAGATTAGATCGCATCTGTTTATTTGGCTGCAAATAAATACCACGCGGACGGCAGTCAGCAGGCACATCAGCTGATCAAAGTAAACAAACAAACGGGGCGTGCCGGACTTTCTCCGCAACATTAGGATAGTTAGTTGTACGCCTGTAGAGGATCAGTTCATAGAGTCACCTACTACGAGACGGATCACTTTGTTTTTATGTACTGAAGAAAAGGTTTGTTATTGTTTAGAAAAATGAGAATAGGCCGGTCGATTGGCGTGTCCCGTTAACGAAGGCGCTCTACCTACGTACGTATAAAGCGTGGGCTGCCCCACCAGCGCGCCATTAGTACAGCGCCCGCGCGCGCGATAGCACGTATCTTTGACGCTCCGCGCTCAATATCTCGACTCTATGTGTACACAAGCAAGTCAGGAAACATGCATTTTTGTATTCAATTGCACGATTGGTTTTATCAAGAGACCCTCGCGACGGTGGATGCTGCCAGCGCTGCAGCACGCCGGCGCAAGCCGCGCGATCGACGCCGCCCCCCGCCCTCGCCGCCGACGCCGTCGACGCCGCCGAGATTCTCAACTGAAGAACTAGTGGAAGCCCTCCGCCCGCATCTGCTCTCGCCGAAGCGAATGTGGGCGCTGGGGTATCCCTTGGAAATCGAGCCGAGCTCGTCGAAAGCGGTGGTGTATATCAACCCGCCGCCTCGACCTAGACCGCTACCGGCTACTACTTGGGATGTGAACGCTCCGGAATTCGTGCCCGGCTCTCAGGGCGACAGCGGCCGCGGCTCCTTGGGGTCGACGCCGCGTTCGGACAGTGACGAAGAAGCGGATGCAGTGGAACATTTGTGCGTGCGTTGTGATAAAATGTTTCGAATGACTCGTGAAGGTGAATATGTTAAAGAAGAACCGTGTATTTACCATTGGGGACGCCTCAGCGGCGATTACTACGCTTGCTGCAAGATGCCGCTCGGCTCCCGGGGATGCAGTTCCGCGCGTTTTCACGTTTGGAGCGGCACACGACCCGGCATGAATGGACCTCTGGAAGGATATGTGCGTGCACGATCGCCTCGCGGAGGTGTGTACGCGATCGACGCTGAGATGTGCTATACAACAGCAGGACTGGAACTAGCTAGTATCGCGGTCATAGCTGCCGATGGCCGACTAGTTTACAGATCACTAGTGAAACCGAGTTCACCTGTCGTCGATCATAATACCCGTTTCTCGGGCATCAGGCCGCGCGACTTGGCGCGCGCGACTAAGACGCTACGAGATGTGCAGAACGATATACTTGGATTCGTGGGAACGGATACGATTTTGATTGGACATGCATTGGACAACGATTTGCGAGCCCTGAAGCTGTTGCACTTCGCCGTCGTGGACACGTGCGCGCTTTACCCGCACGCGAGAGGTTTTCCTTTGAGGCGATCATTGCGGGCTCTGTCGGAGGAGCTTCTGGGCCGCAGCGTGCAGCGCGGCTGCACCGGCCACTCCCCACTTGAAGACGCTCGCGCCGCCATGGACCTGGTGCTCCTCAAAGTCCATGAGGAGCGAGCTGCCCGCACGCGCATTACCAACCAACTACCGATCCTGCAACCCTACGATCCGTTGATCAGTGCCGCCTAAATGTTGAGTGATTTAAAAATGTTATACAAAGACAAATGTTCTATGGACATGAAATTTTACGAGTATGATGATGATGATTCAAATTCGATTATTCAAGAGTGACATATTAGTCACGTTGACGGAGCGCGCGTACTGTATGCAGTATGTGCCTTCGAATTGCAGTTACGGCAATAAACGTGATATTTTTTTCCCCCGAAATATTTGTTTTGTTTTCCCATATCCAAATAGTCAACACAAACAAACAATACTTCATTTAGCAAATCTTATCTGTATCAGCAGTTATTCGAATATCAAGTCAGAACTTGAGTCTATTTTTGTGTCACAGTAGAGCCATAAAAACTTTCACTGTGCTTGGTTTCTCCACTACGTAACAAGTAGTTGTTAGCTGTGGCACGTAACCTACCTAATGCAGGCTATAGCTCGGATATCGTGCCACAAATCTTGACTAATGCTTACCTACATTCATTTATATAATCTGAATAAAATTCGTGGAGTTTGTATAGGGATTTCCGAATGACAAAATATACGTAATATTGACGTTGTTTATCATGAATCATTTAAGTTAAATGAGAAAGTGACAGGAAATCGATTACTAAGTAGTTGGACTCTTCCTTAATGTAATGAAGGCATTATGACAGGAAATTATAATAGTATACTGATAAATCTAAAATGATGCGTTGTAAATAATGTTATCAATAACAACATGCTATCTTGATGTCATACTCCACCGCCTGAGTAAGACCGTTATAATTGGCTGGCATGCATGTTTTTGTATTCTGAAGAACTGACTCAGCCCAAATACACGGTGCTTCTTGGTAAAACCTTAGTAGATTTAAATAAGAAAATGATTCATTTATTAATCAGAACATTTCCAAATAGCAATACTGGATTTACCAAAAACTGCAATAAACAAAGCTATTAATCTCAAACAGGTAATTTTAGACCAAACGGACAACATAGACGACCGTGCACTCTACATCACATATAGTTACATAATCAACTTATATAAACTAATGAAATGGCGAAACAGTTTCTAAGATGAGCCAACTTGATAACTTCCACTGTTGTTCGTCTTCGAAATTTTAAAGGAATCGAAGCTATTGAAATTTTACTGTTTCGACAAGATTTAGAACCTCATTAGTATTGTAATGTATTCATGTGTAAGACTAACAATATACGTATTAATATCTTATTGTTGTAAATAAGTTGGATACGGCGTGTATCAGTCAAGAGGGATCAACGGCCGCGCGCCCGGTCGTCTCTACATACGGCTTGTTTACGCTTAGTATCGCCAAAATAGCTTGTGAACTCACTTAACACTTTCCGTCGTCATAACTTATCTACGATCACTTAATTAACAACTCAGCGACGACACAGCATTAATGATAACCGACAATCTAATAAGGACACCTTATCTCAAATAATTGAGGACAAATTATGTGGAGTTCCTCATTTAATACTTAAGTCCCGCCGCGCCGCGCGCCGACTTGAAGCACTGAGATGCCCTGTTTTATCTTATCATTCTGCTACAGCGTAATACTAAATATCTAGCAGTCGTAATATCAATAAGTATACGTTGTAATGACATAACAAACACTTTAATGTTTACTTGTATACAATAGCAAACAAACGATATTTTGGACAGCACCGGCTGTTATGTTTATGAATGACACCATCGTGTTCGTGTATGATTTGATACTTGGACGCTCCACATCCGTTAATACGAAGACGAACGCCGTGACGTCACTGTTCTACGAATGAGAGCAGACGACAGCCGCCCCCTCATTCGGGAGCGGATCGAAACTGTGGCCTAAAATAGACCCTATAAACGTAAGTACACCTTACTCAACATAAAAATGGATGAACTGATAGAAGATAATGCATCATACTCTCATTCGAGCCGTTTATTTGTAATTTTCTAACTGCATCGGCACCGATTCCGATTAAATTTTTTTTTGTTTATTCGGACTTTTAAAATCATCAATATATAGAGCTATGTTTGCGAGCTATTCGAAACATTTTTACGAGATTCGCACGTAAACTTCTTGCTAATTGAAACCTGCCACGATCCAGTTCAAATATTTTAGCTGTCTTCAAAAACGAATACGCTTCGACCTGACTTTTTATATACCCTTTTTGCTACTGGTTCCGTGTTTTTGTTTGTTTTAAACTTCTTCGGTGGTCTCTGGATCCTTTCAATAACTAAGGTGAATACGAAATCCAAAATGTAAAATATAGCCTTGGGTTATCTATCTGGGTTTGTAAGGGCTGTTCAACTTGTTAGATTGCATTCTTCGAATACTTAACGAGTAAGGTTTGTTGAGTCTGTAGACATACATTAATTCAGTTGTGATTGAATACATCGCAGTTTTCTCAAGTCTGCTTTAGGTTGTATTTCTATTAACTATAACACTGCTGTAACTCATTTGAAGTGAGTAAATTGAACGCAGTCACTCATAAATGTAAATTTGTAGATCTGCATCATAGACTCGTCTCGTCTCGACCTCTATGGCGCCGTCCAGCTCGGCACACCGTCAATACCTCTTTCACAATAAGGCTCTTGCACAAAATGAGGTGGTGTTTCGTCATCGCACACACTTCGACACGCCTACTCGGGTACACGGGTCCCCACCATGAGCCACGCACTCTGTTATTTGCCGTAAAGTAGTGTTTTCAACTGTCAATATAACTCTGACATCGTCTCCACGCGAATATCGCAAGGTCTAGAATTGAGCACACGATTTGATTGCGAGGGATGTTTCTGCGGATGTAATTTTATTACGTCCGGTTTGAACGTCTCTAGGTGACCTATTTTGCAGATTTGAAACAAAGGCGGTGTTACCTGATGAGGCTATTCCAACTGTTGAGTTCTTATTGACATGAATATTTCTAAAAAAATTCGTAAAGCAGTGGTAGAGTGTATTATATATTGTAGCAGTAGGGTAGCCGGATTACGGGTTGAGAACTCTACATTACCTATTATTAATTAAATTGTTGTCAAAGTGAACTAATGAACAATGGATAAGAAAAGAAAGCCTATATGCTCTAACCTTGTTATTTATTATTAGTCCATAGAGCTACGAGAATCGCAGTTTCTCTAAATGCTTGTAACAATATTTTTTTATTATAATATAAGTCAGAAGATTTAGAAAAATACTGAATATTTATTCTTATGAAAGTAAAAGAAGGATTTTGCTATTTGCTCGCCCGATGGTAAACATCACGTTTGGGCATTACGGTTCAGTGCCACCCAGAATTTTAAGCTTCATCAGTTCAAATTAAATATCGTGCGCGGCAATGTACTGCCATCGACACCCTAAGATATTAGAAAATTGGCGGTTGAATGACAACAAATGGTGTGGTATTTCTCCAGGCCGATTCGCCCACTACAAAATCATCATACAATTTCGATAATATTGCAATATGAATAACTAGTTCTTTTAAAGGTCTTACTGTAATTGTCATTATTCATACTGATTTTACTAAGTCAAAGGAAATTAGTGAAAATATTAATTGTTATCAAAAATTTTCATTGGACAAGCACCGAGTTAGCATTTAGCAATCGAATTGATACATTTCACATCGATCATGAAACGGAATGTCACTGAACTTGCTTCATTCCAATGAACCGTACCAGATGTTTCTGATTTGTTGCCATTGAAGCGGTAGCGCATGTTATGCTAATGAAAGTAATAATGTTTGCAATTAATTCCGGAGATGATAAATTGAAAGCCAATTCACATTTTATGAATTTATTACTTTACGTATGTTCTCCGTGCTCCAAAACTGCTTAAGTTTCAGTATATTCTACTTTATCCGTCGCTCACTTAAAGGAATTTGCTTTATAATGCATCCGAATCTGCAGTCTGATTTTGAACATAAGGTTTGTGATCTAGTGCTCTAGATAAGCTCTGCCTGCATTAATTGTGTTAAAAAAAGGGCTTGGGTTTAAACACCGCCCAAAAAAGTACCTATTTTACTACCAAAAAAATTCTAAACGGTTAACAAAATGGATAAATGGTCACCAAATTACGTTGGATATATGGTCACCAAAGAAACGTAATTTGGTGACCATTTATCCATTTTGGTAACCGTTTAGAATTTTTGGTGGCCATCTATATACCCTACAAAAATATTGTAAAATTATAAAAGGTTTCTTTGATGAGTTAGATACAAGACCTTATAGAAATAGAGGTTCATTTCGTCTAGTGACGACGCAGATGGCACAGTTGGCAAGTCTTGATTTCTTCGCTGCAGACCATGAATTCAATTCCCAGCAGGAGCACAACTTACCTTTCCAGGGGCACGTGCATCTGATTCTTGATTGTTTAAAGTGAATGTATGGCATCCTCGACTAGTTTTTTTAGTTAGTAGGCTACGATTAAACGTTAGTTACTAATATGTAAAGCCTCCTTGCGATTCTTGTAAGTGTAGGACAAAAGAAATTCTAAGATTCGTCAGACATCGGGCTTGTATCCCGATTTACGGCGATCTTAGCCGACGTATATAATGTTCAACTATATACCTAATATTTATGTACAAGTGCATTGTCAAGATAATGATTCCAAATTGGTGAGGGTGTCAGTAGAGTAACTGCAAACTAGTTTAAACTCAGAATGTAAATTAGTACGTGAGGCTCGTGTAATTATTCTGATCTCTATACTAGCCATTCCCTGTTACATGGAAATCAGGGCATGGTCGGCGTCCCACTCACACGTGCAGACCGAGCCTCATATCGATTGCTACGCCCGGGATTTCGCCTAGTGTGAGTGAATTACAGACGGATCAATGCAGCTGCACCTATTAGGTGGATTGATGTATTATGCAAAGGTTTGCCACCTATGTACTCGCATGTACGGTGCAGATGTGGACTGTGCTGATAAAGTGATGGAGATTGTTTATGTAGACTGATAGGGTGTTAGTATGAATAATGCTCTTAGGAATGTATAGCCATCTACTATCCCTTTGCAGTCACATGACAGCAATGGGATGATCTGTTTTGTTGAAATATATTACGGATGATCAAATAAACAAGTTAATATACTAAAAATCAAAAACTCTGCTGCATAATAGGTGAACTTACCTTTTATATTATATCCACTGTTGTGTTAATAAGGCTGATTATATAAGAACTTATCACAGCTTTATTATAAGCGCTGAAAATTTTAGATTATAGTGAGAATGGTTGCTAACCAACTTTAAGATCGTTATAAATCCTAGATGGATAGAAAAATGGTTAAATAAAACTAAAAAATATTTTCAAATACCTATTCAACGATTCAACACACACAGATCGTCGACTTTCATGTGTTTATTTTCAACAATTGTAGTAACATTGCATTTTATTTTGTGTCATGTCTTAAGGGACACTCGCATGATTAAGATAGACGATAGACGTAGGAATCATTAAAATTGGCCCAAGCCTTTAGTCTCTAGAACGCCAAAAAGGCCTCGATATCAACTTCCTTTGCGTCGCGTAGTCGGGTAAAAAATAGACCCATTGTTTTTCTTGCATTGAAGAGGTAAATTTGACATTAAATGTACGTAATTGAATTTAGAACAGTTTATTTTGTATTCTAAGTTTCAAATAACCCCTAAGATCGTATGCTATATTTATACTAAATAAATCGACTTTATTTGGTAGTTAAACCACTACATAACCTAGTACTAAAGTCAAGTCTTCGATTGACTGACAGATGACTAAAATGTATTGTAAATATTATTAATTGCTACAAAAGATTGGCCAATTATGGCTAGAGGCTGCCTACTCTCTGCCCACCGCAACCGTGTCTAAATTTGTGATGTTACTTGGCCTCCGCTCAGACAATGTTGGACCTTGAATCTTTTAACATTACGAACCTCCGTCTTAATTTTTATCTGTCTGTGACTGCTAATGCTTAAAACTTGAACATTTTATAGTTTGTTTTTTGTTTACGTCTTACGGGCTGTCTTTTGACCACTACTTCACTAGATCAGGTTTTTCTTCTAGCGGATGGGAAAACTACGTGTTACTGAAGTTATTACTTATGGAATTTGTTCCATGCACTTTTTATTTGTGAGCTCCCGATATTTCGATCCATTTGCTTGCACCATGCTGCGATCATTTTGCAAGTAATTGAATCGAAATATAGGTTTCCTCGAAATCACGGTGCATGGAACTGAGTAATCGGGATCTTGGATAAGTTATAACTTTAGTAATGTGGAAAACCGTGATAGTTTAATTAGGTTCTGTATTTCAGTACAGAGTAGTTAGTAGTAGTCTAATAAATGGCTATAAATTTCATCATGATATTATGAGTGTCTTCACCGGAAACACTATCCAATCGCAGCGAAAATGCCACTGCTTGATCCGGAGGCGCCTTTATTATAGGTACCTATAACTGAGCTATCAACATTAATTTTGCTTTATTTTCTCATATTTATATTTAAATTTTCCCGTAGTGCAATGTGCTAATCAATTGCAGACGGACTGCATGCTTTATATAAGTATCAGAGACAGACAAGTTTTTGTGAGGCTCGGATAAGAATCACAGACTTCATTATGTATGTATAAACCGACAGTCGTGATTATTTTAAATAAACACACGATTTATGTACATACGTATGTTGCTATGATGATGACTTTTGTAATTTTTTGTAGCCGTATTATAATAAAGCAGTATGCTTCCTAGTTCCCTTGAGCGAACGCTTTACAAGACGTTAATCGTTAACGTTAATTCCATTATTGTGTGTCGTATTTTTAACTGAATTTAACGAATAATATATTTTTATTCTTAAAATATATATGAATATTTTGTATGAATTATAAGAAATGTTTATAATATTTCTTTGTTCTTGAGTAAAAGACATCAACGCGCTTAAATTAACGAAATTTGACATGGTACGAATATATTAAACTACCTTTGTATAAATACATGCTACATCTTCGCCATATCATCACTTTCCATCAGGTGAAATAGCTGCCAAATGCCTATCTGGCAGAAAAAAATATGACTTTTATATAATATAAATAAGTTTGTTATTGTCGACACCATAAAAATTAAGGCAGGTATGATAAGGTAATTGATTTATAAATAATCTATCTATAAGTAAGTAGGTCTTTAAGCCAACGAATAGATAAACGAGTAGTATATTATAAATCTATTAGTCTACTTTGTGTGTTTCTATTTCCAAATTTATATTCAGACAAAAAATCTTAAAAAATGTAAGTTTTACTATTTAACATCAAAAAACTGCGGCAGTTATTACGTAAGTATTCACGAACGTAATTAGCAGAGGACAAAGCTTGATATAATGTTTCCTGAATAGGTAATGTTGTACTTGAAACGGCATTGTCTACGAATTTGAATGCATTTATGCAAAGCACTGTTCAAAACAATGATATCCTGGCACTCTAACGAACTGAATGTTCTGCATTACTTTCTGTTTATTTATGATCTTAATATAGCAGTTGCTGCATTGTTCAAACATTAAAATACGTGTCTTCATAAACATAGGTGCGTACACAATGTTGAACAATTACTGATGCCCTCTAACATGTCTACAATGTTAATAAGAACGAGTGGATATAGTAGTTGTACTTCATACCTAGGTTTTAGAAATTTAAAATGAGTCAACGTTTACACTGTACAAGTGTGCTTTGTATATCTTATCAGTCCTTGAATAGGGTCTAGTAGAGTTATGATCATATGCAAAAATTTAGTTCCGTCTCCCTCCATACATTAGGTAAATGCATAGAAAGATCATCGATATATCGAACAGTCTTAGGTGCGCGATCGCCTTCTAAACAGCGGGTATCGGGTTGGATTCCCGGTGGAAACGTAAGTTTTCTCCCCAAGGGGAATTTGTGTTTCTGTTTCTCGGAGTGATTGTGTGTGTGATGTAAATGTTTCCGTCACCCACGACTCAAGTCATCGAACTTAGTGTGGGGCTGTAAGTGTGAAATCGTTAACTTTTATATTTCGAAGAAATTATCAAAATTCAGTTTTCACTTATGATTTTAACTCGTACTGGACTCCAAAATGACTGAAATACGAGTGGTCAAGGGCTATTAGTAGATATAGGTGAACCTGCCACTTCCGCGCACCTTACCCTGTATCGCTCTAGTGCCTAGGTTGAGCCAGGTGCTATAAATATCACCAACAGTAAAAAAGGTGTAACTATTGTGTACAAAAATTGTATAAAAATATACTAAGTTAATCGATTGTATTGTAACTAGCGTGAAATCATACGGTTACTATAACTATTAAACGTAGTGTACTAGATTTTGTCAGCTCACCTAAAATCGGAAGGCCTTGATACAGTGACTCAGTTACGATTCATAAAGTGGTCCGTTGACCTTTTACAGCTCTGTATATAGTTGCATGCACAAATTACTTAACATACTTCTGTGTCACATTAGCTACGGTACATTAACGTTATTGTAACTGCACTTATTTGCCCTAAAATCTAAAAAGCTCCACAGTAAGTTAAATACTTTTTTCGTAGGTGCCGGAAACCTACATTTCACATAGTCACAAATAGAACTAAAAGTACAAATGCCCCTTGGGATGGAATATTGTGCTCTGACCGGGAATAAAAACCGGACTTCCGGCGTAGAATGCAATTACTTGAGGGGTAGTCTTTACAAGTTTCGTGCCTGCCGATATTAGCGACCTCTATTATTTATTGGTCGATAATATTTCACGAGTAAATATAACGAAATAGTTTTGAGAAACCGAAACGTTTCACTCGCACACAGTTATTTGTTTGTATAATGGACGGTCTAAATTTGAATGGAAATGTACACGTGGCTAATAAATGGCTTCCAGAAGTTTATTTCTGCAAAAGAACAAGGTCTGGCCGAAAGACTGACTCGGAGTTAATTTTGAAGGTAAATATTTTTTATCGTTCGGTTCCGACGCGTATCCCACGGAAACAATAACTTATTCAGAGGACAAAGTGAATAAACATATCTGAAGTTTTGTTGTTTCAAAAAACTGAGATTGCAAGGCGGTGTATCGTAAAGTTTTAATCAAGGATTAGTGTGGCAATTAGCAATCTGATTAAAATAGATACTACCCAAGAGCAGTGACTTATATACGGATATTATGTTTACCACACTCCAGCGTTATCTTGTTTATCTATAAGTACCTGCTAATTATGTCTGCACATAAGTCTACATATGGAGTCAATAAAATGTACAAAGCTTTCCCAGGTTAAAACTTTCATTAGGGTTATTTGGTACTGGAAGCAACAAGGTTGCATCGAGGGATGTCGCTGAACTGAGACAATAGTGACAATACATGTTCGGATGTCGTCTTCCACAAAGAGCATTGAACAATGTATCCAGTCTTCTATATTTCTTTTCAATTTGGCTTCTATTTTTATATACGCTCTAGATTAAATTATTATGTAGCTCGAGATTAGAAGTATGCACTAAGTGTGACAAGTTAGTTTTGTTAGCTTTTCTGTGCTTTTTGTTAGCTACACTATGTAATGTACACGATGTTTAAACCTTTATAATATACTAACCATGTAATGATGAACCAGGTATGATACAAATATATTCGACATATAACGTATCTACTATTATATTTTATATATAACTTGTCTATTTTATTCAAATTTGCACATAGTGGCGTGTACGCACCAGGGCCGAAATCTTGAACTGTAACACACAGTAGCCTAATTTAAATGTAAATAATGAAGAAATATATAGGTCGTGGAATGGCGGTCGACGAATTAAGGTTGAAAATTAATTTGTACTATAATATATTGCCATTTGAACGCTAACACTTTGCTTGTTTCATTTAAATTACTTTCAAGTTTTTACGAATAAGATTATAATATAGATGTAGCTCGGCTTAAAAAAATGGCCTTCCAGCATCTATCCTCTAGCTAGACAAAAATCTCTAGAATATAGTAAAATTTTAAAATTACGTCACATTTCAATTTTTTGCTTTGCGAAACTCGGCGAACGTCTTAACTAAGAACAGGAGTGGATTGAAAAACAGCGCTGCGAGTCCATGAACATGTTCTCGCAGCACATGCCAAATCTACCCCTACTGTCCTAAACTGCACTGATAGATACGACCGTTTCAGTTCGTTTGGTAAAATTAGTTTATACATTTTCACAATAGACTAAAAGACCTTGTCCCTCAGACTGAAGCGGTCTGTCTATCACTAGTAAAATGTTATATAAATGTGATGTTTTGTTATAGGTAATGTATATTGTGGTCCATTTTTTTTAAAGGACATTTAATAAAGTTCTACAGTAGTTATATTCTCCACACAGATGGGTCAGTCATCCTCTGGGACATTCGCGACCTGAATCATAAAGAGCACAAGACCCTGCGAGTGAACATCGAGTTCGACCACGCAACGCACGTGGCCTGGAGTCCAGACTCCAAAGCCTTTATCGTCCATACCTTCAGGGATAACCACATCATCGTATATAAGATAGAGAAGAAAAAAGATGGAACTATCGGATCGGCGACGCCAGTTATCGTTTTCGATAAGGTATGTCCGAATTGTTATTGACATTGTTCAATTAGGTATAGATCTTTCATTCAAAATATGCACGCCCCTCCATAAATATTTTCATACATTTGACACTCGATAGTTTGACAAATTTGGTGGAGGGGCGTGAACATTTAGAATGAAAGATCTCTCCTGAATTTTACTCACCACATCAAAAAAACGAAATAAATTTCAGATTGTTTCAAATTTCGAAAAATAAGGATTGATTGAAAAAAATACTATACTGTAAGTAGTTGCTTAGCTATACAGTACTTTCTAAAAATATGCTAACATCATTGAAAAATATTGATTCAATATGAATTTCAATGAGTCTTAATTAATTGATAAGGAAGTAATCAATGCATATCAATTTCTCAGAACTGCATTGCTTTGGATGTAATAAGTGCATTGCCCTCTCTTTATCAATGTAGGTAAATATTGTGTTTTTGCATGAAAAAATAACAAAACACGAATGTTGTTTTTAGTGCTCGAAATGACCAAATTCACTTATAGCTTGTCGGGATAATAGCCAACGCGTCGAATAATTTTCTTACAAATTAAATAATTCCGACTATTAACGTCACTGCTTGATACTGCTGGCTGCGAGACTTCCTATTTGATGCGCCAAGTTGAGGCTTTGAAACGATGGAATCGGACGGATGAAATGCTGACGGAGATTTCAAATCGTGATTAATTTGAGCCGCTCATCATATTAGATACTCTTTATTGAACACCTTAAAATAACAAAGAACACAGATATTAATGACTGTAAATAATTATATAAGTATAACAATAGGCGATCATATCGCTGAGATCAATCTCTTCCAGACAACCGTTGGTTAGAGAAGAATAATGCAATATGACGTCATTATACGTTTATAAAAAATAAATTGTTCGGAACATACATATTGCAAACATGCCAGTAAACTGTCTAATCCAGTACGGCAAAATATGAATTTTATTGTTACGGTCACCTGATTTTCAAATAAAAATTACAATGTCTCACTTCTTTCCACACTGTCGTGGCTTGCGGACCTTAGATTCGTATCTACGTTAGAATCGCAACGAGACATGACGAGACGAAGTTCCTGTCACGATATGCGATGCGTCGCTAAAGGGAAGTTATGCAGCCAACATACGTGTAGTTCTTGTGGATGTTGCCTCAGTAGTTACGCTCGACTTCTGGGTATATGTAACCACAGCAAATCGTAACGATCTGTTCAATATCTAAGCTGCAATAGCTGTTATGTTATTGACTGTCACTGATTACCATGACAGTGGTAAGAGTTGATGTAGTATTAGTTCTGACCAGATAGAATAGCGGAAGTGAGAGAAAACACCACGAGAAATGATCGCTATGTAGATTCACTGTATAATTTTATGATTTTCTCATTAATATAATCTAAAATGTACTCGTACTAGAGACTTTGTAAATTTCTTTGGTTGACCAATCGTCTATATATATATAAAAATGAATTGCTGTTCGTTTTTCTCGCTAAAACTCAAGAATGGCTGGAGCGATTTGGCTAATTTTGATCTTGAAATATTTGTGTCTTGAAAGTTCAGGGAAGGTTTAAACGGTGAGAACATAAATAATAAGTAAAGGAAAATACTAAAAACGACAATTTAATATTCCAATTCAAATTGTTCCTACCTGTGAAACATTTGATTTTCGTCCTGTCCAACTCGGGATGTCTGATCTCTTTTAGAAGATTTTTTCTAGAAATAAATAATTAAACGCAAGCAAAGCTTAAAGAAATCGACTTCACCGCTTTATCTTCGGAACTTTGATCAGAATAGATGTACTAAACACGCATTATTGAAGATATCTCAAGAACTACTAATCAGATCTTGATCAAATTTTAATGGGACCAATTGGAAAGCAACATCTTTCAATCGAAAAAAAAAATTCAAAATCGGTTCACGTGAAGCAAAGTTATGAGGTAACACACATCATTTGGTCTGTTTTGTTGGAATACAAAAAGTGTCGGTTGTCGAAAAAAAAAAATTCGTATATATATATAAAAATAATATAATAGACGTTTGTTAGTCTCACAAAAATTCAAAAACAGCTGATCCGATTTGCTTTTCAAATATTTGTAGAAGTCGTAAGGAAGGTTTAAAAGGTGAGAAAATATAAAGTATTGGAAGGAAAGTAGTAAAAACAACTACATATATTATTTTCCCATACTAACTCTTCGTTCCTGGCGAAGATTAGACACAATTGTTATTTCTGAACGCACTATAAATATTTGACCACAGATAAATGTGACATATAATAAAATGTGAAGTACGCGGACTTTTCTACTATACCATGGAGAAGACGACCTTTAAAGCTTTCTTCCGAATTTGTTTTAATTAAAGTTCAGGCAACTTTTATTGGCGGTACGAAGTTCGCCGGTTCAGTTAGTAGAAGATTAAGAGACACCTTTCCGCCACATTTCACATTTCTCACTATCTCTAGATATTTCGTATGTTATACTGGTTAAACTTTAAAAATTTCCTGTCCATGAGAGACTTATAAATCCAGCTGTATGCTGATTCTACTATCCTGTATCCATCTATGTTAGGGACGTCACATTCAATCAATATCGGATTGAGTGTCTCGAAACAACGGAATTTGAATTTAGAATGGAACTGTGAAACTCAATAACTGCAAATGTTTTTCGTAATGAGATCAACACAACTATATTAATATTGTAACTATATAGTACATAATTCATTATAGTATGTTATGCTTATTAGTTTATATGTTTTAGTATGTAATTTGTCAGTTGGGTAACATTATGTGGTTATTAGTTTATTTTTGTGTTACATAATTTTTTTAATTATCATGCTCAGACTTAAAGCGTTGCGACAGAAAGTTCGTCATATTAAATTATTCCTCACCATCTAAATGCAGTCTAGAAGATAACGCTTGACCGTACATTATTACTCTTATTTTATATGTTTACCTATTGCGGTTTTTTATTGACAATATGTTCCAAACAGAGTTCATCAATCTTAATTCATTTCCATTCCATGCACAGTTATGAGCAAGTACTACGCGATGATAACACGTTTAATTGCCTCTGATGAAAGCTCATAATAAAACGATAGATAGTGTATACAGTCATTGTTGAAGTAAGCTTCAACTATGTACAAACAATGGCGACCTTTAACGGGATTTCCCAACAGTAAATAGCGAGATAAAAATGATTTAATATTGCAACCGACAAACAACGGTTTGTAATATCCTAGCGATTAAATACTATCAATTTTCTACAATAATAAATAATAATCTCATAAAACTTTTTTGTACAGTTTCATTGTCTTAGAATCTTTATACATAATTATTTTCTCCGTCTTTATTATTGCAAACAGCAAGCATTTACCCGCGATTCCGCTTGATGGTAAGCGACGGGGAAGATGATGTTTCACAGCATCATGCTTGCCTAGATGATACATCCTACTAATATTATAAATCCGAAAGTTTGTGTGTAAGTGTGTAAGTATGTTTGTTCCCTCTTCACGCTTTAACGGCTGAACGGATTTGGATGAAATTTGGAATGTACATAGATTATACCTAGGATTAACACATAGGCTACTTTTTAACTTGATAATAGCGGGCGAAGCCGCGGGGCTGTATATAATAAAGTCTAATAAGATAGATGTTGCTTTCCAATTGGTCTCATTTAAATTTGATCGAGATCTGATCATTAGTTCTTGAAATATCGTCAATAATGCGTATTCTGTGGACTACATTGACGATGTTCTCGTTTTAAACCGACTTCAAAAGTTACCTCATAACTTCTTTCCTTGTGAGCCGATTTTGATGATTATTTATTTATTTGAAAGTTGGTGCTTTTCATGTGGTCCCATTGAAATTTGATCAAGAACTGATCTCTAGTTTTTGAGTTATCGTCAATAATGCGTGTTTAATACATTAAATCAAGGTTCCGAAGATAAAGCGGTGAAGTCGGTTTTTTAAGCTTTGCTTGCGTTAAATTATCAATTGGGAATTTCATGGTAGTCTAGTATTACATAAAACTTCATGAGCCCCTTGCTTATATGCAATGATTTTTAGCTCGATCGTCTATCAAGATGATATTGTGTACAGGTGAAATTAATATCATGATGAGACGAAAAATTATTATAGAAACTTTTTGGAGGAGTCACTTCTAGCCACTAACATAGGAGCATCTCTAAAATGACGCAAACAAATTTTAAATACTTACTCAAATTGAAGTAAATGATACTCAAGGATATACGCAATAATGTTTTAAGCCCAAAACATGGATGCGCTTATTTGGCTCGATGATGAAAATACCAAACACATCTTCTAACCTCTAAGAATAAACAGTTACGTAAATGTATGTAATGTAAATTTATCGGTATTCTGATATATATATTTCACTGACATATTGTTTTATAATGCAAAATTATCTTTATTGAGATATTATTTAAAAGTATTTTATTTGTATATTTTCCGTATAAATCACGTTGCTGCTGATATAAACGTTAAGTTAATGGGAATTTGTTAGATATTGGAACATACCCGCATCAAGCAGCATAACTCGTCGTACATCGGCCCTTGACAGTTTCACAAGCTTTTATTTAGCTTGCATTGTATGTATGTATGTTTGTTCGGGTGAAATCTTGCAACTGAATTTTGAAGCGGATATCTTCAACCGATTGAGCTGAAATGTTGTATGCACGTTTAGTTTGGATGACAATGCATGGTTAGCTGTGTGACGTCATTCTAAGTCCAATATGGCGGAACACACGAAATGGCGGACAAGTAATTTTTAATACACTTCTACAAAATGTGTATCAAATGAAAGGGCTTGCTGAGAATAACTCGAAAAATAAAGTGACGTCACTTTAAATCCAATATGGCGGACTTCTAAAAGCTTGTCTTTAAAAAAGTTTTTAACAAGTAACTTATTATGTTGTAGCGTAATGAATATTTCCTTTTTTTGCCATTCTTGCTGCTTTAAAATATCTTGATAGATAACATTAGTAATTTTGATTATATCTGTTACGCTATTCTTTAAACACTGTCTCACCTTACAATGAATGATGGTGTGGTTGAGGATGGTAAGACTTGGTTGGCTGGATCTCAAGAATAGCTAGCGAAATATCATTTTTAGTTATTATAAAAACTTGAAGGTGGTGACTTGGTAGTTGGTACAGAGTAGTAAGCCAGCCGAGTACGATCAAGTCCTCTACAACTTCATGGATTTTATCACAATGTTACCTTTATCTGAAGCTCAAGCCCGTCATAGGATTCAAAACCCGACCATTGATTAGAAGGCAGGTTACGACTACTGTGCCCTGACATGTTCACAAAATTATAATAAATATATTTCTGAGTAAAGAGTTTTAGTTGTGGATAATGTTTACCACCATTTATCCATTAACGAGACAGTAGCCATTAGGATCCGCCACGACGATCTAGCCTAATATCTCAGAAGCACTAATTAAGTCAACACGTTTTATGCAACCACATTTCTTGGCATACTTGTACTATTAGTTAGTTTCACTTAACATTATTGGCTATTATTGCTCTGTTTATCGTCGCAGAACACGCAACCGATGTTTCGACTTGCGTAACAACGTTTATCTCTGGTTATCATAACTCCAGCATACGCATATAAAATCAATAAACTGTACGTACGTGTACATATATGCACTCACAGGTCAACCCATCTATCCTATATCAGTGGGGAATCTAGGTCAACTACGAGTACCTAGACGCAATACAATTTATAGAACAATCTCTTACCGCTATTACGTACTCGTATTATAATAATAAGACTAACCTTTACTTTAATAATTTATAACTCGCTAGTCACGTAACAGCTAGGCCACAATGCTAAGGGTTCTCGTAATTTTCGTATAGGAAGCCAGTAAGCCAACTACTAAGAACATTAATTATTCAGATTACTGCCCATTTTGCCCTACTTGGCAGCAATAAAAAATGTTAAGCAACTATTATGTAAGGAATGCTCTACATACGATCGCACTTCGCCGAATGACGCGTTGTTTTTTGACATTAATTTCGCGTGATATTGTAAGATCGCGCTTGTTTATAAGATTTCAATGTCACATCTACGACTCTACGAGTGTTTTGACCTGGAGATTTTAGACGCAATTTTGTGAAATACACACGTATTTTATATATATCTCTGCCTAAAATAGGTGGGCGTTCGGTACTCGTACACGAGAGCACAGAGCAATGCTCGGAGCTGAAAATTGAATTGCTGAAATGGTTGCAACATTTAGTTTATTGAAATAGCTCTCGTGCCACTACCGATAAAACTTTTACTCTATGTCGAAAAGCTTTTTAGAACATGTGCTTGACAGATTGTTAATAGATAGCCTATCGCTATACAAACTTTTATTACTCTTCTGAGAAACACACCTACCTAGTAATTTTAAAATATATTTTTAGCCTTCTAATCATACTTGTGTTTAATATTTGTGTATTTACACCAATTTCTATGTCAATATTCTGATATTTCTCGAAAACTATCAGTGATGTTTATTTGATAGAGGAATTTCATATGTTTTTCATAAATATCTATCGATGACTTTAGTGAAAATGTTCTAAGGTTGTTAAAATATTTTGTTTGTTTTTAAATAATGATTTTTTAGTCACAAGTTACTCAAACAACTAATACTTACTTCATTTTATTGTTTCGGGTTATTTGTTTAACGTCAATGTGTATAATATGCTTATTTTTTAAGTCTATTTTTTACGATAGTACCTACATTAGAGATAAAAAACATTATATTAAATATAAAAATAAATATATCATAATGAAATAAAAATTTGGGTAATTTTGAACGCGGCCACTTTGACGTCAGAGTCCACGACAGAATAACTGCCGTGAAGGAAACTTGACACGTCATTGACATCAAAAGCGCGTACTCTATCTGATTCTAGCCAATAACGTGAGTTTTTTTAATTCGAATTTTGTTATCTTTTTCATTAAATAAAATAACTAATTTAAAAGCATTTAAATAATAAAATAATTTTATAAGTGTAATTCTAAAGCTATAAAAATTTAAAAAAAATTACTTATACTTGAATGTTACGCAGATTGCGCGTATTGAATTTTAAATATGTAGCTACAATTTATAATTTAACATAATGTAATTTGTGCATAATTTCTCGTGACAATCAATGATATAAAAATCACATAACACGAAAGTAACTACGGTAGTAACTTTGTCTGTATAATAATTTAATAATATATGCTTGTTCTTATTTGATGGCTAATACGTTGGACTGATCCTGATAGAATTATACCGCGACCGATACCGCCGCGGGACACTAATCTCCTATGTAGAGTTGGAAAACATATCCTCCTCCTTTTTCAGTCGTGCGCTCAATGCTAAGCATTGTGATGGTCCCGATCTCGACCAGTTCTTTCGTGGATTAGCCGACGCCGTTTTCCGTGGGCGATGCGACGTCGATCGGTTGAAAGTTCAATCGATTCGATGGTTCATAATTAAAGAAAATCTGTTGATTTCGACGTCGATGAAAAACAACATCAAATAATAAAATAATATAAATATAATCGATGCCCGGAATAGACCCCCTGATTTTGAGTTGTTCGGATACTTGGTCCGTCCATCTCTTTGGGCTGCGACCTTTGGATCTCTATGTACGATGTTAACTAAATAACAAAAAAAAATTTAAACTTATGAAGATTAATATCTTTCTAAAATGCGTTTCCTTTCTTATCATAACGTATTGTGTAGAAATAGGACATATCGTTGATTTGTAAAGTCTATAATAATTGTGAAGGCAATTTATTTGTGCTAATATTGAGTGCAAACCACCGATAGAGGTCTCTATCTACAGTTTATCGTGTGTTAAACTTGTTGTTTATTTTTATAACCATATCAACATCAATATAAATGGATACACTTAAACTTTTAGATCCACTTACAGCTACTAAAGTAATTAATTTTTTATCTATATTCTTATTGGTTATCAACGCCTCAGTATTGATTTAAGTAGGTTTGTTTCATAAATAATTTATTGAAGCCAAACAAATACCTACATTTTTATTTATTTTATGTCAGCCTGTGTTGTATCTCTGCTGGGCAAAGGCCTCCCTTCCCACATGCCAAATTTTTCTGTCTATTGCCGTGTTTGGCCAATTCTTGTTGTGAGCGTCTAATTGATCTTGCCAACATCGCCGTGGCCGGCCACGATGACGTTTTTCTCCGACTGGTGATTTTAGTTCACAGTTGGTTTGGCATGCGGCATACGTGCCCAGCCCAGTTCCATTTAAGCTGTATGGCTTTCCTGGAAACGTCTTATATTGAATTTTAATAGGCTTTGTTGAGAATGTTTTATGTTGCCATTTCTTTTTAAATTTGATCATCATGATTAGGGAAGCGGTTTAGACTGTTAACCCACCACGCTTGTCCAATGCCGGTTGGTGGATATGCAGGAAGATTATCTAACTAGACTCGTGGACGTCGCCGTTGGTACCTACTCATCAGCCGCCGCCCTTAGCCGGCTTCCTGCATGGATGTCGGCTGTTCTACCTTAGCCACGCAAAGACGTTGGCGTCCATGAGTCCAAGGTAGAATATGTTTACATTTTTAAATTAGTGTTTATAAAATAATGCCTTTTGCCATTTGGTTTTCCGTTTGTTTAGAGTTTGGAAATGTATTCAGGTTTTCGTTATTACAAAAACATCCAATTTGATAATTTCTGGAGTAAGGTTTTTATATAACTGACTTAAGAAATATTTAAAGTATTTATCATTAAATGTAAAATCCTAGTCAAAACGTATAAAGAGCATTGATATATGTCCCTTCCGTTTAAAGTACTTTACTGTTTACTTTTACATTTATTTATTATAATATTTTATTACATAGTGCCAACCGCATATTTTTTTATGCCCGATAGGCAAGCATTTGATCACAAGCTTATGATGGAAAGTGATAATGCGGCCGAAGTTATAACATGCTGGCCTAGAAGGTACCTATTCACTCTTGACTTGAGATTATTAGTATAGATAGAGTATTAATTTTCATTTTGTATGTATAATCAACATCAGGCAGTTTATATCCAAAACAAAATGACACATCGCTTTTCAAAGATACGTCATATTTTAGATCATTGCAATTTTACGGGTATGTTTTACAATATACTGGCCATATTTCCGCCATAAACGTTTCTATATTTACATATACAAATCCAATTTCAAATATTAGTTGCTAAAATACACTGGAAAGCGAGTTAATCTATCGAGCACATAACTTATTATTTTTCAACGTATAGTTCTCAGCTAGTTCAAATATAAAGTGCCTAAAGACATAACTATTTCGACAATAATGCCGAAATGGATATAACATTATTATGTTTCAGAGATCATTCTGATTTAGATTGAATCTTGTGCCAAGATGTGGTTTACGCACCAAATGCTCAAAACATTGAGAAATTCTTCGATTTTGAAACATCTATGTAATAGTATTAGGATAAGTAGAAGTAGGTGAACTATTAGGATTGCGGATTTAATTCCACTGTATTATAAAACCACTTCGCATAAATCCTAAACCTACCTATCTGTCGCTTATCCTATCGCCTATTTATCACGCCAATATGTCTCCACTTGTAAAACTGTACCCCTCTTGTTTTTGCCCGCTTATCTACATCTACTATATAAAAATAAGTCGGGTTTTCCTTCCTGACGCTATAACTCCAGAACGCACAAACGGATTTCCACGGTTTTGCATTCGTTGGAAAGGTCTCGGGCTCCGTGAGGTTTATAGTGGCGAAACGGAGTTCGCCGGGTTTGCTAGTACCTTATAGAGATACCCCGTTTCAAACATATTTTTCACCAACTGCGCCCCGCTTTTATCCGCGTAAGTCCCAGACCCACGGGAATGCCGGGATTAAAAGCAGTCTATGTGTTAATCCAGGGTGTTAGCTACTTCCATACTACATTTATGATGCGAAAAGTTGCCTCTCCCAATTGTGTGCAATTTGGGGTTATGGACGATGTTCACCATATTATTATATTGGTTGAATGTACACGTCTCCAGAGTGCAAGGCAGTACCTTAAAATCTATACCCCGTAAAATCCATCGTCCCAGGAGGCTCAGGAGCTGTTTTATTTTGTGGGTCAGCTTAAGTTATAAGTTATTTAATTTAGTTACATTGTTTTTTAAAGAATTACTTCATTTGCTCTAGCGTAAGAACATACAATAGGACCGCCATATTGTTAAATAAAGGACCTTAAAATAAAATTGATAAAAAATTCATAAAAATTTGGTCCAGTTGTTTAAGCGTGAAGAAAAAAACACACTCACAAACTTTCGCATTTATAATATTTGTGTAATTGTATTTTCTACACACATTCACAAACTTTTGAATTAAGGAGGGGTATGTTGGAACACGAGTTTTCTTCCCAATAAAAATTGTGTTTTTGGTTCTGGTTCTGATTGTGTGTGTGATGTTAATGTTTCCGGCATCCTCGACACAAGTCATCACACTTAGTGTAGGGCTGTGAGTGTGGAATCGTTTATAATAATAATTTATTAATTGACACTTAAATATTTATACACAACCAACACTACAATTTCATATACCTAATGTTACTTCTGGTGCGCCCTGAATCCCACACAAGGATGAGTCCTGTGTCGTGGGATTTAGTCTCTTTCAGTATTGTACATGCAAATGTTACAGTAAAATATTAGTACATTATTAATTATTATTAATTGATGAAATTAACATAAAATATAAACATAGATAAACAACTTTTTTGTTTTTAATTAATTCGATGTAGAAATTTAAAAATCAATAAAATTTAGGTTAACATATAATTATGCTAGCATTACTTGAAACTACGAAAATAATAAATATGTTGTCATATACTAGCCGTGCCTATGTGTTAATCCTAGGTAAAATCTATGTACATTCCGAATTTCATTCAAATCCGTTTAGCCGTTAAAGCGTGAAGAGGAAACAAACATACTTACACACAAACTTTCGGATTTATAATATTAGTAGGATTAGTAGGATGTCACTTATAGAAGTAAATTGAATTTAAAGTAGACTAATGGCAGTATACATCAATATAATATCGACCAATATGAATAAATATACATTAGGATTAATTAATAAACGGGCTAATTGCCTATAATTCCTAAAACTAAACTGAAACTATATACAGCAAAGAACTAAGTTACCTACAAGACATCGAGCTTATAGGTAACTCAAGTTCTCAAGCCCACTACCAGTTGGTAGCGTTCCCATCATGCTGGCGGCATTGCCTCTCTGAATTGCAATGCCAATACGTTGAGCCAAATGAGTGCCAGCATTTTGATCACGCGTCGCCTCAACCAGGCGCTCTGATAGATTTTTGAAAATAGAATGAGCTCCCGATCCCCACGGATGAAATAAATTAATTAATTAATTTAATTCCAGGTAAAAACATTTCTAAATATTGCACATATTGTGATTTCTTAATTAGAGCGCTTCTTACAGTTTTAGTTTATGTTTATGTATTATTGATATCTCAGCGTGATTGAATTCAAACTTACGTTTAGATTATTTCAATATGATATAATACACGCTAAGTGTACGGTTCGGTGCTTATGTTGGTATATTATTATTGTGAATAATAATCATCATAATTAAATATCAATAGTAATTGATTATTTAACCACGATTCACCTTTTATTACATTTGCAAGTATAAGGAAATTCTCAATGCAAGGAAGTGTTTGCAGCTAATAAGTTAAGTGTGAAGCAAATAGTTATTACGTGGATGTGCAAATATTTGTAGAGCTACTATTGCTGATTGCACCGCAATAGAAGGTATTAATACTTCAGAAATCTACTGTTATGGCACTCCATTAATATTAAGGCGTTACCAGAATTTCATCCAAATCGCGTGTTTTAGTAATCGTTTAACACGGCATTCATAAAAAAAACAGATAAATAAAAATATGCGTCATAATCTGTGTGATACGACAAATAATACCTTCTTTATAGAATATCCATAACGTTCATAAATGTAAAGGAAAATATATCAAATGTCATGCAAATAACATACATTTTTATTTTTGTTACCATTTCGTTTCGCCATTTTATATCAAAACTCTGTGACAATTATTTCATATACGCATATTTACTAGACGAATGATTTCTTCAGCTTATTATATATTTTTTAAGGCGCGTTTTCACGAAATTTGATTAAAACGATAAAAAAACAAATATTGCCACTCGTGACCTTGTTTTTACGCAATATACACCTTTATGTGTAAAATTTTAAGGGGGATAATAGGCTGTGGTTAAAAAAGGTGCTCGCATTTACGTATACCTGCCCCTTAAGAAAGAATTAACATAATGGATTTTCTAACACGTGTAATGAGATAACAACACATCGCAAAGAAGCGAAATGCCACAATATATTGATTACAGAAATAGTGTATAAAAATAACGTAGGACTTATATGTTTTAACATATTTTACTTACTATATCTTTTCGCAAATATATATATAGGAGAGAGACGTTTGCATACGATTTAACTGGCTTAGGTGATTTTTTATGTGGATGTGCATGGAGACGCTGTTAAAATGATTGTAATGAACAAGTAATTGCTGATCAGGACCTCACCCGTCGTCATTCAGGTTCCTTACCACAAAAGCTATTAAAGAAAACACAATTATGAGAAAAACAGCCGTTATTGTTGATCGATTTAATTGTCGTCTATTTATCGCGGCCGATAACCTTGGTCTCGCCAGCCTTTGTTGTACGCCTAACCGATACTACGATATCGATTACGAAAACGATGATCGACAAACGATGCAATCCGCACCGGACAGTGACTACCTCACGCGAACTGGCGATTGCGATAATCCGTGTTTCTTTATCTTTATAGTTATGAAACACACAATTTTTCGTTTGATAACGTTCAGCACTGTTAAAAAATTAAAATCGACGAAAATATGAATATTGGTTCAGCAACAAACAGCCAAACTTTCTCATAAACATAAAACAAACGCTTTCACACCCACAGCTCCACACTAAGTAAAATGACTTGTGTCGTGGGTGCCGGTAACAGTCACATCTACACCTCAATTATACCCAAAACCAGAAACACAATTTTCCCTTGGGGAGAAAACTTGTGTTTCTACCGGGAATCGAATCCGATACCTGTAGCTTAAAAGGCAAACGCGCACCCAACTGGCAAACGGACGTATATTAAGTTGTTCGATTTATCTTTTACCAAAGCAAATCATTTATTATAAAAGAGATTATATTATATACAAAAGTGAGTATCTCTAATATAAATATATATTATATAATTATATATAAAGTTATATAATTGATTGTCTATATAAATCTGATGACAACAGAGATGTATAATGCGATTGATTACTAAAACTCCTGCTTTCTATCTGGCAACGGAACTTGGCACACCGTCTTATAGTTTCAAAAGGATCACTAAATCGTCTTCAAACCTATAGCAACTGTTCTTTTCTAATGAATTTACATGTAGATATCGCTTATACGGAACATAGTTAGCGCAGGCTGAATACTAATGCAACATTGTTACAAAATAGCATCTACGTATTTGACTTCTGGAGTCACGATATGTTCTCTCTACACAAAGCGATTTGGCATCATGATAAGGCTCAACTAGAGACCTAGCACTCATAACACAAAAACTATGCTAATGTTGTCACGTGTACCAGCTATACATGGTAGAATGACGGTTTCGATACAAAAACTGCTGACAAGGTTGCTTGTGGTAAATCTACATGTATCCAATTGAAACAAGTTTTTCTGCTTCGCGTATGTAAAATTTGAGACGGTTTCTTATCCAAATCGATGCTGAAGGTTGAAATTTTCCCACAGTTTAATCCAAACTAATTACCTACTAACACTATTGCTTGACTGTTACTGTTTACCTGTACCGAAATGTGTAGAAATGGGCCAAGGCTTAATCGGTACCGCACGTCACTAATGTTTAATAATATAGTTACTCACTATATTGAACTTACTTACCAGAATGTATACGGCCCTGGATATCCGCTTTTTGCTTGTAAACGTCAGCACATTTCAGAGTGAAACGATACGCAAAATCTTTTTATACCATAAACTATCTGCAAAATGAGTAATCTCTTCCTGTAAAGCCGTATTATTTGATGACAACTTCAGGGCCGCTTATTGTACATACCTTAACGGCAAATTTTTGGTCGGATAGGTTTAATCGAGTCAATATTTCATCGGTGTCAGTATCAGCACACCTCCTGACCCCCGCCTCGTAAATCTAGCCTTGTTATAAAGTAACAACAAACTACAATCTCGAAAGACGACCCTATTTCGGCATTAGAATACAGTTTCGTGTTGATACATGGGTATGTATAGATGTTAGTTCTTGGGAGTGCATAGTGGCTAATCTGGTAAATTAGGTGCAATTTCTACACTTTCCTCGAGTTTCTTTATACTCGATAGGTGTTTGACAACTATCTCACCTGATGGAAAGATTGAAAAGTAATGATGCGGCTGAAGATGTAGCATGCTTGCATAGAAGATACCTATTCAGTCTTGACATGAAGACTCCCAGATTATACCGTTCGTGGAACAAAGACGCGGGCAATGAGTTCCACTCCTTTTCAGTACTGATGATAAACATAGAAAGGACATGCTTCGAGCGAACTAGAGGTGTATCGACCATATATGGATGACATTTGACAGTTTGTCTACACTACTGAGTGTTTTTCTTCGTAACTCATAATTGATATGTGGAATAACTGGTAGAGTGGTTAAGAAACAGCCCTTTACTCTAGACATATACCCTTATAGCTTATACTAAAATGGTAAATTTAAGAACCATTTTACATTTGCACGTTCGGCCTCTTCGTTAGTCGTGGTCAACAAATAAGTTGACAGGTATTCTGCTTTGGTCCAAATAGTTTATCGGTAGACAGATACCTATGTCAGATAAGATTGTAATCTCATCTGATATCAGTCTAATCAAGTGTCATATTTTATAATTTAGGGTGCAGCAATTATTGCTAACAGTGTCTACAGTCTTAACTGTAAATTGTTAACCTCTCAATTCGTTTTTCTGTTTTACTTTATGGAAATGAACAAGATTAATATACAGACTGGCTCAATTAGTTCCTTATTGAGATAAACATTTTTTGTGTAACGAATTTGCTATGCACTCTGGATTCATTCATTTAATAAGTAAAATAGTTTCAGGGTCAGTCTGTAGTCATGTTTAGTAATTATTAATAATATCACTATTATAATGTTCGAATATATGCAAAATGCAGAATAGAAATGTAAATTTAACGATTTTATAATTTAGGGCTCGACAGAAATTTGGCCCGATATTATGTGATGTTTTGCCTATTTTAATATAACAATGTATTTAACGAGTATTTATACTATGCTTAATTTATCACACTAATATTTTAAATATTATGTGTTTGTGTGTAAGTTTCTTTGTAATGGCTGAACGGATTTGGATGAAATTTGGAATGTACAACAAATAGGTTACGCTTGAACTTAATTATCGCGGGTGAAGTCGCGGGGCAAGGCTAGTATTAGATAAGATAAAAATAAATGTTTTATAGTCATTTAATAACATCTTTTTATGTTGAATGGTGGTTATTAAATATGTGTGTGTCCCTTAAAATCAACATTTACCTCTTCCTGAAGAAATATTACAGAGTTGTTTGTTTGAGTTCTCTAAATAATATTTAACAATAGTTTACGTCAATTCTCGTTTAGTTAACTTTTATGTCTCGTGCAGATTTGGTTTAAAATGTGGGGAACGTTACCTTTTATAATTTCTGACATTCACTAATAATGACATCAGCTATTAAATTACTATATTATACGTCTGCCCCAAAGCAGGTAAACATCGTATATGTACGTGCGCTTGGGACAGTGTTTCCGTATCCCTATTAGGAGTATTGTATTTTTTTCGATATCGACCCTAAAAATAAGTATATAAGTAAGTCGGATACTTTAGTTACGTGTAGATGCCGCTAGAAGCTTTTTGCTGCGGATATATTTCGTCAATAATTGTATCCTTTAAATTAATAACAATAATAAATGATTAATTGATTGATTGAAATAGGTATTTCAAGAAGACTATTCGTAAGTAAAAAATATTTACAATTGGAGCTTATATAGGGCTTTTATGAACAACGTAATTATCTATGGACTATATATATAAACTAAGTCATATTCATTTTGATTATGACGTCCATCTTTAAAAGTTGCGGCGAACGGTATAATATTTTTTTATAAGCATTTGCATTCACAGCCCCACACTATTCAAATACTTCTATCGTGGGTGCTGAAAACATTTACGCCACACGCACAATTGCAACCAGAACCAAAAGCACAAATGTCCCTTTAAAAGGAAAATAGTGCTCCTGCCGAGAATATAACCCAGGAATGAAACCGCGGTGTTGTGAGCAAAGACATCGGTAAAAAAAAGGCTTCTTTTCCACCTTTGTTTTTAATGCAGATTATAACCTATCCATCAGTCACGACTGATGGTAAACGTCATGCTTACCCACTACAGCTCAGTGCTACCCGACTCTTAAAGCGTCATACGTCGTGATATATATCATGAACCATGTACAATAGTAGAGTGCATAGTATCATTTAAAAAATTAAGAAATATGATCAATTGCAATGGGGGCTTCTTTATTGATGTGTCACATGCATTAGTCATGTATATAACCGTAGGTGAATAACAGTATGTTGGTATACAACGTGCCGTGTCAACAGTCTGCCCCTGAAACTTACATTACTCATTGTTTTTAACTCTGCAACCAAGCAATGACTAATACTAGCGATAGCAAGTTTGTGTCTATACAACTAAAATAGGCCAAACTTCTTATGGCACAAATAAAAAAGTCCTACGACTAAAATTAATTAGAGGACTTTACCTGTTTTGGACATAATATTGTGTACAATTCGAGGAAATAATATATTCATTAGTTTTTTGAACTGATAAATAAAACGCAAAAAGCGTGTTGTTTATGTAATTTAATTTATTATGTTATATTCCCAGTAGAGTAGAACCAGTTTAAACGTAAACGTCGTCCACCAAATTTGTCAAACAATCGTGTGTCAAATGTATGAATTTTGTTGTGGAAGGGCGTGCACATTTAGAATGGTTCTACTCTACCATAGCTATAGTGTCGTTCCTATAAAGTAGAATGTCGGATAAATAATCAATAGTAGCCCCTTTCACATGAATTAATCAGCCTTGTCAAGCTAATTTCATTGAATCAGCCATTACATACCAAACAAAGTTAGCAAATAACGTAACAAACATCTAATCTTACGCATGTATTACATTTCTAGTACCTATTACATACTTCTTTACTCTAGGAATAAATAATACTATAACGTGTAGTTGGAATTTATGTCCCTACTTCTAAGTAAATAATTTCGTATAGGTATTGGGATTTAAAACGAACATGTATTTCCTAAGAACATCAATATTTCACAGAAGAACAAGACTGTATAAAACAACACAGTATATCGATCATCACTCAATTTTGCGCAAAGTTATTTATTATTAAATATCACTTACATAGAAACCGTTTAATATCTAAAAACGTATCTAGAAATCGACAATTTATATTATTCATATTAGGAAAAAAAAAGAATAGAAAAATCAACAAAGCCGGATATATTTAAAATTCTTACCCAAAAAAAAAGTAGATAATATGGAGTACTAAAATAGTCCCGTTGGCGATCGTGCCCAAATTAATACTAAGTACCTTATTTATTCGTCTTCTTCGATGTGTCGATGATGTTATTATTTATTGAGCCGTCGTCGGTCCCTGTTGTTAATAGTAGTGAAGCCATATCGGACGCCTTAAAAAAGCTTTAAAAATTACTAACACCAGGGGCTTCCTACTAGTCCATTCGCACATTTTTGATGACAGTGATTGGTAAATTTTCTTTGACGGTGATTGGATTGTGGATATCATAGAAAGAAAGTTAAAATAGACACGTGTAAAATTACTCGAATTTTTTTAATATTTGATTTGACATAACATATAATGTTCTTATGGAAGAAAAATAATTTTTCGGCAATATATTAACAGAAACTATCGATTTAAATCATTAAAAACAAATATAGATGCACTATTGTTTTACACGAATAGTAAAAAGCCTTTGTTAGTCCTCATTCCCAATTCCATCTTTTTGTACTTATCTATTTATATCAAGCTACTCGCATGTGAAATGTTTAAATCCAATCCATTACGATCCATGTTGAATCCGTTCAATCTTGCGTATGCAGATTGCACTGCAATTAACATTTAATCAGACCCATTAACATAACAAGAAGAACCATATACCAAACTGGACATTGCACCGACGACGTCGCAACCCAAATTAAGAAAAGGGCAGATCATAAAATAAGCAGCGTTTATTAATTGGATAAGTGTTTTATTTGATGATGATAAATGTTGTTACTGTATCAGCAAATATTTACTTTACCTACATTATCAGTATAGTTTATTAAATATTTCAATTGTCCCTGGCCCAATTGATTTCAATTGTATAACATCTTGTTGGCTCGGTGGGCAAGATTTTGCCCTTGCGCCGTGGGTCCTGGGTTCTCGGCAGGAACACAATTTTACTTCCTTTTGTGACATTTGTGCTTCTGGTTCTTATTGTAATTGTGTGTGTGATACGTAAATGGTCCGGCACCTAAGATACAAGTATTTAAACATAGTGTGGGGCTGTGAATGCGTTTGTTTGTTGTTGTTTATCTTTTATTTTCATCAAAACTTGAATAAACACTAATTTACGCCAAGACGTAACTTCTAGTTTGATCGTTTGCGACAATCTAATTGATTTAGTTTAGTTGTCTTTCATATGTTTTCTGATAGCAAAGTATGGAAGAAACAAAATCAATTACATTTTTGGATACTATGATTACTCTGAACTAGACACATTTATATACTTCCCCAAATAACGCAGTTTAGGTAACTGTTATTGTGTGTTAATTCCCAGGCCATTCATGATATGTCCAATTTTACATTTAGTCTGCGACATTGGCGCCAATTAGCTTAATACATAAAATTACATAATCAATACTTTAATTGAACTGGTTTAAGCAACCAGAGTGCGAATGGCTTTGTTTTCGCAACTCTTACATTTAATAATTTCACTTTGAATTTGAAAGCGACCTTATTCTCTTTGAGGAAGTCAATACACAGTTCTTTAAATGTCAAAAGATCACGTAACGAGGCGTACAATATGTATCTTAATGTACTGCAGGAAGAGACCTTCATAATAATAAGTATGATGATTTAATATGGTAAAGCTCGAATTTATATACGTGACACCTGCGTGACACAAAAAAAAAGATATCATGAAGAAGTATTGTTATGTACTCGTAGTCGTACATATTCTGACGAAAATAATTAGTATGAAGAGACTTGAGGATCTTTTGTGATTTCAGGCTTCCGCAAATTGGTATGAATCATGTATGAATGTGATTATTACTGATGATGGTGAGCATGCAGAAAGATAGGACTTGTCTCTTGCAGATATCGTCGCGGCCTAAAGCCTACATCTTTATTAGCCTATTTCCTATTTGCTCGTCAGTATATTTCTATATATTGAATGTAGTCGAGATGTGTATGGAGAGTTACGTCACATTTCTCAAGGAATTACCACATTTACCAACCTTATATGGGATTGATTTTGTTGTTTTCTCCCAGTGGAAGTGAAATCCACTGCCTATCGGATGGTTGTTGGTTGAATCATAGATTACACAGGTACAAAAGTACTCTACCAGGAGTTTCTGCTTCTGGTGAGGAACTTCCTGTTGATTACCGTGGTGGAGAGGCATTGTATAATATTAGCAATATCGCATAGATATTTTTAAAAAACTCAAGAACTCCACTATAATACCTACTACTATTATTGCTTTCTTTCTTTTTGTATTAATGTTTAAGAGTTTATAACGTTGAACGTTATGAAACAAACGCTTTCACACTCACAGCAACACTAAGGTCAAGGACTTGTATTGTAGATACCGGAAACATTTACATATCACACGCACAATCACACCCAGAAACAGAAGCACAAATGTCTTATGGAAAGTAAAATTGTGCTCCTGCCGTAAATTGAACACGCAGAGAGCAAGGACTTTCCTACTGCGCCACCTGGTGGTTAACAAATAATATTTTATTAATATTGTCATATCTTTATTAAGTTGTAAGCATAAGTCTAATTATGTCTGATGTACATATATGCTAAATTTTAAATTAATAATGTCAAAGAACTTAAAAGACTCATCATGCCTTACAAAACGTATAGTCGCGAGATTTAAAAAAAAGTGTAATCGAAATTAAAACTGCAAACGAGTCTTTATGACATTAAAGATAGAATAGTTAGTTTCTTAGTCTCATGGTGACCAAAGAACCAAAAACTTCGGTTTCAACCGTGGTGCCCTCGTTTTTGATAATATAATAATAAGGAAGAAAGAAAATATATTATATTAATACATCTGTGTTGAGTATAATTTTATAAATATTGATTATGTTTATCTTGAGCATTTTGTCCTGCATTTCATGTTCTGTAAGAGGGAATATTTTAAATTCGATAGCTTGAACATTTTTTCACATCAGCTATAAAATTTTATTGTCCTTCGTGACCCATATTTTACCAATATATATTGTGTATTTTATAGCCAACCACAGCACGGTTAAATTAGCAACCACTCAAAATATTCGCCACGTACAAATCAGGCGATTGGTGGTTAGTTATTCATTTCATTAGAATTTTGTGGTTTCTGACATTAAACTTTAGCCTTACATTCTAAGTAAACGAATTAGAACCTTGCGATCTATCCGGTCATGACACGGTTAACTTGAACACATATTACTTTACCTCTAAAGTAATAAAAGCCCTCGCTGTAACTGATAAATAATAGGTACATATTATTTGTCTAAAAACCTCTGTTCAAAACCAAAATCAATAATGTTTGTTTACTTGAGTAAGTCCCAAATAGGCATTCATGAAAGAAATAGCATATAAAATAAATATAACGAAATTTCTGAAAAACCTAAAACAATTAGTAATCATGAAAGCATACTATTCAATAAACATAAAACATAAACGCTTTCACACTCACAGCCCCACACTAAGTTCAATAATGTCGTGGGTTTCGGAAACATTCACATCACACACACAATCACAACCAGAAACACAAATTTTCCATGGGAAGAAAACTTGTGCTCCCGCCGGAAATCGAACCCGATACCCCCTACTTAGAAGGCGTACGCCACCCAGCTTAGCCAACGGGCAGTTCAATTACATGACTTTTTAAAAGATAATATATACATTTTATAATTAAGATTGCGTCCACTTCTCTTTTAACTTGCTGTACCCGACAGGGTCTATATGAGACATTGTACCTACCTTTTGGAATGTACCTTGTACCGTATATATGAAGGCAATAAACAATCTGAATCTAGTGAATCGCTAGATTCGCAAATTTACAGCTATCTCGAGAAGAACCTGGCTTTTCTTATTTCTTCTATTTCGCTTCGTCAGATTTTAATTTTAAGCGTAAGTAGGTGTTTCTTACTAAAAACGCTTCTTCCGAGAAAACTGATATACTAGACAAAATAAAAGCCGCTGGTTTTCAGAAGCTATTATATAACACGTGAAAATAGGAAATAAATGTTGAGTTCTGTTAATTTTCCAAGTTCGCAGCAAATTACGAGTATACTTTAACAACTCTTTCTCAAGAATTTCTATAACATCGTTTGTAGGGCCTCTGTTTTTCGTATTCAAGTTTCCCAACATTGAAAGTACATACTGCTTGTTTGAAAGGGCAAATTTTATATAATGAACTGAAACAAAATGCGAAATAACATTTGAAACACTTTGTAAGAGTTTGCTTTGGTTAATTTATATGGCTTCTGTTTTCCATGACTGAAGCTTTTCGCAATAAATTTACGTCAGTGACTCAACATGGAGAAATCACGTTCAGAGAACGTATTAAATGTCGCATTACTTACCTATAGTGAGTACTAATATAACACTAGTTTTAATATAAACTGCATATATTTATTTAACCGTTATTGAGCCCTATTGGTGTAGTAGACTGGACCTCATGTTCCGAGCTTAGTATTTTATTTCCTCAATTAAATTCATCACTGCATTACACTTAATGTTTTGAATTAGTCGAAATCGCATTCAGCCGCGCCACATTAATTAGAAACAGCTGAAAATTAACGTTCAGTTTACAAATGAATCACACATTTAGTGATAAGCGAGCCATTGTGTTTCCTCTTAATCATTTCTATAACATGGGGTATAGACGCTCTAATCCATATTACGTTTACACATTCAGACTAGTTTGATCATACCCCATCTTCACCAATACCGCAACTTGTCGGAACATGTTTGTTTTTGTGTAGAATCGATTTACTGACACAGAATAGAAATACTACATACTGACTCATGCTTTAGACTCTACTCTTGGCCAAGTCCCGTAGAGCCGTAATAGTGAGAGTGACGGATGATTATTTGGCATCCCGTGGTAATCTATGAGTTCTTCTTGGTAATATTAGATTGTTAACAAGGGGTTTTGTAAAACACAATTATTGTAAAACTCTGTTATGCTCCCTTTTAATAATAATTTTATAGCAATGGCATAGTATTAAATATAGAGCGTAACATATGATTCTCAAGATCCTCATGATCAAGATCCTCGCTTCACTTAGGTTAACACGTCCCGAGACGGAAATAATTTTGTTTTCGTAGAAAAAAGCTTTTGCTGTACCCCTTTCGAAGAAAATATAATGAAATACTTATATGGTGTATTACGGTAATTCAATTTCAACAGCTATGTGTACATTTTGATGCGACGATATCTTAGTCGTATTTCATGCACGATAAGCAAGCAATTAACCCTTACCTCACCTAATGGAAGGTGATGATCTTGTCGAAGATGGTGGCATCCTTTCCTTGAAGATACCCATTCACTCTGGAATTGAAGATTATACTGTTCAGGGAACAAGGACGCAAGCAATGAGGGAAAGCCCCTTTCGTTTATCTTAATCTTGATCATACAATATATGATTTATTCCGTGCTGTCCCCACAACTTTACTTAGGGACGGACAGGATTTACGAGTGCGAGCTGTATCAAAATCCAAAAAACGGTGTTTGTTATTTTTTCTATCGAAGATAGATATGGATTTTTAACAACAAGAAAATCTTTATTATTTATGAAGTATTATAAATCAAATTATAAAGACACTAGAAAGAGATGGTTATTTTAAGTAAATCGTTTAAAGTCTAATAATTTGTTAAATGTCATTAAAATTGGGGTCATCTCACAAAAAGGGAAAAGGCATATTTAGACGGTCCTCCTCATTTTTGGACTAAAACACGAAACTTGGTTGCCCGAAACACCACTTGTAGTTCCGAATCGAGGTAGGTACATATTCCGTTATAAATTACCATATCTACCCACGTAAACTAGTGGCGCTCCAAATGATTCTAACAAAATCTATGTCAATCGTCTCTGATGTAAAAGCCTCACAATTATTCAATGACATACTTTCTGAATTATCTTTATGACCAATTATTTCAAACCTCCATCTTAACCCCGATTTGATCCGAAACCAAATTCTTGTTGGAACAACTAACGTTGTGAATTGGTTTGACTATATTATATTACACAAGGAATCCTAGAACGGTTGCTAACGAAACCTAAGCTATTGCTTTCCTAAGATGTTACTAACACCATATGAATATATATGTATACATTTGCGAATACCTATGTAACCATAATTTTTATATAATTATAATACCGTATTTAACCGTATGTAACAAATATATTATCAGTGAGCTGAAGACCTCGCGTATTTTAAAAAATGGCTAAAATATCTTTTTTTACATTTCTCCGCCATTTTGATAAAGAAAACAAAAAACTGAATCGAGAATGAAATTGACAAGAATCGGTTGAATAATGTGACCTGTAGAGGAGAACAGCCGGGCTTCCGACATACGAAAGTATTTTTGCCCAAGCTGAAACGGAGACGGTTCGATCGCGTTTCTCGCTCGCTTGATCAATTTAATAGTAAAATTGATATCTAAGGATAATTATTAGATGTACAAGTAATTTTCGACCCATAAAATATTTAACATAAAATTTTTATTTTCGATTATGTCTAATACGTAACCTCAGGTTAACCTTCCTTAGGGTAAAATACTCACTATCAGAATGTACAATAAGCACTAGTTCTGAAATGATTATATATTATTTTGTCATTTATTACGTGTACATATACTCGCATAATGATATTGAAAAGTCTCTCTTCAAATTATTTTGTGGTACTCATAGCGTGAACCGGAAAAGCTTATTTTCTAGGATACACGTAGTTTACAAGAATCGCTCTTTCCGGCGTGGTTCCGGTAGGGTTCTTGTTCGGCCATTGAAATGGATACAGTATTCATTCGCTTGGTTCTACATTGTACTTACCACTATAGCAATTCCATAGAATAAATATAAATGAACTTGCTACCTTTATACAGTTAAAATATTGCGGTTTCAGTTATTTGGCGCGTGTTGTACAAATGTAAATTGGATGCCTGTTTGCTTTAATTTTAGTCACAAAATTTATTTTGCATCTGAAATTGTCTATTGTCCATCTTCGACCACATCGTCACTTTCCATCAGGTGAGATGGTAGTCAAATGCTTGCCTATCGCGAATAAAAAAAAAAAAACTTTTTTTCCTTTTACTACTGAGTGGAATCGGCCCAACATGTACATACTCATCTTCCAGAGAGAAGAACGAGTAAGAAATAGATTCTTCAATTTTATTATTCATGATGTTCACGGGTACTTAATTGAGGAATCCACTCTTCACTCAAAAACAATGGGTTCATGTTGTAAATGTGAACACAGCGAGTGAGTTCCCTGCTCTGTGCTTTGGAATTGAATAAAATTTGGCATACGTTTCTTCATCCTTTCGCCTGCCTAATGTTAGGAAATAATTATAATTATAAATATTCTAAATATAAGTAAATATCTAACATTATAACGAACGTATACACAGGTATTAACCTCACTAGAACTTCCTGGTAATATTTACGCCGCGCGCATTACTTCCGTCCCTAAAGCATTTCACTTTTTATACCAGTGCACAAACATTCAGTACGCTAATGCCCTCACACCCAGACAATAGAACAAGGAACTCGTAAATGCAAATACCTTAGTACCTATATCGTAAGTTGAACGTCCCCGTTGACTCATCAAGGCTGGTGCGATGGTTCAAGACATTAGTTACGATACGGATGTACTCTGAACAACAAAGAGTTTGCGCTGCCGAAATGTTGGAACCGTTTATGAGTGCGAACTTAGGCCTTGGTACTTCTTGTGTACTAGCTGTTTCCTAATCTAAGGCTTAGATTGATGACAAACGATGACGTTTGTGAGTGCAACGTTTTTATTTATTTTGAAGTAACTGCGGCTATCAAACAATTAAAAACATTAACAATGTAGGTATGAAGCAAACTATTGCCTCCTCCACATCAAATGTAAGCGCCCGCCTACACTTACATTTGGTTTACAGAATTTTTACGTGTATGCGGCGTACAACCGGTACAATACACTCAATGCCCGCCAAAACCACATTCAGACGACCCTACTGTATGCTTAAACTTGATGTCTACATGGTAGAACGAAAGTGCGTGAACTCAGACCTTGAGATGAACTTGCAACTTTTTAACCGGTCCGTTGGTATAGTTAAAATGCTATTGTAAATCTGTGGCCATATTTCGAAACGGTTATATGATCCGAATGTCGTTAGACATTTTATTACTACGATTTATTATAACGACTATAGATATTATTTGCAGGCACAAAGATATCATTTGGCACAACATGGTGATTAAGTATATATGTAAATTTGAATCTTTATACTCAATATTTAACCCTCCATACAAATTTGTTTATTGATTTGAGCATCTTTATTGTATTTGCTTTGTTGCTGGTTTGACAATTTAAATAAAAACCCGAAAACAATTTATATAAAACTCTTTTAAAAAATGCCATGTAAGTATAAAAAACCACTACTTTTATTGCTAAACACTAATGAAATGTTGTTTAAAAAATGTTGAACTCTGCAGAGATGTGAGGAACCGTCTAAAAACACACTCAAAATATTCTTCTATTTTGATAAAATAAACTAGATAGTACACGTAATTAAAAAAACTCAACAACATTCGAAAATGACCATGCTAGCATGACGATTCAATAAAAAGTTTTATTGTCTTCTATTTCAATAACTTACAGTAAGGTATAAAGACTAAGCTAGGTGCTTATTATAGAACGGATAAACAATCATAATTGGATCGCTGTACTCGTAGGTCACCGAACGCATGCTCCATAGAGTTTTTTCTTCGACCTTTCCCACATAGTTATATGAACATAGCAAGTAATAAAATTGCAAGCTGTCGATTATGTATCTTTAGCACGATATTCTAGTAGCTTATAGTAATCAAATGCCTACAAAATTTTATGCAACCAAAGAATGAACCAGATTTTCTTATCCGAGTTGGATCAGATCAATAAAAATGTAAATTTATTGCATTTTAATAATACGTAAGGAAATGCGAGATACATCCAGGTCAAGATTTTTAAAATACAGTCTTGCGTGTACTGTCAGTTCGTTTCGAGTTTAACCGACGTTATACGAAATGCATAGGTATGGTGCAATGAGTTAGTTTATATCTTCAAAGTGCCGCCAACTTCGTCAGTCTAACAATATCTATAGTCTAACGTAATGTTTGCCAGAAGCTGCAAAATACGTGATAGAGCATTGTAAAATCACTCTAAACTTACATAATGTAATCAATCTTCAACCTAAAATATGGTATATTTTTAAACATCATTAATATTATTGACGTGATGATAATCATGTCTCACAGTCGTTAGGCACAGTAATACAAAGATCAGACCAAGTCTTTGTCCGGATATTGATGACACATATTCCGATGATGTGATGTCAATTTCCTAAACGTCGGCACGTCAGATCGTGTTGTTAGATATACAGTTGGTTTTCGTTATTGTGACCACACGTTCGCTTGCATTGTCATTTTAGTTCTTGATAAGATTCCAGGTACTTAAAATTGCGAATATAGTCATAAATATAGATTAAATTGTACCAAATAAAACTCTGTTTTCCATACATCAAGGCTGTTTATCATTTGTGGTATTTTTATGTCAATTGCATTATTAACTTACTAGCTATGTTCCGCGACTTCCGCCTCACTGATGATTATTATATAAAATAGTATTTGTAGCGCAGTCGGCTGCATTAACACGTAAACATCTCCAAATATATAACTATTAATCTTAACAGAATTTGTTCAATTAGTGTGGTTGATTGTATAGTAGTGTTGTTCCGTGGCTTCGCTCGCGTTTATAATACGAATAAAAAATCCTCGAACCAGCAACCAGCTGCATCATTCTTTGTAATTTTGTCTTTGAGTCTGTGCAATGCAGACTTTTATTTTGTTTCGTAGTTATAATTATGCTAGTCATGTCTTTGATCAGGATAATAAGCAGCTTGCTCTATTCTAGGGATTAGCTTTACAATGCATCTCCGCTTTTGCGTATAGTCGTATACAATCTTCTTTTTAAACACACACACAGACCTTTTGGATATGTATAAGTTGTGTAAGATATTTATATATTTAGTCTAAATGTATTTCATTTTGGTAAATGTTGGCTTCCTCAAAAAAAAGCAGAGGCGTTATTTCCGCAAGGTTACCAAATTTAACAGAAAGTGTTAATCACTGGTAGTTTAAGGCATCCGTTGCCAATGTCGTTCACGCCAGCCTGATGATTTGATCGTTTCGTCACATCGCGAAGTGAACAACCTTGGGCGTTCGGCAATGAACCTTCTACAGAATCATACAAATATTGTATGAACAATTGTTCTGCACTTCGCAACACATACCTTTAGTCTCTTAGTGTATATTCTCGAATTGTCTGTATATTTTTTACGGGATCGTCATTGTTGTAACGTACAGATATGATCACAAGATTTCGCTATGCAACTAAACGAGCTCTCTAACAATCTCGACGCTCTGTCTCAACGACAAATTCCCATCATTACTATTGAAGAAAACTGCTCCGTGTCTCGTTTTCTACCTTTAGAACTCGCTATCAATAAAGACGTTTTTGCTTTAAATAATGACAGCAGGTGTTCATATATATCAGTAATTGATACTCTTATAGCAAGGGTAATTGTTAGGATGGCTCATATCATGTTAATATCGCTGTAATAAATCAATCTTTCAAACATTGACTGAGAACAACTTGTCCTAAAATCTAAAACCTGACCCCAGACACGTTTATATAATTATATATATTTGAGCAAAACCCTCCCGAAGCTGTCTGGGGTCTTTTTAAAGGGTCAGACGATTCAGACTAAAATAAAATAAAAGTAACTACAATGTGAATGACGTCACCTCTGCCTACCTTTGCTTTATTAATAGATCGTCCCTTGTTTCGAGCACCGACAGATAATTGATACTTTCTAAGAATTTACTGCTGACTGAAGAAATTGGGGATGAATGGGGCGGCCGGAAACATATTTCACCGTAGGCTTGGCAACGTCTGACGAATTTACACGATCATTGCCTACGCGTATATTTAAGTAAAAAATGTTGACTCTCAGCTAAAAGACTACTTCGTATAATTACGATTTGTGGACTAATGTGGTTAAGTTTCAGTGAACTTTTAGCTGGATGAAATAAAACGAGTCCTTGCGTCATGCAATCATCCAGGTCGCGACACTGGTTTTACTTCGATAATGTCGCAAAACATACGCAAGTTTTGCGATCTAGGTCTCTATATATCTGCTTACATCTGAGTTGTGTAGGCATACGAATGCGGGTTGACGATTAAAAAAAGGCCTTCCACATTGACAATGGCTCTTTCATGTAGATACGAACGACGTGCACCTCGATACTGCGTTGCATGCATGTCTTGACAGGCGAATAGGGTCACGCTTAATGCATGTGAAGTGTAAAGTAATAAATTTAATAATTATTGTCATTCAACTGTCGACTAGAACAAGTAATTTGCATAATAGAACATCTTTAGAATAAACAATACTGTATCCTTTATTGAAAACTTGTAGTTAGGTACCTAATACCTACCTATTTATGTTTTGGTACTATATGTATGCTATAAATGTATAAAAGTGTAAGCACAAATACCGATTTAAGTGAAATTTTGCAAGAAGATTGCGTAAGATCTCCTATATAGGATTTACATTTGGAAAATTAGAGACTTATTTGGAGCTTTTCTGGTGGAAAAACTTCTGCATTAATGTTAGTTCGATGTATTATAAATAAAACGAAGACAAACGTTCATAAGAATAAGATAATTTAAACGCAAGCAAAACTTAAAAAACAGACTTCAACGCTAATATTTTTGTTTTCGTTTATTTTCTTAAAAATCGCTTCATCAATTTCGATAAAATTTATATGGGTCCACCTCTGAACTATGATGTACCAAACAAAAAATAATCATCAAAATCAATTCATAATTGGCGGAATTATCACGTAACATACATACGAAAAAATCATATAGTCGAATTTAGAACCTCTTTTTTTTAAAGTCGGTTGAAAAATCTAAAATTGTCTACGCAAGCGAAGCAGGGCGGGTAAAATGGTACTATATACATGTAGAATCATATAAGTATATTCCATAAATTATGAGAATTGCTTGTTATATTGTTTTCCTGTGGCTAAAGCTACGCATAATGTATGACAAATGAAATAAAATATACCAAGAAATACTGACAACATTAAGGTTCTTTTCATTATGTTTTGAAGCGAATTTAATAAAATTATTATATCAATATTTTCCTTGAATAATTTGTAACTTGAAGTTATTATCCGGGTAATAAAGTGAATTCGCGTGAAATATTTCAATGTTTTAGTTAACGTACACAACAATACAATCATATTATACTCAGTATAATGTTCGGAATTACATTTTAATGCCATCCGCGGTCATCATACTGCACTGTCGATTGAATACAAACATAATGACATGAACATACCCACATATCTTGACTATATTCATTCAGTTGAGATCGTCGCACGCGCAGCCTCGAAAATATTATTTTTAGCTCAGGAAGGTTCCTCGGTCGTTTTCCTCGGCAGTCTGCATCGTTTGCTTAAATAAAACATGATGCATGTTTGTCTGAAACACTGAATATTCAATACAAATACGTAGTTCCGCATTAGGACTACCTTATGTGGTAACCTAAAGAGGTTTGTTTACTGTCCTTTACCTTTGTTTTGAGTACCTGAGTGTATATCATCATTTGCGTTGTGGCAGATATGCAAAATATCTCGTGTTTGGACTAACAAAGACATTTTAGGTAGTCGTGGACCGTAAACTTGGTAGCCAATGCGTACTTGCTCTGTATTGAGGTCTTCGACATCTTCAAGTCAACGATAAAGTTACGATCAAATCCATCAAAGTTTTTACAATGCGAGTTAAGAATTATGATTTGGATTGTTTATAATTCTATAATTAAGTGCACGTGTAATAAAGTCCAATTTGCAAATTCAAAACCAACAGTTTTTGGAAAGCGGTCTCCTTCAAGCGCTGTCCACTTAAACCTTATATTACCTCTTTAAACCTGAACTAGACCCATGTTTGCCAGAAAACTGCCTATTTGCTAAGTTGTGTGCGCGTTCGCCTTCTAAGCAGTGTTCGATTCCCGGCGGGAACTAAAGTTTACTCACCAAGGAAAATTATGTTTCTGGATCTGTTTGTGATTGTGTGTGTGATGCGAATGTTTCCGGCACCCACGACACAAGTAATCGAACCTAGTGTGGGGTTGCGAGTGTGAAAACGTTCATTCGTCCATTTCAGTCGGTAGAAGAATCCCTAAACTATTAATTAGATACTCTTACTCCACAGGTCCACCAAGATGATGTGATAGGCTTCGGCATATCCAGCAACGGTAAATTCATGATGTCCTGTTCATCAAAGACTGACATGGTCCTATGGGACCTCAAAGGTTCACAACTGGACAAGCTCGACACCTATCTAATGAGCACGCACTCGGCAAAGATATCTCCCTGCGGTCGTTTCGTCGTAGCCACTGGCTTCTCACCAGACGTCAAAGTCATGGAAGTAGTCTTCGCGAAAAATGGAGACTTCAAGCAAGTGACAAAAGCCTTCGAACTAACGGGACATTCTTCTGGTATCTACGATGTAGCCTTCGATGTTGACACTTCACACATCGCTACTATATCCAAGGACGGCACGTGGAAACTTTATCATACAAAGAGTGAGTATTGTTGTGGTTATGTCTGATGCGCAAAATGTTCTTAGATAACGCATTTTTTAGTTTACTTTGCTATAGCTTTTAAACGTCACTGGATGTTATGTTGCTTTATTAGACGTGAATCTCTTTATGTTTACTTTATAACGACCCGACCAAAAAAGAGCGATTTTAAGTAGTTTTATACGTGCTTTGGAGCACAGCACACATATCTAGGCATAAAACATTTTCTGGTCTTACCTTGATGGTTACTAGCTAATACTTTTTTGTGTACTCATCATATCCTTATCACACCTGTTAAGCGCTTTCCAAGAAGGCGCAACAAACTACATATAAACTACATATTTTCGCTACCATATCTGGAGCTTACCTATACCTAATAAAATTATTAATTTAACTTGTAAGAAAATATAAACGTTTTCACACTCACAGCCCTACACAAAGTGATCGATGACTTGCGTCGTGGGTGCCGGAAACATTCAAATCACTCATACATCACACCCATAACCAGAAACGTAAATTGTCCTTGGGATGAGAACTTTTGTTTCCACCGGGAATCAAACCCGCTGCTTAAAATTAGCAGACTGACGGCAGATACGCAACCAACTACGCCAATGGGCTAAGTAAGATAAATATGTACAGCGTTGCAATTGCATTAATATGATATTTTTGATTCCGTTTTTATTTTTGCATTGCTAAACTGCCAAATACTGGAAAACATAAGCATAATGTTTAACTTTAACAGTAACAATGTTTAAATTAGTCGTGAAGTAACAATGGAAGTGCTATAACGATAACATCACGTCGGCTAATGCTTAAGGCTAATACCGACTTAACTAGTACCAGCTTATCGACTTAGCTTTGTCGAAGAGAGAACTATGCAAGTTCACTTATTACATAATTCTCGCTCATCTTTTGTCCTCGCGTTGTTTTCTCGTGACTCCGAGTGTCACTTTCACGCATTATTTATATTTATGATCTCATAGTGTTAGTTCATCCATCGCTACAGCTGTAGAGTAGTAGAGGCCAAATTGACCTAATTTCACGAGCTCCATTTCTGTCCGAGGCATTATTTCGTAGCCATGTGGCGAGTGTGGTGTACTACAAGCGTATGCCTGTAATCATACTATTGGATGACTGCTAACTAGTATACATACTTCTATTGTTCAAGTACTTATTAGTATCACAGCTTGGCCAGATGTTCTAAAGGGGTATCCTGTTACAAAGTAAAATTGTCTCTAGTTGACACTGTCATCGGCACACTACTTTGGGTAGCATGTTATATACTTATATAATTATACGGAATATGTGAAACTACGGCCCATAGCCATAATTACATTTAAAATTATATTAGACATAAAGAGATAAAGACATATATTTATTTGTGGCAAAAAAATTCAATTGACAAAAGGTACAAATAGTTTTTTTAACGATTATTAATGAAAATATTAAGTGGGCTCCCATACATGTGTCCATAAGTGGAGAGGACAATATTTTTTACATTTTAATCTACCCTTGTGGGTATTATTGAAAAGGGCTTGGACAAGTAGAGTACGAAACCGATTTAAAAAAAATCTATGTTGGAAAATAACGATTTCCGACCAAAGTCACTGTTTTAGTACTATTTTGTCCCGGGGTCTATCTCAAAAACAGCTTCAATCTATACGCTGAAACTTAAGTATTATATCCGTTATATTTCTTACTTGAACAACAAATACAGAAACAAACAATTATTATATAGAAAAAATGTTAAAATAAAGTAACCTCAAAAGTTTTTCTCTATGAGGCAAAATCTAGACTCGAGATTTCAGTTCGGCTTCAACGACTAGTATGGTTTTGACGCTAGATGCCTCTGACAGACGGACGGACAAAGTGCTGAACGATAGCCAGCCTTTGACTATTATCTCACTTAATGAAAAGTGACAATACGGTCGAAGATGCATGCTTGCTTAAAACTACCTATCATACTAGATACGGTACGGTGACGTAAAGGATGACGTTTGACAGTTTGCGACTTACGCAGTTAGACCTTTTGTTTTGTTATTGACGTAGCGTTTGACCACTATCTCATCCGATGTAAAGTGATGATGTGATCGAAGATGCTAAGCACGATTGAATAATCATGCATACTTACAGATAAATATATGAAAGTAGGTTAAATATCAATTTGTTCATTTGAAAATACTTAAAGAAACTATTGTTTTGTTTCGCTCCATTCTGTTTTTCTCAAACTGTCAAACTCCCTTGCGTCATCCTAGGGCTGCGCCGCGCGCGCAATTAAGGATGTTCCTGTCACGGCAAATGATGATCTCCGGTAACAATACTTAAAAACATGCAGGATTTTGATTAATCGATATGACATTAAACAGTTATGAACTGCCCGTTGGCTTAGTTGGATGTGCATTCGCTTTCTAAGTAGGGGTTCGATTACCGGCGGGAACACACGTTTTCTCTGTAAGGAAAATTTATGTTTTCAGTTCTGGTTGTGAATGCGTGTGTGATGTTAATGTTTCCGACATCAAGTTTCACCCACGACATAAGTAATCGACCTTAGTGTGGGGCTGTGAATGTGAAAGCGTTAAAAAACCGTTGAAAGAGATATTTTATAGGGTTCCTTTTTTTAAGATTCATATTTTAAACGCTTTTATCCAAATATGCGTTTTTGGTAGGTGCGGTGGGAGAACATATTCGCCGCCTTGCTTATAATGATGATTGTAAATTAAATAGAACCCTTTCGTTATAGTTTCATTCGTTAAAATATAAACTATCTTGCTATATAAATGCATTCTGATCGGTGCAACGCTACAGCCACATAACATCTGGCAAATAAGAAGTACTTTCGGATTTATTATGTTAAAGTAAATGCGCGTGCCCAAACGACGTAACAGATACCAGATAAGCGGGATATATTAATATCCAGCCGGAAAAAATATCCAGCTGCTACTTTTGCCAACCCTACTGCATAGTCGCAACGCATCAACTAGCTGAATTGTTTTGATTGGCTTCAAAAATATGGCGCAAATCTTGAAGTCGCAAATAGCAAACACGTTTGCTATTCGATTCGAAATCTTGAATGAAACGTCATGAAGACGCACTGACGCAAGTGTCAGTGCGACCGGTACATTGCAAAAGGAAAATACGATGATAGAGCGTGTTTTGTTTACGTCACGCGGGCTTGGCCCGATCGCAATATTCGCATGTTTTATCTCGTTTATAGCTTAATGCTTTATAGTTTCTAAAAAACATTAATACGTACGTTTTATCTTTAAATTACCGAGCGTTTTTCCCGGACTCATGGGAAACTTTGAATATATGGCTTAGTCTTTTTCTTCTCACCGTTGACATTTGTCCATCTATCTTAAAAATATATTTTTATTGTAGAATATTTTCAAAGAACTGCTCGTTGGCTTAGTTGGGTCGCGTTTGCCTTCTAAGCATCGGGTTCGATTCGCGGCTGAAACATATTTCTCGCCAAAGAAAATTTGTGTTTCTGGTTCTGGTTGTAGTTGTGTGTGTGATGTGAATGTTTCCGGCACCCACGACACAAGTCATCGAACTTAGTGTAGGGCTGTGAGTGTGAAAGCGTTTATGTTTATAGATATTTGTTTATGCATTAGCCATGCTAAGCAGAATTGAACTAGTATACATATTTGAGGCAGGGCTTAAGTAGCTCAGGGGCTAGAGCAATAGGGCTCGAGACCCTACGGACGCGAGTTTAATCCCCGATTCAAGCAATATTTTTTCGTTACTTTAATTTACTATGTCATAGAAATCATTTCAATAATAATGCGGTATCAAAGAGTATCAATGATGTTTGATTAAAAAGACGAGCCTAAATAATGTGCAAAGCACACAATTCGCTATAGTCACAACAGGACTGGCGTTTGTTTGGCGCACAAAGTATTCCAAAATCATATTGCAAATAACCTGTTTTTTTATGTGATAAAATCAAAAACCAACAATTTTTTTTCTATAGTACGGTATATCTTCAACTGTAGTTGTATTTGCTTATGTATGCGAAATACGGCCCGTATCTTCCCTCTTTTAATGACATCTTTGTATATAATAGATAATAATATAATACACTATTAATAGAATTAATAGACCACCAGGCAGCTGAGATAAAATCTAAGACTCATGTCAATCAAAGCTTGTTGGACAAGTTATCAAAGCTACAGTAAATCAGGCATGATTATTATTATTTACGATTAGATAATGTACCTACTGAATAGCCAAACTAATTTGTTTAGTCTAATAAATTATCTGTTGACAGACACCTGTTTTAATAATAAACATACTTTGTTTTAAATGCTGCTTTATGAGCCACACTAGTGTGTTAATAATAATTAAGTTGTCAATAAGTTAAATAGATTATAATGTTTATCTATGATTGATTTGTCAGATTGAAATCGTTTCATGACAAAATCAATCAAGTTCTATTTTGCGGATTGTATAAAAAAACAGAAAGTAGTCTTTTTACCCGACTAAGGCGAACCAAAAGGAGTGTTATGATATTAGCACCGAATGTAAATAGGTATGTGTGTATATATGTTCGTTTGTTCCCTCTCTGCGTCCAAACCAGAGAGTTGGAATAAATAGAATAGTTATCGGCTAACAAAACTGCTTTAACTAACCAGGAGCCGCCTATCTACATACCTACGCATGTTTATATGAATTACGATGCGATCTCTTTCACTCTCTCTCTCTCTCACACTCTCTATTTATCTCGCTCATCCGCTTCATAGTGACAAGTCGCCTTAAAGTCGCTCTCAATTAAAATACAGTACTTATGCGAGAAATAAAATATTTTTCTTGTCTCTCTCAGTGCCTGTGTCGTTTGTGCAGGAAGACATATTAGATACAGTGTATATCAATATAAGTCAATGAACAAACTATAATCAAATATTCTAAGCATTCATGTAAATGTTTTCAGTCGAATACGCTAGAGGAGAATCACCGCACGTGTTAGAAACGGGCCAGTACACGCAAACTGCGAATCCTCCTCGTATTGCGTTATCGCCCAACGCAGAAGTATTGGCCGTTGCCGTCGACTCGTCCGTCGAATTCTACGACACCTATACTGGGAAACTGTACGATACTGTGGAAAACATATATGCAGGTAAATCTCTAATACGTACGTTCTAACTGCGAATCCTCCTCGTATTGTCTTATCCCCCAACGCAGAAGTATTGCTCGTGGCTCACCATTGACTCCCTTCGACAAGTCCGTTGAATTCTACGGAAACTACAAAACTGTGGAAAACATCAAATTTAGCTTTACCTAAGATTTATCTTTAAAATCAAGTAAGTATACACGCGAACTGTGAACTTGTCGTGTATTTTTTAGTCTACATTGCAGCAATACTACTAATTGCTGGCTGGCCGTTGTCATCGTGCTTTTTAGACTGTACGATATCCACAAGTTTGTACGGAATCGTCGCGTGTCGGTGCGCGAATCAGACTTGCACTTATTTTTTATACTAGCCTTGCCCCGCGGCTTCGTCCGCTATTATAAAGTTAAAAAGTAGCCCATGTGTTAATCTTAGGTATAAGCCATGTACATTCCAAATTTCATCCAAATTCATTCAGCCGTTAAAGCACGAAGAGATAACAAGCATACTTACGGATTTATAATATTAGTAGCTTTTGACCACCATCTCACCTGATGGAGTTAAGATGCAGCCAAAGATGTAATGCTTGCCTAGAAAATACCAACCATATTCTTGAAACTATACATTTTCAAACAATAAAATATTTTTTCAAATCCGTCCAGCCGTCTTCGAATAATGAAATGACATATATAAAAAAATTAAAAATTGTGAACCACCTCCTTGTTTTGAAGTCGGTTAAAAAGCCCTTGGCTTTGTAAAATCTAGCTATCTTAGTTAGTTTTAATGCTGCGTAAAATTGTATACGTGCGCATTATAACCTAGTCTACAACTAAGTCATCATTGACCTAGAATGGTCTCTGACGAGTATAGCCGGTTCCGCCTCAATAATAATGTAGTAAATTATAATAGAGACTAAACTCCAATGTCAATAACAATTCAAGTGCAATCGCTTCTTCATCCACAGAGATATATAGACAACAAGCCGTGCCCCGCGGCTTCGCCAGCTATTATGTCAAGTTAAAAAGTAGCCTATGTGTTAATCCTAGGTATAAGCTATGTACAAATTTAATCCAAATCCGTTCAGCCGTTAAAGCGTGAAGAGGGAACAAACATACTTACACACTTAAACACAAACTTCCGGATTTATAATATTAGTAGGATACATTATTGATCCACTTCATAAGTTTTTTTATGCTACTGAGAGACGATATCATAATCGTTTATTCACATATACAAAGTGGCACTCATGAAATTCAATGACAGAACCAGTATGCCAGAAGCACTTCATAAGTTTTTTTATGTCACCGAGAGACGATATCAATATTGTTACACATAGACCCCAAAAAGGCACTCATGAAAGTTAATTATTCTACTGCCAGATTCGCATTGATATTGTGGGTTATGCCACAGCGCTCCACGAAATAGTGGACATCGCTCCACGAGCACTTTTTCTGACTTTTAATTAAAATTATATAAGCCAGTACATTTATTCTACTGCGCTCCACGAGAAAATTATTGAGTACAGACAGCAGAAGAATCTGAGCAAGAAACTTGGCGGCGCTTTTTTTCATTTTTTTTTTTACATTCTTAAACGAGACGGACATGTCGCTCGCCGGATGGTAATGTCACGATTGCTTATTACAGTTCAGTGCTACCCAGAGTTTAGAACATAAACTTGAGAGGTGTCAAGGGACACCCGGATGGAACGAAGTTCAATTTCCGTCTAGCCTCCTTTCGCAACGCGCGATAGGGAACTTTCGTTCCAAAATTAAAAGAAACATGCAAAAACCAATATCACGCGGTGTTCCTAGGCGGTCCCATCCAAGTACTGACCGCGCCCGACGTTGCTTAACTTCGGTGATCGGACGAGAACGTGGTATGGCTTACAACTATAGCAAAAGGTGTCGTTACAACTTTTGGTCTTAATTTTTTCCGTCTAGCTAGCCCCCTTTCGCAACGCGCGATAAGGTACTTTCGTTCCAATATATAGTTCGAACTCCCGCGCGGCAAAACACTGCGTTCGTCATCTGAGATATTAGATGTTAAATCTCTTGAATTTCACTGAACACATTGCCCTCCCATCCGAAATACAGTAATGTTTGCACATTACTGCTTGGCGGCTATAGTGTGGTACGGCCTATGCGGACTCTGCAAAGAGTCCTAACACTACAAGATAAAATAAAATTAAACGCAAGCAAAGCTTAAAAAAACCGACTTCACCGCTTCATCTTCGGAACAGATCTTGATCAAATTTCAATGGAACCACATGAAAGAATCATCAAAATCGACTCACAACGAAAGAAGTTATGAGGTAACTTTTGAAGTCGGGTAAACGAGAAAATCGTCAAAGCACGCAATATTCGTCACAAAATAGACATTATTGACGATATTTCAAGAACTACTGATCAGATTTTGGTCAAATTTAAATGGGACCAATTAGAAAGCAACATTTTTCAAACTTAAAAAAAATTTCGAAATCGGCTCACGTGGAGAGAAGTTATGAGGTAACACAAATAAAAAAAAATAAAAAAAAACAATCGACTTGAGTACCTCCTCCTTGGGAAGTCGGTAAAAAGTAATAAACAAGCTTATACGTAAAGTGTTAACAGGCGGCCTTATCACTAATGTCGATCTTCTGGGTTCAATTCTGGGAAAGGACTCAATTTTCCAAGCTAAGGGACATGTGTTTCCGATCTGTATTTGACTGTAATGTAACGTAAATGTTTTCGGCATCCACGATACAAGTATTTAAACTTAGTTTTATGCCAGATAGATAAGCATTTGCAAAGACGCCCAGTAGACTTGAAGTATGGGGCTATGAATGCGTTTGTTTATATTCTTTTTAGGCTGGAAGATATCTACCACTCTAGACTTCAAGACACTCAGATTGTACCGTTTTATTTGTTATAAATTCATCTTAATAATACGTATGTTCGAACAAACTATTTCTATAATATGACAAGTGACAACCTACACCTTATTTCGAGCCTATACTACGAGGCCTTGACCTAATGAGCCTTCACACTTTGCTTTACAATTAGCAAACAATACATACAATTAAAATTTTAGTACCATGTCACAATTACCGCAGAAAAATCTCCATGCATTGTTAAATGTAGTTGCTAAGTAATTATTGCGTCAAAGTACCAAATTGTTTAAACACGCGAGTACATGAGTATTGTAGACTTTGTCGGTGAGGAAATAAGAGCGTTGTTGATTTGAACAAAAGAGTAGAAGATTATGTAATATTTATGAGTCCACTGTAATTCTATACTCGACGGATGTGTGATTTCAACAAATCACTCATTCATTTCGCTGAGGAATCACTCTGTCCCAGTTTGTAATGCGTTCGAAGTCGAATAATAATTCTTAGAATCTAATTTTGTCTTTGTCTTTCATAAGATAATAAGTACGTGATTTTTGCCATGTGCATTAATAATGTAATTCTAACGCAACTACCTATTTTTATTATAATTAATAGGAATAATACATATTTATGATAAACAGTTATTGTGTCGCAGCATAAATATCTTCTTCTAAATATATATAACTCAAAGGTGACTGACTGACTGACTGACATAGTGATCTATCAACGCACAGCCCAAACCACTGGACGGATCGGGCTGAAATTTGGCATGCAGGTAGATGTTATGACGTAGGCATCCGCTAAGAAAGGATTTTGATTAATTCTACCCCAAGGGGATAAAATAGGGGATGAATATGGATGGTATGGAACTTTGTCAATTTTTAAATAATACTTTTTAACGCGAGCGAAGCCGAGGGCAAAAGCTAGTATTCCATATTTATCAACAGTAAATTTAACAACTAACCACCTCTGCCCCACGGCTTCGTCTGCATTAATCAAGTCAAAAGGTAACCAGTGTGTTCTATCTCCTTTGTTCTGAATTTCACCCAAATCGGTTCAGTATTTTCGACGTGATTGAGTTACGAACATCGATAATTTCGCATTTATATAGTAATTGAAGTTTGCGTGTCAGTATGTATAGTTAGAAAGAAGTTTTGCTGTAACTGGATCTTTCTGGATCTTTTTATCTCTGACTAGTTGACCCGGCGAACTTCATACCGCCAATTGTCTGTGGTCAAATATTCAGAAACATCTCCTGTTCGACAGGTACGAACAGTTTGTATGGGAAAATAAAATACTACTTTTTACTAATTTTATTGCAATTTCTTTATATTTTCTCACCGTTTAAACCTTCCCTGAACTTCCACAAATATTTCAAGATCAAAATTAGCCAAATCGGTCCAGCCATTCTCGAGTTTTAGCGAGATTAACGAACAGCAATTCATTTATATATATAAAATGGGCCATAGTTTGGCAACTATCTTTCTTGTGACACGTTGATGTGGTCAATAGTGGTAAAACACGCTAGGTCACTGTCTGTGGTCATTTAATACCTTTAAACGAGCAATTCTTGTATATATTTATATATATAATTCTACTGTACGTGTGTATGTCGCTGAACTCCTCCTAAACGGCTGGACCGATTTGAATGTTTTTTTTTGTATTCGTTTGGGTGGCGCCCTGGATGGTTTAGATTCACAAATCAGCTCGGCAGATGGCGCTGCAGGAGTTGCACACGGGCCAAGCCGGGGCGAATCACTAGTGTATATATATAATCTGAATCTCGAAAACGGCTCCAACGATTTTCATGAAATTTAGTATGCATTAAATTTTGTACTTATTATTGGGTTTCGGGGGCAATAAAGCGATCTAGCTTCGTAAAAACGGATAAATAAGTATTTATTTCGATTTATACCTAAGTATACGTTATACACTTCATTCGTCACTTTCCATCAGGTGAGATAGCTGTCAAATGCTTGCCTATCCAGAAAAAAAAAAACAGTTATGCTAAAATTATAAACCGTAAAATAAAGGTTCTCATCAGTTTGTTACTTATTCACGTGTCTTATCAGGAATGAGGATCCGAAGAATAAGGTGAGGAGCGCATTGCAGACAGACAAAATGACCAGCTCTAACGGATTGCTACCAAAACAAAATGTTTAGTGATTTTGACCACTAATTTTTCGGTTTGACCTAGACCTGACCTTTTTGGCTAGTTGACCTCGCGAACTATGACTGTATTTCAGTACAGAGTAGCAATGCGAGCATGTCACTTACTATCAGGCGGGTGTCTTGCTTATCTTTCTTATTAGCAGTAAAAAAAAAAGATAATGAAATGTGGCATACAGTTTTAAATGGTAAAGATAATATTTGTCCTGATTATCGCAGGTGTAGCATAAACATTGTCAATTGTATGATGAAATAGTATAAGTTATTGAATCAGTATAAATAATTACATAATGCTAACAACAATTAATATATCCAATTATTATCTAATAGATTTAGTAATTAAAAAGCGTTTTAAATCGTTAATCGTTTCATCGTATTTGACAACATATCTTAATTTGTTAGCGTCTTTTATAATTCAACTTTATTTATATGTTATTGCAAATTTTATTTTATACTTTTATTCGATTGTTTACGTTGTTACATTGTCGGTAAAAACTCTCATGGAAACATTAAACGTCACACCGAAATTAACATATGAAAATACAATTGGGCCGGGCAATTTTAAACACGGCCATTTTGAAGTTCTTTTTGTGACGTCAGAACCCACGACGCAATGGCCACCGTGAAGGAAAGTTGACAGGTCATTACGTCAAAAACGCGGACAATGAAGTCAAGAATCAGTCTAGTCAATCCGCGAGAAGCCTCGTGCTCAGATATAGGAACGCCCGTAAAACTCCACGGGTTGGAAGGATGTATATAACCTTTTCATATTTAAAACAAGTAAACATCAATAAACGCCCTTTTTATCCAGAGTATACAAACGTTTGACAAAGTAGACACCATCTCTCTTTATCAAAAGTTATATATTAACACGCGACTTCTAAATTTAAACTTCCTAGATTGTACCTATCAGGCACATGCATAACTACGCGTAATAAATTAAGCTTTAAGTGTCAAAATCAAAATTTTGAAAATACTTCCGACGCCCCGTCTTGAACACGGCTGCACGGATTTTCACCAAAATTTTTTTTTTTTTTTTTATTTGTGACAGGCTAGTGTTTGACCACTATCTCACCTGATGGTAAGTGACGATGTGATCGAAGCTGGTAAACACACTAGACCTGGAATACGCAGGCTCTCAAGGATGACTGCCGGAACAACGTATTTGGCTTGGCGGCAGACTTTCAACTTGATGGTGGTAAGCTACTTTGGTAGCAAGCCAGGCGAGCAACTCACAAAATGTTCTACCACCTCTCAAATGTCACCTGATTAGCACCACCCGGGGACCACGTGTAGGGAGTCAGACTTAAGGGGTATCCTCCTACGGACGTGGGTGACTCAGCCCCCAAGCCAAATATAGATTCATAGATAGATGCATTTTTATTATCACACGTTACATAAAGATTCTTAAAAATAAATAAAAGTATCCAAAGTGTACAATCCGCGACGGTGTTATCGCTAACAACGGTCTCTCGCAGACAATCTTCGGGTGAATTAGATTTAGAATAGAACGACAGAAAGAGCACTGTCGAGCAAGTCACCTTTTAAACAAAATAAATATCTAATGCTACGTTGCCACAGATACACGATAAACTTATTTGCGTCTGGGGTTAAACAAGGTCCTAGGTACTAACTGCAAGTGAACATCGATTTCTCACTACACCAGAGCTTGATTTTCCGACGCTTTAAATTTATGAGTAAATTTGACACGGTTGTCAAGAACACAAATATTTGCACACAGAGGGCAGCCGCGACGGACGTTGACATGTCGCCATCGGCTTCCATTCGTGTCGAGGCCTCAACATCTCATTTTATTTGCCTATAACGTCAGAACAATAATAAAGTGTGTCTTGTCATTTTTATTGCTACCATAAAGAGACATGACTTTGACGTGTCGTCTGAATAACGCCATGACCTTCGGTGAACATCTTTATTGTGGTTTTACCTGTAGCGTTATTGAGTTGTTGTTCAATTATATCGATATTACATTTGGGTGGACGCACTTTTCATTATTTCATTGTGTACTCAATTGAAACCGAAACATAATAATATTAATACTATAATAATAACATAACATAAACGCTTTCACAATCACAGGCCCCCACTTAGTTCGATTGCTTGTGTCGTGGGTGCCGGAAACATTCACATCACACACACAGTAACAACCAGAACCAGAAACACAAATTTTCCTTGGGGAGAAAACTTGTGTTCCTGCCGGGAATCGAACCCTATTGGGTTACAAGGCGAACGCTCAATAATATTATAAATGCCATATCTGTATTTATGTTACCATAACATTATTATCGATTAACCCATGAGTGTTCGACCAATGGGGTAAATGCCGAAAACCAGCCCAGCACAAACCCTTAGTTTGTGTAGTCTTAGCGCTTAAAATATTCGAATTGGTAAATATTACTTATGCATGTGATTTTGAATATTTAGCAATAAATTATTTTTTAACATACTCTAGGGCTGCACTTAGGTCGTTTTTGGAGGAAGCCATCAAAGGATATGGCGCCATCCCGCTATATGTATCTTTTTTAAAGCTGATGGTGTTAGTGGAGCCGTAACGTCGATAAATACTATGGAAAAAAATTACTGGCGAGACATAAATTAACTTACATCTATGTCATTTATACAAACCGGTTCAGACTTTTATAAGTATGATCTTCTCATATGTAGGTACTTCTTATATAAATAATTATAATAATAAGTTTAAAAGATTTTATTCTTGGATAAGGTATCCACGCCAGATACTGGAGAAAAATATTTACCTATGCAGATACTTAATATATACCCTGATATTTAATGCCTCAAGAGGGTTAAAATCAAAATAAACAAGAGGCAAACATAATCTTTCGTAAATTTTGTCGATAGTTAGAAAGCAAATACCATGTAATAAAAATCAAAATTGATAGAAACTCAATGAATACGGTACATCTGTTTGGGTCCGACACACACATAAACAGACAGGCAAAACGTGATGGCTTCTAAATTATCACTTCTGTAAAACAGTTAAACCATACTTAGCTACATTATGTGAACAGTTTGTAAGCAAATTGGAGTATAATTGCCCGAATCAATGACTCCGATAATAGATTACTGTGTGTATAATTATAATTAGGCGTTTTACACGTTTACCGGAATTGCTTAAACACCTGGTTTCATGTACAATTAACAAGTGTTAATGAAACGATGCGTTATTAAACTATTTGACTTTAGAGTATGTATAGCCACTTCTGTATAAAAATAATAACAGTCAATACCGATGTGTTTAAGTTTCGTATAAGGAACGACTACTAAGCTATTTCCTTTGAATGAAGAACATTGCAGAACCAGTAATAGAAATTTCGCTTTGGGAGAAATTTTGTGTTCTCATCGAAAATCGTACCCGATACCCGCTGTTCAGAACGCGAACACGAACTGAACTGCCTGACAGCGTAATTGGGTGCACCTTCGCCTTTTATGTACCGGGTTACGGGTACGACTCGTACGACCAGTGGGAATATAAATTTTCTCCCCAAGGGAAATTAGTGTTTCTGGTTCCGAGTGTGAATGTGTGTGTGATGTGAATGTTTCCGGAACCACGAAGCAGGTCATTTATTTTAGTGGGACTACGAGAGTGAAAGCGTTAAACAAAGTTCCAGATCGCGCAATTCAAATTAGAATTATTCTTAATTATGTACAACATTTCGTTACTCCAGGATCTATATATACCTAGTCTATCGAAATGCATAGCGTAACTAAAATACAGTCCTTTCAAAATAGAAACACACATTCACAGTAGTTATAGAGTGTGTTCAAAACTATGACTAGTTGCTTCCCGTGGATTCTTCTTGGAATGCGACTTCTTGGTTGTAGTTGTACTATTTGGATTGCATGAAGAACAAGCCAAATTAACCGCTACCATATTTTGGTTCTTGAAAGTATTTGGAAAACACATGCTTTTGTATTTGTAAAGTAGTAGAAAGTAAGAAGACCCCCTTCACGTGTCCAATGACGAAGGTTGTCTATTGAAACTGCTTTGTAAAGAAAATGGGCACAATAGAGCATACTGGCCAACCGAATTATACTAGCAACTATAATTAACATAGTGTTTGTACGAACAGACATTGAACTTTCGTCCGTCGCTCTCATGTGCCTGGGCCTTTGAACCTCTATTTAGAAATTCAAATACCTAAGGGTGAATGTATTACTGTATGACCTTGACATTCAATCAAACCACTGATTGGTCAGATAACAACCAATACAGGTTTTTTTTACAATAAGCTCAAGTCGTCCAAATCGAATGACGATTTTTCAAGAATAGACTATATTCTGAAAATCTTTTTGAAAAAGGTTAGTATAGTTCCATAAACCTTCTTCATCATCTCACCAGGCTGTTATAGGCCTCTGCTGGAGCTCGCAGTGGGGCTCGATTTACGTATTGCTCGCTGTTCAGACAACGTTGATCCAATGAATCGTAGTCCACCATAGGGTAATTGCAGTAGAGCATATGACGTATCTGGACTTTATATATTATTTTCTATATTGTCACCTTGTTTTTTAATTGCTAACATTTCTTTGAAGTTTTTTATGCAGATAAAATAAAAAAAATATAGGCACAAATAATACTCAAAAATGAGGTAACAATATAGATAAAACATAGTCCAATGACGGTTGACGGTACAGGAAAGACAATAAAAAAAAATACATTATACTTTGGAACATTGAGAGTAGCAATTGGAGTATATCCAGATTTACCTCGTAAGTTGTCCTATCAGCCACGTAAGGACGTGACCTCACGATTTACGATTAGTCTATATCCGCGAGACAAGCTTTTTCCACTCCTACATTATCAACTAAGAAGTTATAAACCCAGGGTTATACTCCCAAATTTCTTGATAGATTTCCTATATTTTACTTACTAGATTACTTAAATTGTTTTGAGAATATTGGAACGGGTATGGAGGACTAAATTCTTTACTTCTATGATCCGATGAGAATACGGTTACTATTTATTAATTATGACAACTGATAACTCTTTCAACTGACCCATTTTTATGATAAATGGTTTCAGTAATAATATTATGAATTTCACACATAAACGTAAATATATTAAAGCGATAATAAGCAAGATTAAAATAATTGGAGCTCTCTCAACTTCCGTAGAATGAACTTTATTGATAACCCCATTTAATAATAGGTACCTATGACCTATATTTACTAAAATATGGAACATATTTTGACGACATGTGGAATAATTAAGCAGAAATTGATATTGGCAAAAATAATGTTCGATGGTGCTCCGCCGGTAACTCAAACAGCATTCTCAAAGATTTTAGAATTTGAATTAGTTGATATCAGGCATGCGGCCGGTTTTAAAAGTGCAATTTACATTCATGAAATGGTTTACGAGTAACTAAAGTCTATTCTTCACTTTTACTCTTCCTCCAAGAAGACTAAGTACATGTCGTGCCGATCCTATTTAGTTAGAAAAGGGAAGGGAGATGATAATGGGTTCGATTCCTGGCAGAATCACAAATTTTGTCAAAAAGAGATATTTGTGCTTCCAAATCTTTGTGTGAGTTGATGTTTCTGCAAGTCTGAATTTATTGCGGGGCTGTGAGTTTCAAAGCGCCACCGAGTATTTTTTTGTCGTATAGGCGAGCATTTAAACACTATCTCACATGATGGAAAGTGACAATAAGGCTAAAGATGTAGCAGCCTTGCCTAGAATATACCTATATTCACTCTAGACTTTAAGACGCCAATTTTGTAGCGTTCAGGAAAGAAAGACGCAGACAGTGAGTTCCACTCCTTCGCCGTACGGATGATAAACGTAGAAGCGAACTGGAGGTATATTAACCATAGATGGATTACGTTTGACAGTTTGTATTGGTGTTAGAGGTTGTTGGATCGATTTGTTAATATCACCGACAAACGTCATTGAAATGTAATTTTTGAATTTTTAACCACAGTCTAAGGCCGAACTGATCGAAGTTACTTGCATTATTGAACAAAGTTTCAAGGTGCTCCAATATCGATCACGGCCGTATATAGAACGCATACGTGTCCTGTAGTTACTGTAAATGTAATTTCTAGAAGGTTATTTTTCTTTTGTCCATTGTAATAAATGCTATTATAGCTCTTTCAGCGGCTCTGTTCATGATTTTTTATATTAGCGTTAGACTATTCCTATGTCAATAAAAGGAATTTTGAACTGCTCGTTGCAGTTGGCTTAGTTGGGTGAGCGATCGCCTTCTAAGCAAAGATATCGGGTTCGATTCCCGGCGGGAACACAAGTTTTCTCCCCAAGGAAAATGTGTGCTTCTGGTTTTGGCTATAATTGTGTGTGTGATGTGAATGTTTCCGGCAACCACGACACAAGTCATCGGACTTGGTGTGGGGCTGTGAGCGTGAAAGCGTATTTAAACCAACTGCCCTAAGGCATAGCTGTAACACTTGGCCTTCGGAAACCTCCGTGTTGTTGATAATGATTATGAATCAGGATAAAAGTTGAACTGCCCGCTGACTTGGTTAGGAACGCGTTCGCCTTCTAAGCAGGGGCATAGAGTTCGATTCTGGGCGGGAACACAAATTTTGTCCCAAAAGAAAATTTGTGGTTTTTTTTGTGTGTGATTGTGTATGTAATGTGAAAGTTTACGGCAACCGCGACAAAGTCATCGATCATAGTGTGGGGCTGTGTGTATGGAAGTATTTGTTTAGAAAAAAAATCAGACCTGCTTCCTAGGAGAACCGTTATAGAAAGCGGGTCTGTTTTTTTTTTTACAATTATTTGTTATGGCGGAAGTCCCTTAGATAATATAGTTATATAGATACTTTGTGCAAAATAAAACGAAAACATATTTTAATTTGTTTGTGTTCCAAAGTAAAAACTAATACGATCATCTAAGCTGCGAATGGTAATAGTGTCACTTGAGTAAAACAACAAATAATAAAAACTGGTTTAGTGTTGGTCGATTGCGATTGTGCCATTGCTACGGAACTTTCGGTGCGCTCGTACCGTCTCGCACTTGGCCAATTTTTTTTGTGATTGGCTCTAGAAGACATCGGAAGTTTCTCCCGTTTACCTCTCCATCCCGTAGGTACTAAGATGCTTACAAAAAAGATTTCCTGGTGTAGACGAGTACACCCAAGTTATCGATCAGAGTGAAACTATTATTAACAGATAGTTATTAAATTGAACCATAGTCTGAATATGAAAGTATGAATATAAAAATAGTGTATGGAGTACTGCGGTCACCATGGAGGGATACCAGCTTGAAGCTCTTGAGTCCATTGACCGGCGAGCAAAAAGATAAGCTAATCGATCATTGGCAATGATAAGCTAATCGAGTCCAAATTGCAAAGTCTCGGTCACCGACGAAAAGTCACAAGCCTATCGGGATTCTACCGTTTATGTTTAAGAGACTGTGCAGGAATTACACGAGTTAATCCTCCATGCCCGTTTTACCATTAACAACAAGACAAATAGTCAAACGTCATCCATATATGCTTGACTTACCTCCAGTTCGCTCGAAGCGTTGCGCTTCTACGTTTATCATCCGTACTGCGAGTGAAAATGCTACATCTTCGGCCGCATCATCACTTTCCATCAGGTGAGATTGTGGTCAAATACTTACCTATCAGGCATAAAAAATAAAGTTGTCAACAATAAAATAACAATAGAGTAACTCTCTCTCTATCTCTCTCTAGACCAAAAGGTGGTATGAGTAGACATGAGGATAAACACTAAATTTTACTCTTTCATAAAACTTATTCCGCCATGTGATGACTACTCATGACAGTGAAAAATTACATACCTATAAGTCTGGCAATAATGAGAGCATTGCATCAGACGGGTAACGACCCACGCGTGTTTGCACCATGATTTCAAGAAGTTTACGAAGAGACATGGACCGGTTAATTGTATACTTCGGAAATTTTCTCTTATATTGTGACATAGGCTTTAATCATTCGTGAAAGTCACCTTGGGAATCTTCGCGCTTTAGAGTTACAATCCCTTAAACACCATTACACAGACCCACACTATGTGACTTTGTGCCGGAAACTTTCACATTACATGATAGTTTGTATACTCGGAACCAGAAACACACATTTTCCTTAGGGACAAAACTTGTGATCCCACAGGGAATTGAACCCAATACTCGCTGCTTAGAAGGCTAACGCGTACCCAACTAAGCCAATAGGCAGTTAATCGAGATAAAGGTAGGACAGACGCTGACAGGCGGAGCAGATAGATAGATAGATAAACTCTTTATTGAACACTATATTTGTGACAAAACAGAATAGGAAATAATGACTTGCAAAATAAGTGTAACAATAGGCGGTCTTATCGCTAAAAGCGATCTCTTCCAGAAAACTTTTAGATGGAGAGGAATTACGCAACAAAGTTGGACGTCGGTGTTTTAACATAAAAAAAAATCAGAGAGGTGCAAAATTTGAAATCTTTATTATTTGGTTCCCGTTGGCACACTATTGTACGAAAACGCTACAATTCTTGCTTGAAACGCTTGCAAATATTTGGTATCACGATATGCTTATTTTCTTTTCAGGCCTCATTAACGATCTGAAGTTTGACGCGAGCGGTAAATACCTATTCGTGTGCGGCGACAAAGTAGTCCGCGTGCTCCACAACGTTTGCGGCTACTTCACTACCATCGCCAGCTGCACCAGAATTCTCAGCACCAAACAGACTTCGGCCACTTCGGAACGGCTCAATAAAACTATACAGGAGTGCAAGGAGACTTTAACTAAGTTCGGGAAGTAAGGCTCCTTTACCTTAACCTAGTGCCTGGGGACAAAAAAGTAGTATTGGCCTAAGTCTAAAAGCCGATTTTTCAATCCTCAGATAAACAGCATTTATTTCTGTCATAGTAAAAAACACTATTTTTCAATTGCCAGATATACCTTGTTTGACTAATTATTTATTTATTTAATTCTTTATTGCACAAAAAGTACAAAAGGTCGACCTAATGCTAGAGGCATTCTCTACCAATCAATCACGCATGGTGGATGAGAAGAGGGGTGTAGACGTGCATCAAAAAGGTATAGAGAGGGAGAGAGACAAAATAAAGTTAGATGATTAGTTAAAATTACCGATAGAACATCACATAATTATGTTCATAAAATACATATATACTAATAAATATACATAAATAATTATAAACATATATATCGGTACTTATAATTTAATAAAATATATAATACATACCAAATATTATATATAATAAAAATAAACATACAAATAAAATAAAAGCGACGAAATAATGAACAGAAAAAAAAATATATAATAAAAGAAATAGTCGATTACCAGACGAATAACTTTGTATTTTCCTTCAATGGCCAGATACGCCGTTATTTTATAGATTTCGTTGCGACATAGTATGTAAAACAACATGTCAAACGGCTGAAAATCATCGCTCTCTCTCTCTCTCTCTCTCTCTCTAACATCTGCAACTATGTGTAAATGCATCTCATTCCCTCGAGTTAGATGTGAAGATAGTTACAAAAAACGTTCGATAACATAGCATTGAAAATTTTAAAGATTTTTGGTACTAAATTGGACAGACAAATTTATTGGTTAGATCGTTTGTAAATGGATTTAATAAAGTGCCCTACATTTATTAAAGTTTCAGATAAGTGGACAAAATATTCCGTAACATTTACATCTCTGTCTGTAATGTTGTTAGACATTTTCCGCAACATCTATTCTACCCAAAAGATATCATCTCAACGAGTACCTAGAATGCGTCAGCCAAATATTTTACAAATATCTGAATATTTTCGTAATTCTATAGCACTTTAATAATACAACCAAGCAATAAGGTTGATGCGAATTAATGTTGCTTTCGACTATAGCAAGTCATACATAATTTGTATGTTTTATGTTGTAGATATGAATTTACTAAGTTTCTTATTATAAATAGTCTGAAATTAAGGGTGGGTAAGTTCTCATTAATCTACAGTAGTTACATCAAGGTTGAAAATATGAAATTCGCTCGAATGTATGCAAAGTTTGCAATGTTTGGTGTGAACTGGAGATCCCACTCCCACCAATCTCATACTCATTCCACTCTAATACTGGTACAAATATGTATTATGACTTTGTCTCTAGGAACTATATATATTATAGTGAACCTCCTATTTTTTTTATCTTTTCTAAAAGATGTAATAGTTCCTTTAATTTTCCGGGCACTAGGTTAACGTAACTCAGGCCAAAACTATCTCGTCAACAGCATTTATTTTTAGACTATAAATAATCGTATTTTTTATAAATATTTTAACCAATTTGGTCACTAAATTGAAATTATGATCTCGGTCCAAATTTCTAAGCTCATAAGAATATAATAAGTAGGTATTGTAAAAAAAAAAACAAACAAATAACATGGTAATGCAGAACTGATTTGCGTGAAGGTGAGATATGTTACGATCTGATAGAAAACAATGGAGTAATTTGCATGTCAATTATGTTTTTATTAATATGTTATTAAATTTAATGTGTTATGAGTATGAAGCGTAACGTTATACAATGTTACATTATTTACGTTTTATTATTTGTAGTACTGTTTTGAAAACAATCAAGTACTCACAATGGTTCCTATGCAATTATCTCTATTTTCATGAAAGATTTGCCACACTTCAGTGAATTGAATAAAGTAAACGCTTTAACGAATTGAATTTATTAGTAATGTTGTATGATGTTTGTAACTGAACAATGACGGTTGTCTTAAGGTGCGTGCATTCAGCGTCAAATAAATGTAGGCGTCTTTACTACTTGAAAGATTCGTTGGGTCGCAAAATGCGTGCGTTTTGCTATTTTGAAATTTCCATTCCTTTGTTTCCATTTTTATCCAATTAAATGACATTGAAATAAGAAAATAATATATCAGGTGTAATTCTAAAGCTATAAAGATTTTATAAAAAATCTGACATATATATAAATCTCATGCATATTCTCTATTGCGTGAGAAAACCAGAAGTAACCAAAGGAATTAACAATTTTTCAGCAATTATCTGCAATTATTCAGTTTCATATCATCTGGTTATTTAATTTGAGTCGCGCTTTAAAGACTCATATAACCGAGGCTACATTTATATTACCTAGATAGATATTGTTTTTCGTATGTAAAAAATATTATGAAAGCTATATACTTTATCATTTACGGTATTTCATTAACGGTCTACTATCGTTTAAGATATATAGACTTGTCTTTGTCTAGTAACAATATCAATACAACAATAGTATGTATGCAATTCATTTATCAAAATTATTTTATAATTAATGTTCTCCGTTATATCATGTTTTGTTTTAAATATTATTAACAGCTGTGTATGTCTATTGTTTCTATTTTATTCCAATAATATACAGAAAAAAGACCAATCGATGCATTTGTAATAACCAGTGAAATTTTTGTGACATATTTTCATTAAAGTATAAGTTTACATAAGCATTTTGTTTTATTCGATTTGGTAAACTTGGTAAAAGTGTTATTTAAACACCAATAATACAGTCATCGCTGCTACACACTGGACACATTTGGTTCGAGCGGACAGCGTGCGGGGATACGGCCTAATGGTCGGAATTTATTTTAGATCATGTCATAAGTATATTTTAACGAGCTAGAATATATTTATGATTTGGTGTAAAATATCCTCGCTTTATAAACAAAGAAATCAAGATAATATAAGAGAAGATGAAGTAGTGTAAGTAACTCACTGCCCTCGTCTTTGTTCCCCGAACAGTATAATCTGGAAGTCTTCAAGTCTAGAGTGAATAGGTATCTTCTAAGTAAGCATGCTACATCTTCGGTCGCATCATCATTTTCCATCAGGTGAGATAGCGGCCAACTGATTACCTATCTGTCATAAAAAAGTGCCTACTTGTATCATTAGATTTCACGGTGATTAATTTGACGACCCAGTTGGCGCAGTGGACAGGTGTCCGCCCTCTGCGCCGTGGGTCCTGGGTTCGATTCCCGGCAGGAGCACAAATTCCTACCCTTGGGTAGGAATTTGTGCTCCTGCATTAATATTCCTTGGAATATTTGTGCATTTGGTTCTGAGTGTTATGTGTGTGTGATGTGAATGTTTCCGGCACCCACGATACAAGTCTTTGAACTTAGTGTGGGGCTGTGAGTGTGAAAGCGTTTTTTTTTTAACAGTTATACTCATGTGACGGAGTTTATGCGTTCGTGATAAAAACTAATAAAATATTCGTGCTAATTAAAATTCGTATATACGAGGGACACTTACAAATGTATAATATAATATTATAATAGGCTTCCATACTCTTTATTACATTAATCAAAGCATCAAGCAAGCTATATCTATAAATTGCCTTTTAGTCATGCTATGCAGAATTAAAGTGGTAAAGTCACGTCAAGACGATTCCCGTAGCTGTTAGAAGGCCGGCTGCTGTGTAAAGCGGTCGTCGATAGACAAGACCCATAGTGTTACAGGATGATACGGGTAACCTACCGGAATGTGGTAGCTTCCCGTGTTATTCGGTACCGGGAGTCTGCTGCATGATATATCTACTATTTGTACCGAAATGTTTGATAGCAGTCTATCATATTATTTCCAGTCGTAGTATACCACGCTTAAGTAGAAGTCCTGTTGCCCAGCTAGCCTCGACACTTGCGAACAGGCAAGAAAATATGAAGAAAATATGCGATCAAATATGACTATTATCTTCTAGACTATTTGCATACTAAATCACCAAGAACCGTTCAGCATTCACGACCCTACATGCCATAAGTATGTAGAAACGGATTCCTGAAAGATATCTGGTTTAATTCTATTTTAAAATTATGTGCATTATAAGTATAGCAGTCGTTATAATGCACATAATTTTGAAATCGTATTAATCATGTAGACATGAGCCATGATTCCTTTATTCTCATGGAAATTGGAAAACATTATCTCGACCTAAATGCGCTGTTCGCTGCAGAATATATTGCATCAATTCTTACATAATGTGTTGTTATTACACCTATTGTTCATCTGAATGTTTTTACTAAACTCAACATACGTATGGCCAAATAGTAGGTAGGTTAGGATCAAAGTGACTGAATGTTAGTACGGATTTTAAACAGGTAGATATTGTTTTGTGTGGTCATACTCAGGCAAGTAACCTTTGGATTTACGAGCAATATTTGGAAATAGAAATAGAAAACTTTCTTGTGTGTAACAAGGTTGTATCAACAGTTTGTCCTTTTCGTACATACTATATTATATCTTAATAACTAAATAATAAAATCTACAATTTAAATTAAGATAGACAAGGAATATAAACAGTTGATCTTTAACCTGTTCTTTTAATGCCTTTTAAATTTCGTGTACTCGAAATATTCGTCTAAATTGTAAAAACCTTTTTCTATCAACCATTGTTTTAAACTTATTTAAAGCCGTGTACTTTAACGGCTCTACCCCCGCTAGCGCAGCGAGTTCTACTTAAATGAACCTCGACAACGCCTGAAGAATTATCATATAAATCCAGACCACCATGCTCGTCGACCAGAGGATACCCAGATTAGTCGTTCGTTTTAGATCCTTTCCTATACAGTCCACTACATAGTTTATTCAAACGTTTTGCGGAGCGAAGACCTAAGACTTACTCATCATCTCTAGCCCTTTGAAACTAACTACAGCGACGAACTATTCGACTTGTTGAATAAATACACGGAGTATACGAAATAGAGGGATCCCAGTGTTTTATTATTCGATTAATAATAGGGAATGCTGAGGATAGCAATTCAACATCATTCCAGAGCCGCATCTTGTGTGTGTAACAGTCAAAGACAGGCACATTCTCAAGTAGCCTCTTGGTGTAATTCCGCGAGATACAACACGAGTTAATTAAGCTGAATCTTTAATCTAAGCACACTTTCACACTGGTATTCAATAAAAAAAAACTTCTGAATAAATTTAAATAATTAACTAACACTTTTTCGTCATAGGATGCCATGACCGCGTCATTACCTCAGCCGCTCTATCTCTAACCTATAGACTGAGGACATCTACAACTACAAAATGTGTTTGTTATTTGCTGATAGGATAAATATAGGCATAATTATACAATAAAAAAAACACAACATTCAATATTTTAACTTTATTGTGTTCCGCAGTGCCGCACAAAAGTGGCTTTATAGATTATACACTGAGATACTCTGTGACTACAATTCTTAAGTACAGTTTCACAGCTTTTGATAAATAAATACAATTCAGCTCCATGAATATGACGGTAATCGATCAATTCCATACACTTTGTCAAAAATAGTTATGATGCCAAAATAGATTTTTCAGAGATATCTTATATGAATCTAATATAAATTTTAATTGAACATCTATAACGTAATCACGCAATATTTTCTTACACAATAATTTTTTTTTGTACCGATTTACTGTTTTACAAAAATATGTCTGGTTTCGATTGTGATTAATTTCGGAAAAGGTACCATAAGGTACTGACACTATTTTTTTTCCACTAGCACTTGAAGCATATACTATGTACTGACCAAAGTTTATTAAATCTGAATAAGTTATAAGCTTAAGAATACTATAGAATCTTTAAGCCTTAATAGATAACCAAATTTCTATAAATGCAGGATATTATTGGGTGTAAATATACGCTCACTACTGCAAGGAATGAAACACGAATTAATTGGGGCAAATTAATTAACGTTCGCGGCGGTTTTAATGTATAGTTATATGTTTGGTTGGTATATATTGCGTTTTAGTAAAAAATTGCACCAATTGCAACGGCCTATATCCCTTTAGTGAGCTTTAGTTCAGATAAACAATCGGTCCGAACAGTCGATAATTCACGATTACTGTCAACAGAATTCCTAATTATTCAGAACAAGCTATTACGAATTTGTGGCGTTTGTTTGAAATTAACATTTATATACGTGAAGTAAATTTACACCCTATTCATGAGGCAGTGATGCTATATGTGTATTGTGACAATTGAAGGCATGTTTACAACTCACTTCTAAAAAAAGCATTAATTTGCAGCAAAGCCACACTATGTATTTACAGAAAGACAAATCATTCACAATTCTCATTTTTAAGGCTATTTTAAAGTAAATTACGAATTTGATCGATTTTTTTATAATCAAACATTTCTGTAAGCTAAGATATCGGGAAATAATTTGTTTACGTCATTGCTAGATGTAATTCACTAAGATTGGGAACAATCTGAAATAATGTGTTTAAGGCATTGCTGGAATCAGGAAAATACATCTAAAAAACCAAAGCTATAATTAGAGCATAGGTTTCTTGCGGGAATATTTATATAAATGAATAAAAAAATCAATAGCCTCTAGATAACGGCTCAATCAATTTAACTGTATTTGTTTTTATTGAATAATTGTCAGGACAAGGTTTGTATGAAAGAAAATTTACTACTTTTTAACTTGAAACACGCGGGGCACAACTATTTTAATATAAAATACGATCATAATCCGTTATTTACTGCACTGGTAACGGTAACATCTATTTGTAACAATCAAATGGGGTTATTTTACAGGTGGGCTTAACATTTCACATCTTATCAAACATACTTATATGTATAACAGATTTTAGTTTCGTGGTTACATGACAACAGGAACTTAAAAATACTTTAGTTTTATATATTATTCGGAAAGTGACCGTTATACAATAAATGCCTATACTATAAGAGTTCAGCAGACCTGGATATAAGTTTTGGCAAACTCAAGCCGATGACATTTATTTAAATAAGTACAACATAAACCAAGCGTGTGTGCAGTTTTTTTGAATGGAAACTCTCAAACCGCCGAGTGTGAACCGTGCAAGTAAACTTTACTAATTAAAATGTGATATTCTCATCTATATTTAAGAAACTGAACTATGTATCTATACCATTAATTTGAGTTATAGACTACTTCTGCATGTACGAATAAAGCGTCCTTCATCGAAGCTTATTGTGTTCACTACTCAATTACCTACGTTAGCTTAGTTCCGGCAAAACTTACGCCAGGATTGCTGTATTCTCAAACACATGAATACCTACCCAATCTATACAGTTCATTTTCTCAGTTCGATATAATTAGCTGTTTACACAATTTGTGCGTAGTTCCGCTTTGGATTGTTATAAAAACAAGCCGTTTGTTGTTGAAGAGAACTAGGATTAGAATAAGACGCCATTATCCCATACGCCATGGAAAAATAAATTGTGTCGCGTAATATTACTATTAAAAATCAACGTATGCAAATGACACTGAACTTGAAGTAAGTTCAAGGAAAACCAGCTTTACATTGAGATATATAATATGATTGAATTATTATGTGAGGGATTTAATTAGCGTGGCGAAGACTTTACGTTTGCTTGAGCACATATTTGGTTCTAAAGCTGTGACTTCAACATTTAAATAGGGTTTTCAACCCACCACACATGCAATATTGAAATAAGACTTGCTTTAAGTGGTTGTTGTAGGTCACCAGATACCCCTATAATACACCAGTTGCTTACGGTTTCGATCCAAACAACGAAAATTGATCAATTCAAATAGAAACTGCTTGCAACAGAGTTAGGTAATAGAAGGTCAGGTAATAGCCAAAACGGCTTTCTACTTTCGTAATTGATATTAGAATCAGCTAGAAAAACAAACAAACAGTCTGGTTTGAAATTGCTACAGTTAAAGCTTATACTTATAACGTTAAACATCTTAGTAGTAAAATTGTACAAGATAAGATTGACGTAGTAATTTTGGATTCGGATGTATTTTACTCGAAGATTTTATCCTGATCGTGATTTTCTATATGAATGGCAACGAGAGAAAGTTTCATGTCATTTTGGCCTGACCTCACTTCACGAAAAATCAAGCGATGAAGCCAATCTTATATTAGCTGGTCATTGTTTTTCAAGTTTTCATATAGTTGAGCGGTCTCAAAACTATTTTAAGCATTTATTCGCGCGATTCCAAGGACGAATGATAGGTATGTGCATTTGTCAGTAGTTCAGTCATCATTATATACTAATCTTTAGCTGTAATTAATGCAATTAAGGCACTAAGCTGTGAGTGCTTCTACATACGTTCAAATTGTGCACACAGCTACTTCCGTTGATCCCTTTATCAGACTAGTACATCTCGATTGATAGCCTAACAAATCATTCATCCGCTACATTGACATGTTTATTATGATAATTATCTTAGCCTAGAATATCATAACGTTAACAACACCAAACATATACATTCAGAAAGACTATAAGTAATCAGTTCTAATAGAAATAAGGATTCACTAAACAATTCAGAGTTCGAAATTATGTTAGTAATTAAACGAGGTGATTTAGGGACTCTTACAGTATGAGGTTAAATTGTATGTATTTCGATAAACGTATTTCGTTCATTCGTTTTTTGAAATAAAATCAATTCGAGTTATTTTTTATCACATTGACCTTAAGTTACAATTATTGTTGTTTCAGCAAACAAAAGCCTGAACAAATAATTGAAGATTCGGTAGTTTACAGCGCAGTACTCGATCTGGTTAGATTCATATCTTACACATAATCACAAAAAACGCAGAGGTAGTGGAGTTTATGAAGATATATTTATATTTATAAAGCTCCATTAGACAGCGTGTGTGCGTGCTAAAACTGATATCGACTAAGATACGTATTGGTTGCTTGCCTAATTTAATCGTCTCAAATATTATTATAATTTATTGTCAGTTTTGTGCTGCACTATAACTTTCCAATGAAAGCAAACGTCTGTTATGTGTACAAGCTATACGTGAAACAAGTGCGTATCCGAATGACACACCCTTAGCACGCTCACGACTTGCGTGACGTCGAACTGCAACATACAAATGTTGCAATTGGAGTGTCCGGATTGTGCCGCAAGTAAGATTTTACAGGTATCGTTAGTTCTAATCTCTGCCACGGGGTTTGCTTACCGGTTAGGACTATTATTATCTCGCAAATCTTACCTCTATTGCTACTTTCAACAGTGCAGTTGGGTCATAACAACTCTATTGTTATTATCACTTATGTTATTGTAAATACAGAATCTAGCATCTTCTAATGTGTTATGTCTTGTCTACACATAAACGGCTACTAAGCTCTTTGATTGAACATCTTAATTATTAAAATATGATCATGTTTTAATTTGGTTACTTATGTTGCGAAACGAACATCAATCTCGAGCGAACTCCGGCGACAAGTGCTTCCCAAGGGAAGAATTAAAATTGATAATATTCTTGAAGAGGCAATTTTAATGTCGCTGTTTTTATACATATAATGTATATATGAATTCTAATGTGTTTAGTTCTGCGCGGTTGCGTAATGAATGGCTAGCACCTAAGCTTATTATCTTGTAACTTTTAACTTATCTAGGCCTGCTACATAACTCCAAGTTGACATATTATATTCATTGTAACCATTACGATTGTTATTATAGTTAGCACAGTTTAACAGCTTAGTAGTAGAATAACAAAATAATCTTGAATATTGTTAAGTATGATTTAAGCGTTTTAAACATTCGTCATAATTCGTTTGTAGGATATTAACGTAAAAGTAATGGATGGATTTTGATAGTTGACTCTTATTTATGTTAGTAACGTTAGTGTATTAAAGTAATATTACATTTGCTCGTCTTAATTATCCATTATAATCATAAACATATGCTCTTTTTCTCAAATGAAACGAATATCGATGTGTTTTTTTTTAAGTCGATTCGTTTCCGGGTTCCTTATTAGATGTTAAATTTCAAAGATGTGTTGTCTCTTTTAAGAACAATTTACGCCCTTATTTTTATTTGTTTACTGTATTAAATGTCTTCTAACGCAGCATATTCAGTTAAGAAAATAGATTGAATTTGCAGTGTAAAATGTATTTATTCAAGATTAGTAAATTATGTATTCCATTAAAATCTAAATGAATCTTTAAATGATATATTTGAGATTCATACTTGCGATGTAACTCATCGTCAACAGCGTGTTTCTTAAAACTACACAAAATTCGGTTTAATTTATGTTTAGATATAAAGAAAAAATAAGTTTAGGCGGGACTTTGGAGAATGCTTAATTTTTCTTTTAAAATAATTCGGGTTCTTATGAGATATTTTTATGAATTATGATGATAGAATATAATGAATGAGTATACTACTGTATATATCCACACATTTAGCACTTTTGGACTTTGCGATCGCTTAGCGGAACAAGCAAAGTCAAGTCTGCGAAATCGTAGGTCATGACAAGACTATGGTCGGATTGTACATTAGCAGCATTAGGTCTCATTTTTAATACCTAATGCCCATAGAGTTTCCCCCTATTACCTTTCTATGTTGCAATTGGTTTGTATTTTAAATAAGCAAAAAATTGCCCTTTTTTTTTGGTTTTCAGCAATTTTGAATTGAAACAGAGCCAGTTAATAGGAGTCAGTTGATCTGACGATCATGTGATAATTACATAGTGTCATTACTCATGTTGTTTATACTTACTGTCATGTTCCCGAGGAAAAGGATGAACTTTTTTTATAACTTTTAGGGTTACTGAAAAGATCGCGAGAAATATAAGTAATAATTGTTCAAAATGATAGCTTAAAAGAATTATAACAAGGCACAGTTTTCATTGCTCACCAAAAGCGAATTTACTACTTAAGTATACCTAGTTTGTATAAAAGCACAAGTAGCATATATTTAGATGTTTGACGCATAATATATTATTTGCTCTATTATTACGGTGCATATATTAGTTCGTTTCGTTATTTTGAGTGCCTTGTGATAACTTATGTTTTTGTGTAGTGTTTAAGTTAGGGAATCATTTGCTCTGTTTTTGTTTATTTATCTATGCTTTATTCAGAATAATTCGTGTGATATGGTGTTATTATTATTGAGCAATTAATTTTAAAAAGATAGGTGATTGAAGAAAGTGGGATGCAATTTAGTTTTTTTTTATTATGACCGAATGAAAAATAGTTACAATTAATTTTGAATACCGAATATTTAAGCACTTTATATATATGACGACTAAATAACTGATATAACTATAATTATTGTCGTCCTCAAACGTGCTTAACATATTTTTTTTTTACATAATAAATGCGTTCGTCATTAGACTAGTTCAAGCCTGACATTTCGAGACACCAATTACTTAAATGCCAAGTTATTAAAAACTGAAAACAATTATTTATTAATTATCAAGTACACCTAGCTGTGACTTAGTTGCACATATTGTTAAATTTGGAATTTCATCGTTAAATTTGGAATTTTAGTTTATATAGGTCAATCTTAACGACTTACCTATGGTATGAATCGTTGGGGAAAACCTGATAATTAAAAAGGTAACACTATCAAGCACGTATTTAGGCGGAATCGGTAATCTTGTGACAACGTTCATGTGGGGACATACAGAAAAAGCGACCATCTACTCGCATAAAATGCACAGAAACCTATTTAAAACATTTATATGTCTTACATTGGAGTACAACGGATTGCTTCTGTTTCTATATTTTTTCTTTATTCCAAATATTTATGATTTTTTTATTGGAGTACAACGGGTTCAATCTGTTTCTACACAACACACAAAAAAATATTTTTGAACATTTGTATTTAAAGATTGAAGTACAAGAAATTGCATGTGTCTTCAGAAATAATTAATTCAAATAAGAACACTAATGTCACAGTCACGCGTCCTTTTAGAATATTTACGAAACAAGCGCAAGACTTCAACCTAAATAATAAAGATTGAGACTACTAAAAGTTCAAACACAGAACATAAAAAAAACAAGAAAAAAATCAGTCACGATTGTCAGTTGTCGCATAAAATCGACGCAAAAAATGTTAAAAATAACATAGCCTAAATTAAACTTAATACGAAATAAATACTGTAAGTACTAAGCGATATCTTATAGCTAGGTATAGTAAGCCGAGCGGCCGACTAAAGACTTTGGTGCATGTGCTCCCTTCGCGATATGGCCAACGTTTCGTTCTTTCGTTACATATTGGACTAGCATGAAATTCGATTACGCCGCAGCGTAACTCTCCTTTTTTCCCGCTTGTTTACTCTCCGATCTGGAAATTATAGGTTTATTTTATGAAAAATGGTTGAATATAACATTCTAGTGCATTGAAGTCATGCGTTTCTGATATGTTATAGAAAAATCACAAGCATCCTAATCTAGTGTGTGTGAAAGCGTTTATATATTTTTTTTTGTGATTACTGACGGTGAAAAATCACAAGGGATTTTAAAATTTATAATTTTGCTAAATTGTTATGTAATAATAATGATCGATGAACATTAGGGTTACTTGTGTTGTAGAATTCATTGACTTACTCCCTAAATACGTTAACAACTGTCATATGGTACATAATAGTACTGCAGAAAACTAATTTTACTCGATCCTCATCTATATTGTTTTTTAATTTTTTTACACTCACAGCCCCACACTAAGTTCGATGACTTGTGTCGTGAGTGCCGGAAAAATTCACATCACACACACAATCAGAAACAGAAACACAAATTTTCCTTGGGGAGACAACTTGCGTTCCCGCTGGGAATCGAACCCAATACTTAGAAGACGAACGCTCACCTAACTAAGCCTATGGGCAGTTCGATATAGATGATATCATTTAAAATCAAACTAATATTATGTGTGTTAGTGCAAGTTATTATAAGTATTGTGTGTGCATATGTGTTGTGAGTAAAATGTTAATGTCATGTGAGTGCAGTCATGTTAGCAAATAGGGGTTTGATTTTAAATAAGTTTTCAAAATGTTTTGTCAAAATTACAATTGCAACATAAAATCCTACCGACTGCGCCAAGCGTTTAAAACAGCTACTCACAATTCACCAATAAGTGTGCAGTCTCAAGCAGTCTCCGGCCAAATCGGCCATTAGCACCCGATTATTCGGCAACAGCGTGATGCCGGCGACTCGCCTCGGCCTCTTGTCCGCCAGCTCGCAAGCCGCGAGGATTCTGCCCCCCGCGCCCGTCTCCAACACGACGACGGCGGGCCGGCCCTTTATAGAGCGAGCGCACACGATGCGGTAACCAGCTTCGGAGTCCTCGAGAGCTATGCCGCCGTAGCCGCCGCGACCTGAAACGTAGCTGTCGCTATAGTATCTGTAGACTTGGTTATTTTTTTTTTTTTTATTTCGTAAATCGTTATGGGACGATACTTTAATGTTCCGCTAAAACTCTTTACAACGATACCCGGGATTATAGGATAACTTATTAATCTAACAATGATCAATTTGTTGCTATACTGTGTCAATGATGACTACGTAAAAGATCTGCACTGTAGGAAATACCCGATCTTATTAATAATATTGTGAACCGGGCACCCAAGCTACGGCGTTGCCTAGTTTGGGGCCCACAGACAACACGAACCCGACCCAACGCCTTGAGTGTAAATGTGTATTGATTCCTATGTGAGTACCACTTTATAGGAAATAAATACTTTTTACTTATACTTTTTTGTTTTTTTTGCTAGATAGGCAAGCAGTTGACCACATCTCACCTGATGGAAAGTGAAATTGTGGATGTAACATGCTTGCCTAGAAGATACCTATACTAGATTCTAGACTTGAAAACACCCAGATTGTTCCGTTCGGAGAACAAAGAAGCAATGAGTTCCAGTCCTTCGCTCTACGGATGATTGAAGGTTTGTCTTGTTGTTAGATGGTAAAACACATAGAATACAGATAGACTTGCGACCATACGTCGGAAACCGAGACTTTGCAATTTGTTCTTCACTAACTTACAATCTCCAATTAATCTTTTTGCTCGTCGGTTAATTAGTTTCAAGAAGCTTTACACATTGTGTGAAAATTTAAAGTAATTCGATTTTTTTATGATAATGTAGCGATAGCATACTGGCTCCTGAGATAGGACGTATTCATAGTTTTAGGAGAAGGTTAGTAAGCCGCAGTGGTCCACTAATTTCGTACATTAAGCCGTTGTTATCGGCTCAGTAATAAGTACAGAAATATATTGGAGTCTTGCTCGTTTATATGTGAAAACCCGGCAATATATTTATGCAGGAGTGAAAGAGACAAGAATTTCAACAACAGTTCTAGCACGAATTCTTCCTACTCTGGTACCGCGGTTTACCTTTAGGTACTGGTGCGAGCGTGGCTTGTAGGTTTCCCTCCGAGTCGTATACCCTGACTGCCACATCAGCTATGATGATAAGATCCTCGGATAAAGCCAATCCACCAACTAAACCAAGGTCGCCGTTGCCGATCTGTAAAGAGATTAAAAATAATGTATCTAGGGAAACTTTCTTACCCTTGTGTTATATTTCGCCTTTTTACCCGACTGCGCGACGCAAAGGAGGGTAATGTTTATCAGTATGTATGTTTGTTTGTTCCGTTATGGCATTCTAGAGACCAAACGCGTTTCCCGATTTTGATGTTTATTACGGCCATCGATTTGTCTGAATTGTACAAGTGTCACTAAAGACATGTCAATAAACAAATTTCAAAATGGCCGCCAGACGCCATATTGTGAAAAAAATAAAACTACTTATATGGGTGTCAAGTTTGTGTGTGTGCTAAGTATCTGCACACACACAAACTTGACACCCGTATAATTCGTTTTTTTTTACGAATAAACAAAACACAAGCTCTCAAGTTATCGAGGGTCCTCTCCCTCGATGATCTCGTTTTAGTGCGTTTGTGTGTGTGCATATAAGTGAACAAAACACTATAGCTACGAGTGTGTGGATACCTCTCTCTCGATGTTCCCGTGTTTGTCGAACACAAACACAGTTCTCGCGCCGTTGTCTGCGACGGCGAGCCGTTGTCTAGCGACGTCTGCCGCTACACACACCGGCTCAACTAGCCGGTCCGACCGAATCGTGCGGAGAGTCGTGCCGTCTACGTTTACCTGTATAAAATTTTGTTTTAAACTATCATAGACTAAACTTAAGTTTTGTGCTCAATAAACCATTTTTATTACTAGTGGCTGTGTGAGCTGAAGAACTCTCGCGTATTTTTCAAAATGGCTGAAATATGATTTTTTTTTATGATTGCCAAATAAAAATAAACTGAATCGACAAAAAAATCTGTATAATTATCGAACCTGCTCACAAAATTTCACGAGAATCGGTTGAGAAATGGGACCTGTAGAGGAGAACATCCGGAAATCCGCTGACACAAATCCGCGGAAACAAGCTGAAAATGAGACGCTTCGCGCTCGCTCGGCAAATTATTATTTATTTATTTATTTTGTAGGAAGACTAACAACTATTGTAATACAATATGGCAATTTTAGTATATAACAAAGAGTTAATTAAAACAAACTTCGAATTAGCTGGATGAAATCTAATCGTGTTATTTATTTATCCACCCAACTAAGCCAACGAGCAGTTATATTAGTTGTTAAATCTCTTTTAGCCCTGATACTGTGTTTCTAGTAGACTTACCTCAGTGAGCGTTCGAGTCCTCCAATTGACTAGCACGACGCCTTCGGCGGTCACCGCTATTCCTGTACAACTGCGCCCCGCCAGACCTGAAATAGCACGTACAGAGTTTATTTTTTAAATAAGACTTATATAACAGGAAGTACGTTTATTCTTTTACGCTTCAAATCAATTGTTTACTTAGCCGAAGATAAAATTGAATTTATAGAAAGATTAGTTTTCATATCAAAATAAATATTTGATAATTAAACGCAAGCAATACTTAAAAAAACCGACTTCACCGCTTTATCTTCGGAACTTTGATCATATTAGATGTACTAAACACGCATTATAGACGATATATCAAGAACTACTGATCAGATCTTAATCAATTTTGAATGGGACCAATTGGAAAGCAACATCTTTCAAATAAAAAAAAGACAAAATCTGTTCACATGGAAAAAGTTAAGAGGTAACACACATAAAAAAAAATGCAGTCGACTTGAGTAACTCTTCGTTTTTTGTGAAGTCGGAAAATACAAGGAGGTTTGAGCAATTTTTAACGCGGACACTTTGACGTTCTTTATGTGACATCCACAACAGAATCACGGATATCTATAAGATTATTAAAAAGAACAATTACGTTCTGTATATAGTAAGTCTAATAAACCATTTGAACTGCCCGTTGGTTTAGTTGGGTGAGCGTACGCCTTCTAAGCAGGGGTATCGGGTTCGATTCCCGGCGGGAACACAAGTTTTCTCCTCAAGGAAAATTTTTTTTTGCTTCTGGTTCTGATTGTGTGTGTGATGTGAATGTTTCCGGCACCCAAGATACAAGTCAAAGAACTTAGTGTGTGGCTGTCAGTGTAAATGCGTTTATTTATAGCATTCCCACGTTGAATGGTTATGCTTAATCTCTGTGCAAAGTTTTTGTCAGCACTTGGCGCTCCAAAAATTCTTTATATATCGAATGAGCTCCGGGTTCATACGGTCCCAGCATCCCTAAAACGAACAAATATAATATAGGCACTGCTTTTTGTCAGAAACTACAAATATAGAGGAAGATGAGACGGTGCAAGGGAAACTATGCATCCCAAACCAAGGACCGTCCCACCTTCCATAGAATCAAATGTTAAGATTTAACATCAAATATTTCATGGTGCCGTCCACAGATTTGATTTTGACGTTTACCATCAGGCCAACAACATACTTATTACGATAAGTGTTAAACTTATCATCTTCTTCTTCTAAATATATATAACTCAAAGGTGACTGACTGACTGACATAGTGATCTATCAACGCACAGCCCAAACCACTGGACGGATCGGGCTGAAATTTGGCATGAAGGTAGATGTTATGACGTAGGCTCCGCTAAGAAAGGATTTTGATTAATTCTACCCCCAAGGGGAAAAAATAGGGGATGAAAGTTTGTATGAAACTTTGTCAATTTTAAAATAATACTTCTTAACGCGAGCGAAGCCGCGGGCAAAAGCTAGTAATATATAAAACTCTAAATAACTTTAACGAATATCTTCCTACGGGCCAATTGCCTATATTTCCTTAAACTAAACTAAAATTATATACAGCAAAGAACCAAGTTACTTACAAGACTTGGTAGAGGGCTTGAGCACTTGAGTTACCTATAGGCTCGATGCCTTGTAGGTAACTTTGTTCTTTGCTGTATATAATTTTAGTTTAGTTTAAAACTCTTATCATTAATAATATAAAGAAGCAATTTCTCCTTATTGTTTAATAGTTATTGTGTATGAACTTATTTTTATGTTATGATTTTATTTATATATTTATATTTGTCTTAGACTTTCCGTACGTCACCCTACACAGGTCGAAGTTGCAAACCAGCGCTAAGGCTCTGTTCTCAGCATTATGCTGAGCTTTGCAGACCTTTTCAGGCAAACTATGGAATAACAATAACGTTCTTCGCAATCAGTTTATCATTGAAACAAATATTTGAGACTACACTGTTTACTGTTTTTATTGTCATATAACATGTGACAATTATGTAAGTTAAGTTTGGAATAAATGATTATTCTATTCTATTCTACTTGCCTCTTCACTGGGTTGCATCATAATATAAAAATTCTTACCTTCGTTAACAATATGAGTTTTAAATGCAAAAGTTTCGTCATCCAACACCTTGACTCTGGAGTTTCCTGCGTCTAGAACGTAAATTTCTCGTCGTTTTGGGCATCTGTAAACAAGAAAATAAACTTTTCTGTTGCATCCTAATAAAACAACTTACTCATTTTGTAGAAACAAGAAGTTTGTTGAAACAAAACCAGAGTCAATATTTATTTACCGATTGACAACAATCACCATGTTTTATCTCTAAATGACCATCTTTAGGTAAGTGATGGTGTGGTCGAGGGAAATGAACACGCCAAATCTATCTTACACTCGTCAAGACAATTATATCCTACTAATATTATAAATCCGAAAGTTTGTGTAACTGTGTAAGTGTGTTTGTTCCCTCTTCGCTTTAACGCCTTGGATGAATTTTGAAATGTACATAGCTTATACCTAGGATTAACACATATGCTACTTTTTAACTTGATAATAACGTGCGAAACCGCGGGGCACGGCTAGTAAAGAATAAAATTACTATGAAATGATTAAAGCTTAATTAACAATCAAGGATGCAATGATACTAATATTATAAATCTGAAAGTTTGTGTGTAAATGTGTAAGTATGTTTGTTCCCACTACAAGCTTTAACGGCTGAAAGGATTTAAATGAAATTTGGAATGTACATAGCCTAGGATTAACACATAGGCTTCTTTTTAACATAGCGCGCGAAACCGCGGGGTACGGCTAATTGTCAATAAGAAATACGAGTCAACATGTGTTTGAAACATAAAATGCTTTAAGAAATCCCACCAGAGAAAATAACACCAAGAAACACTCAGGGGAATACATTCTTGACACGACTGCTTTAGAATCGCATTAAACAATAATAAAAATTATAATTATAAGTCACTAGTAGTCGTGTGTGATTTGAATGTTTCCGGCGCCCAAGACACACGCCTTCGTATTTAGAGTGGAGATGTGAGTATTTTTTTACTTTTAATTTTGGCTTCGCAATCTTGTGCATTTAGCAAGTTTCAAGTAATAATATATTTTAAATGTATTATTATTAAATTTCATATTAAAAGTCCTAATCACAGTCAAAGTCAAGTAAAACGGTCAAGGTCCAGTCATAGTCAAGTCATGCCATAGTAAAGTGGTAGAAACTTAACTAGAACTTCTAATGGAGTTTTGAAGCGAAGGTGAAAATAACGTTTTTCAACTTTGTATGATTTGCCTGCACCTATATACGTTTACTAAGTATTAACGGTTAATAATCCACCATTATTACACATTAACACTAGAAGAATCACAGGTTTTGGAAAATTATACAAAATCAACAACGCCATTTTTTCGCTTTCGCGGCAAAAGTCGAGCTGTGAGTTTGAAAGCGTTTACTTATGCACAGCAAAAATACACACAGTTACATTATGTATGACGTCATAACTATAGAGTATCCTACCCACCTCGCCACAGCGACGGGTTGGCTCAGTTGTTCCTTGCCGGTGCCTCGAGAACCCCACACAAGCAAGGGAGCGTGTTGTTGAGACGCACACACGCGTAAGGGAGAGTCTCGCACCGCGCGGGAAAACACCAGAACTCTGAGAGTGATGGTACCGGCCGTCCATGGACGCATTGAGATTCTGGAAATAGATTAAAAAACTGTTTAAAACGTTATCGTTAGCCGTTATAACGGAGTTCTAGCTTAAAGCTCTTGAATCCATTGACGGAATAATTAAGACTCATTGACGATATTACCTAAGCTTTTTGTCTAAACCGAAGTCTCGGTCATTTACGTAAGCAATTTCGGACAGTGATACCCATTCACTCTAGACTTGAAGACACCCAGATTGTAAGAACAGACTGAAAAAACTGTTAAATGACAAATGCTTTTACCCAATTTCACAATTTTTGAATGACTCATTGTAACTTATAATTTGTAGTTTCAGAATTGGTTAGACATATGTTATTATCCTGATATAACATATTATAATGTGCATTTTCATTGACTTAAATTATTATATCTTCCATCTTTTTTTTATAACTATATATTCACTTTCGACGATGCTTATGCTGACAATATTCTAATTATTTATAATGACCGATTATGTATATTGTATTTAGTTATTTTAAATTGAACTCGTGCAATTCGCGATTGCTCGAGTTGATTCCCCCATCTCCCCAGAACTGCCCGTTCGCGTAGTTGGGTGCACGTTCGTTTTCTAACGGGTATCGGGTTCCATTTCCGAAAGGAACATATCGAAATCTTGTGTGTAGAAAAGAAAGAAAAGTTATCTTTAAGCTAAGGATACGCTACATTTTCAACCGCATTGTTGCTGGTTTCCATAGAATTTGGTTCAAATGCTTGTCTATAAATAAATGGCGAAAATTGCTTTTCTAGGGGCTATTGCTTTTCTTCAGTTATAGGGGCTAGGTTTCGTATCTTCTACACTCAGTGTTTACTACACTAAGGACGCATTAGGCTCGAACGGACGGCGTGCGGGGACGCGGGCGCCTCTTTCTCTCGTGCAGCGGTGGCCGTGCCCGCGTTCCCCCCAGCGTCCGAACTCCATCTGTTTGAGCCAAACGCGTTTAGTGTGTAGGAGCTATAAAGAGTACCTGTATATTCCGGTGTCCAGATCAGCAACGGTGCAAGGCAGGGGTGAGTCGTCGATGGTAGCGGCGGCGGTGACGGGGTCGCCGCCCGTGCTTCGCGCCTCGCCGTGGTAGTCTACCGTGTGGAGAGTCACGACTGTTTCTAGCCCGCACACGCAAGCAGATTCTGAAATAATGTAAAGTGAAAATAAGCATAAAACCGTCAAGGAGGGAAAGGAGGCCATTGCCCTGCAGTGGGACAGTCACGGCCAATAATAATAATACAAGTATTTTATTTTAGTTATAGCAGTATCACAGGGGTAGCGTATAACTGAGCATAACTCAGTACACGCCGAGACGTTGGACTGTCTACGTGCGTACTCGACTGATGAAGGAGCACCGACTGTCCCGAAACTAGTCTCGTAATAATGCGAGAAACCAACCATGAGTGAAATCGTAAATCCTAAATACATAACTGTGTAGGTTCCAACGATAGTGGATCGGTGCGGGAGAGTATGCACCGCGAACAATTAACGTGACATTAGCAAACCCCTCCCGCATAATAATTAAAACTTACATTAAGTAATAAAAGGCTTATATCACTAATAAACACATCTGCCTTTACTATCATTTACCCAGTATAAAGTAAAAAGCCTACGAAATAATTGATCCCATTTGGCCACGGCCATGTGATATTTTTTCCAACCTGTATTAGGGAGAACAAACACTCAAACAGTTTTTATGCTCCACAGTCAAGCATTTGACTACATCTCTCTTGATGGAAAGCGATGATGCGGTCGAAGAATATCAAATTGTAGATGCTGCATGCCTGCCTAGAAAATACCTATTCTTTCATGACTTGAAGAATCCCAGATTATGCTGTTCGAGAACAAAGATTCGAATATTGAGTTCCACTCCTTCGCAGTATAGATGATAGACGTAGAAGAGAAACGTAACAATGGTAAAAAACCTTATTATATGACGTTAGGTCTACAGAAATAGAAAACACCAATTTACTTGATAATTGTCAGTTGAGCTTATTAGTACTACTTACCTAAAGTCAAAGTACAAAGGCCAGGGAAGGTAGTGCTAGTCCGGACCCGTCCCAGCGCAGCCAGCGCCTCGGTGAATCGTTGCTGAGCGTCATTATGTGCGAAGTCCACAGCTAAGAAAGCGTTTTCTCTCGGTTCTGCGAGGGCAGCCGCGTCGCCTAAACGAGCACCTAAAGCTGCAGCGCGACTACTCACTTCCCGGACTTCGACCTGTTGTTGGAGACCAGAACATTCTGCTTCAACCTGGAAACATAAAATAAAACTCTCAATGATCGAACTGCCTGTTCGCTTATTTTGGTGCACGTTCGCCTACTAAGCAGTAGGTTTTGGGTTGTCTCCCCAAGGGAAATTTGTATTTCTGGTTCGGGGTGTTATTGTGTGTATGATGTAAATGTTTACGGCACCCACGACACAAATCGTCGATTTGTGGGGTTGTGAGTGTGAAAGCGTTTATGTTAATAGTCACTATTGCCCGATGCTAGGACTACTTCACAAGATGTTTAAATTTCGCAAATTATGATTTAGGTACCATTATTAAAAATTTTAATTATGTAAAATGCGCATGTAGGTTATAAAGCTAGGTCACATTTCAGCAATCACTTAGCTGTAACGTAACTAGATACCAACTTCCTCATAGCAGCAAGTAAATATTAATTGCAGTATTTTATAGTCAATTATAAATATTTGCTATATAATACACAACGTGAAATTGTGTCAACCCTATCCGAGACACACAAATTACAATCCATTAGCAACTTGAGACGCTCAACTTTCACTCATTGTGACAACTCGCCGCAAACAAAACAATTATAATTACACAATTTGCATAAACTCACTTTGGCTTTTTCGGCGTCAATCAACTTAAGCTGTTCTTCCAGCAACTTTCGCTTGTGAGTGGCGGCGGCAGTTGCGGCGGATTTTAATTCATTATGTCTCTTGTCTATAGCAGCTTTTAGTTCGGCGAAATGTCGGTCGATAGCTTCGTCCGCCGCAGTCGCTGCGGCTTCGAGTCTTCGCAATTCGCTGGCTACAGCATCTCTGGCGGAACCCAACTTGCTAAGGCATTCGTTCGCTCTGTACAGAAGTATCTCTGACATTCTTTTCAAAGCGATCGAGAAAGGTACAACGGTGTGGTCGCAGGGTGTATCGCTGTGAGGCCCGTCAGCGCAGTGGCGGCAGAACACGCAATCACAGGTCTCGCAGAAGAGCAGCTCTCGACCGGGATGCGAGCTGCACTGAGGTATGACTTCTCTGCGCTGTCTTGCCATTAAATCTAAGAGTTGGTTCACGAGAAATGAAGGGGGCAATGCCGCGACACCCCCTCGAGGTATATTGATCAATTCTCGACAGATCGGGCATCGGAAGCTGTTAGCGTTTCTGTTTTGCGAAGCAGCTATTCGCGTGAGGCAGTGTAAGCAGACTGTGTGTGAACACGGCAGTAATTTCGGCGTGTGCTCGCCTCCATCGTATGTGCCTGGAAATAGGACAGCTTCCTTAATAAAACTTTATAGTTGTGCGAGGAAGACGGGTAAGGTAAACAAACGGTTTTTAAAGTTTAATTAGTTCCATGACAAAATGCTTCGCAAAAATTCAAATCAATAATGTATTTCTTTGTTTCATTAGCCAACTAATATAACACGTTTTTCCTTATACATATTTTGAGATAAATCAAATACCTACAGTATTATACATATATACGCTTGACTGCGTCTAATGGAAATACGATTCCTGTATCCACATGAGAAGTATTTGTTCTTGGGGCCAATAGATAGATCTACTATCCCACGTAGTTGGGTAGTACCACAGTTAATAGCTTATCGTGTCTTGTTGACGGACGGACGGGGTTGGCGCTCAATTGATTGATTCCCTATTTTAGTTGGCTGTCTACAACTGGCTGTTTTACTTTTGTTTTTAAAATTAATAAATAGAAGTTGTTAGTTTTTATTCTCATTATTTACTTCTATCTGCATTATATAATTATACATTATTTTGGTTAATTGTTTTCATTTTTAGTTTTATGTTTGTCATAAATATTTTTATATGTGTATATAACAAGTATTCCTGTATGTATTATAGTTATTTTTTATGTAAGTATATTATATGTTATAGGTATTATCGTTTTTGTTTGTTTTATGTATTTAGATTTATTATTGGATAAATATTTGTTTAATAAGTTTACTCACATTTATATATCACCCGCAGGTTTGCCTGAAAATCAGCGTCGAGTTTTGTGCTTGACTTTTGTGCTGAGGCAAACCCATTTCGGCATGCATAATATATGTATAATATATAAATATTATATCATTAATTATTAGTTCATAAGTGTTTCACTGTTATTGTTATTTGTAATATTATTATTTTTTGCTGTGTCGAAATAAATTATTTTTCTTTCTTTCTTTCTTTCTTTCTTAGCCAATTTGCCTGTTTGAGAGAGTATCAGACAAGTATTTTGCCGTGAACCAAACAATTAGGGCTAAAGCACAAACGATTACTCTAAGCATTTACAACATATAGTTGCTTTTCAGTAGTTCAGTAGCTGGATGCATTCGCTTAGACCGGTCTTCCGTGAAACTTCCAAAAATGCAACGTAGTCGACGCAGTAGAAATATCGTCGCTGTTGAGAGAATCGTGTGTGGTTTAGATATCACTAAGTGAAGTGCTTATGACAGTGGGTAATGTGTAAGACAAAGTAGAGCAGTGTACTAACATAAACACGTGCCACAGGTGAGGAAGCTCTCGTTAAAGTCCTCATAGTTGATGGAGACGGTCTCGACGAGCGTGGAACTCATGCTCGCCATCCCGACGCCCAGCCGTGAGCTGTCGTAACGTCAAACATGTAATGAACATACAATATATTACAATACTATGTTATAATCAAACAGTACATTTAGCTGGGAATACACATGCTATCGTAAAAAGTAGCGGGCATACTATAATGGTACCTACGAATGTTTTATCAGTATTACACACATTTGTCAGATGAGTGGCACTCCTTGTCGTTTCATCACTCTAACGACTTTTTGACCATTCAGTAATCTTAATGTTTAAATGTATGCAAATGCCCGTTCGCTTAGTTGGGTGCGCGATAGCCTTCTAAGCAGGGTACCGGGTTCGATTCCCGGAGGAAACACAAGTTTTATACCCAAGTAAGAAATGTTTCTGGTACTGGTTGTGATTGTGTGTGTGTGTGTGATGTAAATTATTCCGACACCCACGACACAAGTCATCGAACTTAGTGAGGCTGTGAGTGTAAAAGCGTTTATGTTTATTTGCTTGCCTGCGTGATAGACCAGCAGGCCGCATCTCCAATGTATCTCATGCCTTTGTGTGAGATAAAGGCATGACTGTGTATTCCTATTCATAGTATTATATATAAATATAATAATGTACTTTTGTACCATGATAATAATAGACGTCGTTATGTTGACATTAGAGGCCTGATTGATTATCAACACATTAATATTATGATTTATAGGACAGTAACTCTGTTTGTTACCTTTTTACGGCTAAACAACTGGTATTGACAAAATTTTGTAGGTGGTTAGATTAAATCGTGAAGGACATAAGGTTTTTGTATCCAGATTCCTCACCTTACACTACATGAACGCAGTCAAAGTCGCAGGACATAGTTATTGTGTTTTATATGTACAATACTCATATTATTTTGCAATGATATCAGAAGCCAACTCTTGTATCTTTTGGCTTTAGTTCTCTAGTTAATCTTCAATAATAATTTATGCAGCTTGGTACTTGAAAATGTGCTATTACATTAGTAAATGAGTACATGTGCCAAGAAAATGTGAATGCAGTATACTTCGAATGATATCAAAATTGTTGGCTAATATGCTTATCTTCCCAATATCAAATTATAAAACAAAACACTATAATTATAGCAGAATGTTAGGCGACAAAAGATCCTATAGGTTCCTAGGTTTTCAAGAATCATTATGATGAAATCGGTCACCGACGTAATCCGTAAGCCTGTCGGTTTTCTATCGTTTGCATTTCGGAGAGTGTGCGCTGGAATTACACGAGATAAGGGGCCACCGGTGTGGTTGATTTGCCCATACAATAGTAATACCAAAATTATTTATAATTCAAGCATATTACCACCATATTGCTGTTATTCAGATTAAAAACATATTAATCTTGGTTCCTGGATAGTTTTTATTCCAAAATAATTACCTACAACGAAATATAAACCAATCGATTTTCAAACATTATTACGACGTAAATGTCGCATGTTAAACTTATTCTTTTGTATTAAAAACACATTTCTATTGTCATTACAACAGGAACATAGTTTATCATTTCAAAGTACTATTAATAAAAAAAACAATGACTAAACATTACATTTTATTAATAATTTTTGGTACTACGGCACCTATCATAATTTCTAACAAATTTTGTTCGGTCGGTAGTGCTATCGCATCAAGCATGGGCACAGTTTGCCAGTTAAACAGAGGCAGGAATATAGCGACGGAGTTTTGCAATCGACTCGTTTCACAAAGTCCCCGGCTTCTTAATTCCAGCAAGCCCGTTTTACCATCTAACAACAACACATACAGTCAAAAGTCATCCATTTATGGTTGACATACCTCCAGCTCGCTCGAAGCGTTTCGCTTCTTCGTTTATCATACGTACTGCGATGGAATGGAACTCAATGCGCAGGCAATTCTTTGTTTCTTGAACGGTATGAGTCTTCAAGTCAATAGTGAATAGGCATGCCTATTAAACATTAAATAAAAACATATCTTATTCAATAACTAGTAACATTTCAATCTATTAATGCAACATTAAGATCAAGGAAAACAAGTTATATCTAACTGTATTAGAGTAGGTACGTATAGAAGAATCCCATAAAAAAGGCAGCAATGCTTCATAATTTATTACATAACTGTTTTATTTATATCCATGATGAAATATCTATGACGGTTTATAAACCTGTTCCATTGGTTATAAATAATTGATGTTATGCTTCAGTACACAAAAGGTTCATAGCCTATTATCATGCTAATCCACAATTAGTTTGGAGATTTGGACGGGTGACACAGGTTAAATAGCTTTTTAGTCTCATTTTTGTATCATGTGCCCCATTTCCGATCTTAAAAACCGATCATAGAAGTCAACAATAATTTAAACGCAAGCAAAGCTTAAAAAAAACCGACTTCACCGCTTTTATTTTGGTTATGGCTTGATCGATTTCGATAAAAATAAGAGACCACCTCTGAAGTATAATCTACCAAATAAAAATAAAAATAAAATCGATTCATAGTTGGCGGACATATCGCGTAGCATACATACAAAAAAAAAGATAAAGACGAATTTACCTCTTTTTTTTAAATGCCTAAGAAATCATCACGTATTCCAGTCACTATAAACTGAAACGATAGTCTTTCTAGATCAACTGCCTGGCTTATTTGGGTCGCATTCGCCTTTTAAGCAACGGGAATGCAGTTCGATTCCTGGTGGAGACACATGTTTTCTCCCAAAGGATTTTTTTTGTGTTACTGGTGTGATTTTGTGTGTGATGTGAATGTTTCCAATACCCACAATAAAAGTCATCAAACTAAGTGTGAGGATGTGAGCGTGAAAGCACTATTACACCTGTAAGTGGTGATGTAGTTAAAGGTCGTAAACATGTTAGGACTAGAATGACTGGCTCTCAACGATAGTTGCCGGAACACCACCATTAGAGCTTTGTGACATATCCTACTTGAGGGTGGTCTATTGGATTAAGGACAAAGATGCCAGCAGAATAATTAGGCGTTAAAGACATAGTGGCAACCATATCATCGGCGCAAGGTAGCTAGCCTCTCGTTTTTTTATCGGATACATTTTGGAGAGTATGCCAAGGAACTACACGATCTAGTTCCCGCATCCCCGTTCTATCATCGGACGAGCAGACAAATTAGTCCGATGACATTCAATAAATGCGGAAAAAAAGCGTTTTGCTTCCACCTTCATTGTGCGAACCGTAAAGGAATGGAACTCCTTGCCTGAGTCGGTGTTTCCTGATGAGTACAGTATGGGAGTCTACAAGTCAGGAGTGAATAGATATAGGCAAGCTTGCTCCATCGTCGCTTACTATCAGGTGAGATAGTGGTCAAAAGTTTGCCTAACTTGAATAAAAAAAATCCTAATTTGTTATCACAACCAAATCTAAATGGAGGAGTGCAGTAAAAAGCCACAGTAATTAACTAATTTACTAAACATTTGCAGATATTATAGGTCATGATTATTATTATGCAAATGACCAGTATGATTTTTTAAGTCAGTAAAAATAAAATTTTATCGCTAACATTTTAGATGAACTATAAAACCGTTGTAAGTCCTATATCAGATATAAAATACTACAAAATACAAGTAATCGAAGAATTTATGTATATATTCAGTAATTATAGATTTTTTATATGTATATACAAACATTAATATACCGAGTTGTCCGTAACATAAAACTCACATGAATCTTTGAAACATTATATCTTGAATGAAACAACAAGCACTAAATGATATGAGAATTAAATTACACTAAGCAATTATCATTAGCAGAGATAAGTTCAATTACAAAACCAACACAAGTCAGTAATGTGAGATAATAAGCTCAAAACTGGCGACATGTGAATCAACCAATCAATGCAGATTGCTCTCGTTCCATTTGATTGCCTCCAATTAATGGAGCATAAAATTATGTATGTCCATTACATACCATGTTGTATATGAGGTATATACAATGCTTTAATATGTATGTATCTAGCATGTATGTTTTTACCTGACTGCGTAATGCAAAGGGGGGTAATGTTTATCAGCCTATATATTTTTGATATTACTTTGAGGTGCTCTAGAGACCAAATGAAGATTTTTATGATTCTTTTATCAATCAATTTGTCTTATTTGAACTGCCTATTGGCTTAGTTGATAGTATGTTTGCCTTCTATGCGGGTATCGGGTTCGATTCCCGCCGGGAACACAAGTTTTCTCCACAAGGAAAATTTGTGTTTCTGGTTTTTCAAATCAAATCAAATAGTTTATTGCTAAGAATGTAGGTAGGATTACAGAGTTGTTAAGATTAATATAAAAGTTCCTGTACAATATACCGCCTTCAGAGGTGTGCAATATTAGAATAATTTATTAAATTTATAATAATTAAAAATATATACATTTTAAAGATTTTAAGATAAATTAAACATTATTATGTCAAATTAATTCTATTTATGTCAAATGATTAGTGTAAATGTCAATAATAATTATAAATAAGTAAGTACAGTTAGAGCTAAAACAGTTGTTTACTATATCACATGTCATAAATTAATATATTTTAATTCTAAATAATCTTTAACATTATAAAAACATTTAGACATTAGCCATTTTTTAAATTCCTTTTTTAAATTTATTTTTACACAATGTTTTAAACTTGATGGCAACTTGTTGTAAATTAAAATTGTCATTACGTAGGCGTTTTTCTTAAACATTAACATAGGTTGTGATTGTATATATGTGATGTGAATGTTTCCGGCACCCATGACACAAATCATCGATAATCATCTATAACAATTTAAAGTTGGTCATCAATCATTCTCACTTTTATTTTCAATACTTATAATAATGAATTTATTAAATGCAAGCTTAAACCGACTTCATCGCTTATATTTCGGTTTTGGCTTGACCGATTTCGATAAAATTTATATGGGACCACCTCTGAAGTATACTCTACCAAAGTCAAAAACAATCATCGAAATCGATACATAATTGGCGGTGGTAGTTGTGATGACAAGGATATTAATACAAAATATGTTATTATTATATTAATAATATGATAAGCATAATACAAGATAATAAAGGTTTTGGTCAAATTAAAAATGAGTTCATTAAATGCTTACATAATGTAATATTGTATAATCCATTTAAATTATGTTATTTTTAACCGAGGTTTTCAATTCATCAGATTCTTTCTTGTTTTATGAATGTTACCTCAGAACTCCTTTATTTATTAATTGATTTGAAGAGTTATTATTTTGTTTCAAATACGTTCTAGTTGGTCCCATTATAATTTGATAATTAACTGATGAAGAGTTTCGGAGATATTTGCAAATCAAGTCAGTTATTTGTTTTTCTGGTTCTGGGTGTAATAGGTGTGTGATGTGAATGTTTCTGGCACCTATGATACAAGTCTTTAAATTTGTGTGGGGCTGTTAGTGTGAAAAAAACACATATACCGTATATGTGTTTTTTTCACACTAACCATTTTAAATTGTACAACAAATGACAATACACTAAACTAGGCCCAAGTTGTACCTATAAAAAAGAATAATTTATGGTGTAAGAGCTAATCAGTAGATCCTCTAAAGCTCATTATTACAGTTAATGAATAAAACTAACTTATTTCACAAACTGATAACAATTTCCGGTGTCAAGGAATTTTTGTATTTAAACCAGTCCATAAGATTTTACATATTTTTAATAACATAGCATTTTATATGAGAACTTAGAGGAAGTATTAGATCATGTTTCTATTTATTGTTTATTCAACATACCTATTGTCATTCAATCAATTAGAGTACTTAAGAATGTATAGTAGGTTTACTATTTGTTTTTATCTTTTGTAGACTGAAAATGATCATTATTTTCTTATTAAATGAAAATATATTTTGATCCTAAATTCTAATTCCCATTCGTGGTATAGGCAATACGGCTTGCAATAAGTCTCGCTAAGGGTGTATTGTGCATTTCCCCCTGACATCAACTACCCAAGCCATTCCAGCTCTTATATTTAGAGTAGGATAGTTCTAGGTTGCCAACTAAATTGTTCCTATATAGGTGTTTTAGATGATGGTGATGTTAATATATGCAAAAGTTCAATTCAACCCTACCCTCAATTGTCCTATAAAGCACATTAAAAGGGCTTACATTGTTTAATTTTTTAAATTAATTTTATCAGTTTACCATTCCTACATTCACTTTTCGTTTATATTTCCATCCAAAGGTTGTCCGGAAGAGATCACTCTTAACGATAAGACAACTCATTGTACCTATCATAATCAAATCAAAATCATATATTCACATGGGCTACAAAGGGACTTCTATCATTCTCTTTAATGACACCAAAAGATTGTATTGTATACATTCTTCCTATTTAATTAATTTTAAGCCTACATGCGGATCACAATCTCTCGGTGTCACATGGACATGCTTGCTAAATACCTAGTTAAGCTCTTAATCTAACCATACATAGAAACACCTTTGCTTGCATATATTTTACCCATTGAATGCAGGAAACAGACTGAATATAAACACTTAAACATAAACGCTTTCACACTCACAATTAGTTCTATGACTTGTGTCATGGGTACTGAAAACATTCACATCACACACACTATCACAACTAGAACCGTATGTTCCTTGTGGAGAAAACTTGTGTTCCCACAGGGAATCGAACCTAATACCCCTGCTTAGAAGGGGAATGCTCAATCAACTAAGCCAACGGGCAGTTCAATAATACTAACTAATATTAAATATTGTAGGCATTATGGTTGAAAAAAATCAACGAAAGGTCAGTGACCAACAAGCCTTGTCTTCCGATACCTAAACCACTCCAACACTATATTCTCACGGTAATGTTATAAAAACTTGAAATTATATTTAAATAATTCATGCAAAAAAACATTCAGAGGTCATTGCCCTTAATCATTATACTAAACTAGCATGTTTAGGTACTAGATTAGAAAATCTTAACATTAAGGTCTGCACAAGCATGAATTAAGTAACTAATAAGATTAATATATAATTAAATCAACAAGGTCCTTGAATATTAAGCACATGAGTGGTGTAATATGTATTGGATGTATGGAAAGGTGTGAAATACAGAAGTAAACTCATGTGGTCATGGGAGAAGCATGTAAATGTCCATGTGTGTATGCTTCATGCAAACTGCCACAGACAATTAATTAATTACTGGATGAATTGGCACCGATTGTCGGACATTTGGTGTATTAGGGTGCGTGTAGCGAGTTATGACAAGCGAAATTTGTAGGACCTAGCGTGCTTCACTGTTTTTGTAGGCAGAATAACATCCGATTTTTTTTAAGTCCGTGGGTTCTAGATGGAAAATAAATCTATGTGAATGTAAGCAAGTTTAGTAAGTATATAATTATTAAGTAGCTTTTTGTTTTAGGTAGTTATGACTAGAAAGGTATGTAATACTCACAGGAACGAGCAACAATACATGGACGCAATGTGAGGAACAATTCGTGGTGGACAACTGGCAGTCCTTTTATCTCATTTTACGTCCGTTACACTACACTGTACTATTTTTGCCGATTTCAGTAAAATACGTCCGCATAGACGCGATACAGTAAACGTAAACACATTATTTTTAACACTCGAAGCTCACAAAAATAACTCGACGCAACATTCAACCGATGCAAGCTTGTTATAGCGCGAAATAGAAGTAATAATGCCGATTTACAAAAACAATAAAACCAAAATGCTATTTCGTAATCGATCGATAGTACGAAACTATTCTCATGACAAAGAAATTGTGTTTAGGAGGTCGTTCTGTATTAGCAAGGGTTGGGATAGCACTGGAACGAGGAATATTCTACTATTTAGTGTTTACTGTAAGAGTTTACATAATTGCTGGGTTTATTTCGCGTATATATTAATTTTAACACCACTTCGCGTCGACCATTAACCTTACCAAAACATTTTTTTATTCATTTCTGTAGCTGACAGCTGTCAAAATTGTCATTTCGTTCTTGCTTGACACTGACAGTGACAGTTGTTCGAAAGTCTTTTTCACAGTAATTGCCATACTGGAAATATAAATATAAATCAAACTTGCTACTAGCTTATTTTTCCAAATGTGCAGAAAACAGAGTATGTGCTTACATTGTGTATACGGAAAGCAGTAAATTTGCCATTTCAAATAAAGTGTAAACTCCGTTGCGCCTCTTCGAATGTTTTGTGATAGACAGTCTTACGATCTTACTTATATTAACAATTGAAACTGTCACAATCAATATTTTCGAATACATATGGTAATACAATATAAAATGTAGGCCGGCTCAAATCTTTCAAATGATCGTTTCCAAATGTTAAAGAATAGACTACTTATAAATTCCTATGTTTTAAAATTTATTCGGTAGGTATATCTGTTTTATGTCACTTTCCATCAGGTGAGATAGCGGTCAAATGCTTGCCTATCTAGTATAAAAAAATGTGTGATCATGAAATAATCCAATGGCATTGTTATTCAATGTTACTAGAATTCTAGACTACTGGACTTGTTTTTTTCTTCTCCGAGTTTAATTTAAAGTTCACTTTTTACACAGTCGAGTTTTTCAAATATAACCTACCTAAGTATTTACATTTTTTAACTTTTTTCTAATAATGAGCAGCTCATGAAATTATATTTTTCCAAATATTTTCAGCTTTATCAAAACCTCGTGAGATTCCTTACAGCATTTTTAGCTTAACGTTTTGGGTATGTGAATACCCGATTAACTTTTTAGATTTGCTTTATTTTAGGAGTGCTTGCTCTGACCCCTTATTACGTATCGTTGTTGCGAGTAGTATCTATTTAAATTAAGCAAAAATGAACCTTATTTCTGAGTAGTTATATCATGTTTTAATTGAAACCATTCGCAACAGAGATATGTTCGATTTTTCTAAGCTAGCACTGTATTTATTACCCATACTTTTTTACTCATATATCGTGTGTCGTCATATCTCACCACATCACAGCTCGGTATCACACATGGTATCACAGTAGGTATCTAGTAGTATCACAGATTACTGTAGTATCATCAAGGTCAAACAAATCAAATCAAGTTTATTTTTATAAACACGCACGCGCCAGTCAGTAGTCATTTAGGTATTCTACTTATTGAACGCATAGTTTTTTGTAGATTGTTTATAGACACCGTATAGATAAAAAATGCGAGATGAAGTCCAAATATTTAAGTGATGCATGTATAATCATACCATTGAAAACGAGAAATATACGGCAAGTACCTAACTACTTTAGTTGTTTATTAAGTGTCAGTAATCCCAAGCTCCAAAAGGTACGAGTAGAAGTACCGTAGCATGCCTTTACAGCTTGTTTTTATTCTTTCCAGCCCAGCCTTATTAAATATATACTATGAACACAGTACTATTATTTATTCTGTGACCTAACGTGATTTTACAATCTTCAACCACATCCCACAACATAAGTAACTCGAAAAGGAAAAATATATGTACTTGCTTATATTTTAAAACATAAATTTCAGAATTTTATTACCTAACTTACACGTGTACCTAACAGCAAGTGTTTTTGTTTTGTTCGAAATATTCTTCTACGTATATAATTTGTTATGTTGAATGAGGATTTGGCGGGGAATTCAAAATCCTTTTTTTTTTCGGTCGGGGATAAGTCTTTTTGTAACTCGGTCTGTCCCTTTGTCTGTTTGTTACTTCATCGCGTCTAAACCTCTGAGCTGTTCTTGTTGGAATCTGCCCCCTGATTCAGAACGATACCTTACCGAATCAATACGATTGAATAATTTTCTCTTTAAAAATACAGTTTTTCGTACGATAACTGATCGTACGGTAACTCGAGTTATCGTATGGTTTTGAATCAGGGGGCTGGTAGAGATAGTGAAGATATTATAGGGTACTTTTATCAGCCGACCAGCGAAGCCGCGGTAACGGTAATTTTATTTGATACCTTGATCATAAAACTAGGTAACTAATTATATTCCATATGTATTAAATTTGGCATTATATAAATGTATGCATAAACAGAAATATTTTTGAATTTTCAGCAATGTCCATCAGAGGCTATTCTCCGCTCAAGCACTTCCAAAAGATGTCAAACCATTCGAGTCTATCCCAGGCCTCTCTTCTATTCCACTTTTGGGGCCTTTGCATCATTTTCTACCTGTGATCGGTGGGTATTGTAATAATAAGCGAAAGTTCTTCTGCCTATCCACGTACAGACGTGTCTATGAAGCAATTAAATAACAATAATTAATAAATAATAAAACTCTAATAATAATATTTCGTAATTCTCTCACTAGACTATTAGACCAAAAGAGTTCCGGTTTTAAAATATATACGAGACCTAAATGACTCATTATTTTATTTTGTTTTTCTTTATGTTTAGGTATGTTATGTTTTATTACTCGTAAGACCAAGAAACGGACTATATAATAGACGGTTCTGCATTTTGTACTGCGGTATATTCTGCTTAGGCAAAATGTGTGCTTCACACCGCTGCCAATGTAATAAGGTGTATTATATTGCCAACCAGCTTGGTCACCATGGTCATATCATATTTAGTACATGAGTAGTGCAGGAAGGACACCCGCTATGCCAGTCTCAATTACGTCATCCGTTGGGCTTTCTCCAGTGTTGGCTGTGCGGCTATTTTAGAGCCCAGTGGTCCTGATGGTAAGACGCTCGTTTCGTGGGAAAAGGACAGGCGTGGGACGTTACCCGTGTAGACACCTATGAGCCGTCTCATCTTTCAGACTTGTATAAAGGCTGAATGGTGGCAGAATCAGCAAAAACCTCAAAGGGCGCAAATACAGTAACAATTATAGTGGATTTAACGTATTTGTTTGACGGACTACGAATTAAATATATAATGGGAATGAGTTCCCTTTTCCCAACTTAAACCGCCGACCCTTAAAATTCTGATAATTTATATTTTCGAAACCAATTTTATTAATTTAGGCACATAATGTTCGTAGAAGAATATGGCAACGAATATGCATACTTCCCATAATTATAACGATAGAACCCTTAGGACTTAAAATACGCAAGTTTAATCTGTAATAATGTCATATTCTCTACACACAGGTGAAATCGGTCCAGACGGACAATTGTTTAGCAAATTCGGAAGCTTGCGTGCTAAATATGGCCCAATCATGAAAATGGCCGGCGTATTTACCAGAGCGAACTTCGTGTTTCTTTTCGAGCCAGAGCATTTTGAACAGGTAAGTAACAATTTGGGGAAACAGTCAATAAATCTTTGATTGATTTATTGAAAATTATCATAAACATCAATCAAACATTTATTGACATACATTTAGAGAGTACATCCGTTCGAACCTAATGTGTAAAGTTTGTAGCAATATCAGCTATAATAACTGCCTACCTCGATACACAACACTCACGATATCAGTAGATATATGGTGATTCAAATCGCGACGAGACGTAAACATGCACTTTTTTGCAAATGGTTTCCATCTTCACGGATCAGGAAATTCGGATGCTTATATACATATAAGCATCCGAATTTCCTAAGAAATATACATCTTTCTTTGTTACAGGTATACAGAGCGGAAGAGACAAATCCACTTCGACCTGGCTTTCAAACCCTTACATATTATAGGGAGGAGATGAGGCAGTCAATATTTCAAGGAGTTTACGGATTAACGACTGCGTAAGACATTATAAATCTTCTATCTATATATATATAAAAAAATATATATATCTCTGTTTACCTTGGTCACGTAACTTGAGAATGACTACTGATTTTATCCATCTTTTTTTTTGAGTTTTCTTATATTTTGTAAAAGGTTCTTACGGCGATAAAAAATTAAGAAATTGCGCAGGAAATGGGAAAATTTCAGAAAATTAAAGGCGATTCTTACTTAGCTTCAACGATTTTCATAAAATGTGTTATGTCGGGGGCGATAAATTGATCTAGTTAGGTTTTATTTTTAGAAAACGTCGTTTTAGCCGAGCAATGCTCGGTCATTCAGGTACTTTAAAAGAATGCTACGGACAATTTCTTTTGAATTGTAAGGATGACGGCAATTTGATATGTAAGAAACTGGGCAGCTTTATGTTTGCTTTGAAAAGGCAAGACAATCAGTACCTATCCGTAGAAGGTGCATTAATTTCTTACAATGGGTATGTGTCGCCAGTTCTAAGTTATGGACTTATAATATGGGTGGTTAAGGTTGACTCAGAATTGGTTTACAAAATTAATAATAATTTCAAAATAAACAAAGAGTGGTTTTTTTAATTAATGCAAATCACTATTTAGACAATGCAAGATCGTTCCTTTACCATGTTTTGTTAGCTAAAAGTTTATCCCAAGGTGATTTATAAGGGATTTGCAAAATAATTAAACGCAAGCAAAGCTTAGAACCGACTTCACCGCTTTATTTTCGGAACCTTGATCAGATATTTTAATGTAATAATCACGCATTATTTACGATAGCTCAAAAACTACAGATCAGATCTTGATCAAATTCAAATGGGACCAATGGAAAGAAACAGCTTTCAAACAAAAAAAAATTTAAAAATCGGTTCACGTGGAAAGAAGTTATGAGGTAATTAATACACATAAAAAAAAAATTGTCGAATTGAGTATCTCCTCCTTTTTTGAGAAGTCAGAACAGAAGTTTAGAAAAATGCATGTGTATAGATAGATGAACTTATAGATTTTTCTTTTGTAATGGTTTACAATAAATTACTGAAACATTTGAAGAATTTAAAAGGAAATCACTTAATAGCATTAAGCTTAAGACATGGACAAGAAACTAGTGTGATAGAATATATAAATTGTAAATAATTTTGTGCATGCAAAATAGATAATAATTAATTGCTAAATATGTACGACTAAAAACTGAATATGTCAATGTATATATTATGATGATGTATTCTGACAAACAAACAATTAATTGATTTACTGAAAATATATATATTTCTTGCAGACAAGGACCACAATGGCGTGAGTTTCGCACTAAAGTCAACCCTGCTTTGTTGAAGCCAAAACTTATAAAGCTTTACGCCCCGGGTCTTGAAGAAATCGCTGATGATATGGTCGCAAGGTATGTCATAAAATTAATCCGTTATATAATTTTGAAGCGATGACAGCGCTATGAATTCTGACACGAGGAGCCATACTGTTCACCTGGTGTCTTTATTCCAAGGTGAACATGTATTGAGACTTATATTTTTTGCTTACCTGGTTTGTATCATCTATAATATAGGTGATTAATGATTGCGAGTTTGTTTTTATGTAATTGCGCGAGCGACGAGACGAGCAAATCACTCGCCTGGCTCGATGGCAAGATGGTAAGCGTCATGCTTCCCCATTACAGTTCAGTGCTACCCAGAGGTGATTAAAAGAGACCTAATGCAACCATGTTGACCCAGGTACTGTGGGTCTGGTCTTAGTTTATAGGGGCGAATTTACCCTTAACTCTTTATATCTGCACCTAAACAGGCCCGATCTAACGATCGCTGTTACGTATTCTACCACAGGCTTGAACTTCCAGTAAGGTAGCATCGTGATGGAATCCACTGTGGCAGGACAGTTTCTCGTGCTAGCCAATCTGGAAAAAAAAATCGACAAGGTTTGAAATTGTGTTCCGGCAATTATCCTTATTCTCCCGCGCAGCTTCAAGATGTGGAATGACCTTCCGGCTGAGGTATTTCTGCAATCTACCGATACAATTTTGAGAGCTTGAAGAAAGAAAAACGTAAAAGGAGCTCTTAACAAATAAGGGTAGGCAACGCGCAGGCATTGCCCCCAGTGTTACAGGTGTTCATAGGCGGCGGTAACCACTTACTATCAAGAGGGCCACATGATTGTCACTTATTTAATTTTAAATAAGCCAGTTACATTCTAGACATACAGTGGAGATAGTGGTCAAACGGTAGCCTGTGAGCTAATATAATTGTGTTACTTGTTTGCAGAATATCAACACTAAAAGACAATAAGGAGTTTCTGCAACAGAACTTTGAGTTGGAGATGACAAAATGGTCGCTAGAATCCATAGCTTTAGTTGGTCTGGGAGCCAGACTAGGGTGTTTGAGAGACGATCTTACTGAAGAACATCCAGCTATGAAACTAATGAAGTGCGCGAAAGACATAATGGATTTATCATTTAAACTGGAATTTATTCCAAGCCCATGGAGATACATACCGACGCCGAATTTTAATAAGATAGTTAAAGTGTTTGATATGCAGTGGGAGTAAGTACTAAGTACATATGTGTGTAATATATATCCTCTTTTGATATAGTTATCGACACTGAAGTTATTGAAGAAGTCCAAAAAGACACAATTACTAAAATAATGTAGAATCTCTGGCCCTAAATACGTTTAAATACGTAACCAATTTGTAAACAAATTTCAAATATAGTTGTAGCTATTTTACTTCGATTCGAGATCTTGATCAAATTATAATGGGACCAACTAGAAACAATAATTTTCCAAATCGGTTAATAAATGAAGAAGTTCTGAGGTAACATACATAAAAAAAATATTTCGACCGCGATTAATAGCCGGTTGGTACCTACCACAACAATTAAATGAATAGCAATCGCGATAGTTTTCATAATAAAAATGATTCAAATGTTTCAAGACCTAAAAAACAGATTTTTTTATGTATACGAGTATCTCTATTTCAGAATAAGCAGTATCTATGTAAATGAAGCGAAACGAAACATAGCGGCAAGGACCCACGATGTCCAAGAAGAAGACAAGAGCATCATAGAAAAACTATTGGCCATTGACGAGAAAGTTGCTATCATGATGGCTAACGAAATGCTTCTCGCCGGCATCGATACGGTAAATTAACTAAATCAAATAATATACAACCACAAGACGAATGTTAGAAATTAAACTAAATTGGCTTTCTATAAACATAATTTATACCTAAAAAATATTTCTTGTTCTTTATCCTGTCTGTATAGTTCTTTACCACGTTTTATAATTTTGGAGTTCTTTCATTTGATACCTATCTCAAACGTAACAATTTTTCTACAGACTTCACAAAAAAGGATGAGGTACTTGATTACGCTGTATTTTTTTATTTTTTTTTATGTGTACCTCATAACTCCGTGAACCGATTTTGTTTTTTTTTTGTTTGGAAGCTGTTGCTTTCCCATTGGTCCCATTTAAATTTGATCTGATCAGTAACAATATCCAAAAAGTTTTTAGTATGGTAATAAAAGTACTAGGCGACCATTAACGTGAAAGAGGTTTCACTTTCTAAAAGAGGCATTGCAACGCATGTCGGGTACAGCTAGTAAAGTAGTAACATATATAAACTAATTTTCAGGTAGCATTTGCACAATGGCCACGCTGTATCACTTAGCAGCCAACCCAAGGACTCAAGACATACTACGGGAAGAGATACGTTTAGATAACAGCAGCCGATACCTGAGGGCTTGCGTGAAGGAAGCTTTAAGGATTTGGCACGTAGTGCCGGCTAACCTCAGGCGTACCAGTAAGGACCATGTTGTTGGTGGCTACCATATTCCAAAAGGGGTACGTTGACATTCGTTATATCATCATAACCTAGTGTTTAAAAAATTATCGGCTTTGCGTATTACGCGCAGTTCCGTCTGCCCTAAACACATCTCAGAAATTATAAACGTTTTCACACTTAGTGTGAGGCTGTGAGCCTCACACTTAGTTCGATGACTTATGTTGCAGGTGCTGGAAACATTCACAACACAGAGACATCACATCCAGAACCAGAAACACAAATTTCCCTTGGGGAGAAAACTGTTGTTTCCACCAAAAATCGAACCCGGTACCCGTTGCTTAAAAGGCGAAAGCGCGCCAACTTAGCCAATGCAACGGGCAGAAATAACTTAATACTTTTTGAGATTTTGCTTATATTAGACAAAATAACCGTCTAGTGAAACGATACCTTATAGATAAATTGCAAGTTTTGATAATCGCCATTAGCAGTAATTTGAGTTTTTTTTTATTAATTTGAGGCATTTGCATTTTTGGCAATTAGCCTTAGGTATTACAAAATAGGCAATAATCATTTGCTTGGATCAAATTACTAACTTTGGAGTTTTAACCTCAATACTATTGTAGACCGATTTGAGCAAGTAATAGCCTATTACCTAATTAGCAGTATTGTTTTTGTGTTATTATGACTAATGTTAAATGTTATAAGTCGTTCGTGCCGAACTGAGATCTCGCGTCTACATTTTGCCTAATAGAGAAAAAAAATTGAGGTTTATTGCTTATAACTATTTTTCTTTAAAATAATTGTTTGATTTCTGTATTTGTTGTCGAAGTACAGGTTTTAACGAATATTATACATTTTGAGCTTTAAATGTGAAGTCGTTTCTGAGATAGACCCCGGGACAAAATAGGTCTAAAAACAGTGAATGTGGTGGCTTACCAAATTGTTTATTTTCAACATAGACTTTTTTAAGCCCGGTTTCGTACTCTACTTTTTAAGCTATTTTCAACGATACCCCACAAGGGTAGATAAAATAATTAAATTATGTACGTGTATGGGCGCCGCATTAATATTTTCATTTATAGATGTAATTTCAATTGCTATTTCTGGCTTTTGGGCCATAACTTTACATATTATCTGAGAATTGAAGTTATTCGCTTGTATGGTTTAGACGCTAGATGCCTCTGACAGACAGACAGATGGATGGACGGACGGACAAAGTGCTGAACCACCCTAGTCAACTTAGAGATCTAGCTTCGCTCGATTAATAAGTAATATTATGCATGCAAAAGTTGTGAGTAGGTGTGTAGGTATATACTATAATGTAGACTGCTGAGTGTTTTATAGTTTGACAAACAACTCGAGCTATTTACAACAAGGGGTTTGATAACAACTCGAGGTATACCTATGTATGTCGAGGAGTTTGATAAAAACTCAAGGTATTTATAGGTAACTAGTTATGTATCACCCTCGCCCTTGTTTATTAGACTAGAGAGGGCATACTCAAGCACATCCGATGTATTTCTCAGAAGAGCTGAGTAAGAACTCCTGTAATGTTAAGCTAGCATTTAGGTCTTCGTGTGAAGAACTAGCTATAAGCGATTCATTAATATTAAAGACTCCAAATCGGCTACACGTAGTTTTAATTTATAATTAATTAGTTTTTAAAAAGTAAGGTTGAAGCTCCCAAAGTTTGACTAACTATCTTATAACGAGAAGTTTGATAACAACTCGTGTTATAGCGTATTTATAACGTGGCACTTATAACTTTAAATTCCTTGAAACGGCTAGACTATGAAGTGGGTAGTTTTCAGTTTTTTTTTCTCTGATTTACGTCCTACCGCTTTCTCAAGTGTTGGTAAGTAAATGACGCTATTTTATTCATTACAATTGGTACCGCAATTTCAGATTGACGTGATAGCTCCAAACCAGTACCTCTCAAATCTCGAGCAATACTACCCACGACCAAATGAGTTCTTGCCAGAAAGATGGCTTGCAAACAAAGATGACCCAATATATCATGGAAATGCTCACCCCATGATCAACTTACCATTCGGTTACGGAGTAAGAAGTTGTATAGGCCGGAGGATTGCTGAGTTGGAAATAGAAATATTCATAAAGAAGCTGATAGATGAATTTAAAGTCACGTGGGAAGGCCCGCCGCTGCAAATCAAGACCAAGCTGATGAACTCGATGGAAAAGCCTTATAGGATTGTATTTGAACCTGCTAAGAACGCTTAGTGACCGAAGAGCGCCTATAGCCAAGGGCTACCTAGTGTAGTAAGAGAAATAGAATCGTTGTGGACGACCAAAACGATTCGAAAACATAATACCAGAATTAGAACAAAAAAGTCTTACTTATTACAGAACTAATTTTATTTTGTAAACGAAAATTACGTGTAAATAAACAATATGCATTATATTGAAGATTTTTAAAATCAAATCAGCGTAGCGCTCCAAGCTCTCCAATACTAATTTGATCATCAATCTACCAATACATGGATTTAGAATCCACGCTCATAAAGTTGTTAGAATAGAATAGAATATTTTTATTGTATAAACTGTGTACAAAGATCATAATGTAGTAAATAGTTTCAACAGTCTGCCCGTTTCGGGCGTACAATATTAGGAGGTATATGCTTATGCAAACATGTTATTATAAATTACAAAGCTTACTATTATGTGTTAAATAATTATTATATACATTTAGCGTAGTAACAACTTATTATTAAAATTATAAAATGTAAAATGAAAGTAGCCTAAGTATCAAAATATTCGTTCAAACTATAATACACACTCGAAATTAGCCATCTTTTGAGATGCGTTTTAAATTCCTTGCCATTTAAAAGCTTTAAATGTAACGGAAGGCGGTTAAATATTTTTATTGCACTTACATAAGAACATTTATGATACATGGTATTATTCACTTGAGGCATAATGATATTGTACTTATGTATATTACGTAGGCTATCTGCACGGATAGATTGTGTGCTAAAATATTGTTTATTATTCATAATAAATAGACAGATTTCCAAGATGTAGATACCAGTGACAGTTAGAAAATTGTATTGCTTAAAAATGTCACGAAGTGATACAGTACTTTTTAATTTGAAAATAGACCTTATGCATCGTTTTTGCAGAAGGAAGGTCGATTGAACGTCAACCGAATTGCCCCAAAATATAATTCCGTAACTTAAGTAGGGATATACGTAACCATAATATGCGTTTATTGCAGTAGATTTGTTTGATACATTAGTTAGAATTGATAATGCGTAGCAATATTTCGAGATTTTTTTATTAATGGCACAGACATGACTCTTCCAATTCAAATGGGAATCGATCTTGACGCCCAAAAAATTGGTTTCATTCACTTCAGTCACAGTGTTTCCTTTGTTTAAGATGTTCATTTTTAACGGTGCTGTTTTATAATTTCGAAACTGGATTACTTTAGTTTTAAAAATATTTGCTTTAAGATTTATTGTGGCTAACCAATTTACAATCAACTCTAATGAATTATTTATTTCTATTTCAAAGTCATTCCTAGAACGTTTATCTTGCGGAATAAAAATAGTTGCGTCATCAGCAAACATAACACAAGAATGTTTAGTTACATGCGGCAATTCATTAATGTAAATCAAAAATAGAAGTGGTCCAAGGACACTGCCTTGAGGTACTCCTAAAATAATGTCATCATAATTAGAAATAACCCGTTCAATCGTTTTTGTATTTTTATTGTAAACATCAATTACAGTAGCCTGACTTCTGTTATTCAAATATGACTGAATTAATTTAAAAGTATTTCCCCTAATTCCAATTGCCTGGAGTTTATCAAGTAAGATATCGTGAATAACGCAGTCAAATGCTTTGGATAAGTCTATAAATAAAGCAATACCAGTTTCCTTACAATTAATTGAATCATAGACCTGTTTTAAAATTTTGAAAATAGCTGACGATGTATTTTTGCTCTTTTGAAAGCCAAATTGATTTTCATTCAAAATGTTATTGATATTTAGGAATGATATAATTCGATTATAAATCAATTTTTCAATTATTTTCGAAAAACTTGGTAACAACGCTATGGGTCTATAGTTGCCCATATCGTCTTTAGCGCCATTTTTTTTGTATATTGGTTTAACAATTGCCTTTTTTAAGTCATCGGGAAAAACGCCACTCTCAAAAGATAAATTAATAATATGAACTAATGGCTCAGCTATGTAACATATGGTGCTTTTAATCACTTGAGTGGAAATGTTATATATATGTTCGCGGAACCAAGGCGATAAAACGAGATACAAGCGAAAATCCCGCCTCGTTAAAAACATGCCGAAAACATTTACATCACACAGAGAACTAGAAACAGAAATTTACTCTTCAGGAGTAAACTTATGTTCCGATCGGGAATCAAACCCGATACCCACGGTCTTAATGGCAGACGCACAACCCACCAGGCCAGCAGGCAGCAATCACTATGTGATTGCCTGCATTATTGTTTATTTATTACTAGTCGAAAGTATTGGCGCTCTTATTTATTGTGTCGAATAAAACTCCAGTTGTTATAATGGTTTCCTATATTTCGCTTGTATCCAAACTCTGTACATAGTTAACATCTTGCCTCTATTCACTTGCAATCTCCTATCAATTAAGTTTTGTTCTTCCACAAATCCTTGAGCTTTAAACATCTGTGCAATTTCTTCTTGAGTAAAGAAATAAACTCTTGTATTGTCACCTCTTGCGTAGAAGTTCTCGGAAATACATCTGCCTTTTTTTAATCTCAGCTGGGCTAAGTCGTACAAACCATAGTCACGGAAAACTACTAAGCCTCCGGGTTTTAGGTATTTGTGGATCTGACTTATGACAGTGGACATCCTGAAAGTTTAAGCTGGTTAATAAAATTTGAAATACCATAAACTAAATTAAACCCACTTCCCGATGTTCAAATGGACTTATGTTTGAAAAAACGTCACAAAACCAAATTCGAATTGCTAGGGTGTTTCGAAATATTTTGGTTTTTCACTTGCTTAATTTTTTTTTTTTACAAAATTATGGTTAAATTTTAAATTACTGACTACTTACCTGATTATATTTTCAAATATTTATTGATATGAAATGTACCTGTCTTAATTTAATAAAATTATTTCTTTATTGTAAACACTCGAATTAAGACACAAAAATTATACTTACTTAACAGGATCAATAGCAGACAACACAAAAATCAGCACAATAATGTCCACAGAATTCTCTTCAAAAGGCACATCCCAATCTTGCGTTGCGTCCAAAACAAAAACATTACACCTCTTTGTGTCATAAAGCTCATTTTGCTTCATGATCTCTATAGCTTTTGATGAGAAATCACAGCCGTATATAAAAAGATTTGGGTCTCGACTATATTGCAGTATGGGGAAGATTGTGTTCCCGACTCCACAACCTATTTCAAATATGATTCGCTTGCTTGATGGACTTGCTGAAACATTGTTGGTTGAGGCTGTGTTGTTTTCGCCTTCTGGGTATACTCTGATTGGTGCTGAGGTGTAGTCGGGTGCCAGTTCAGGGAACTCGGTGAATAACCAGTGGCGGTCTTTGAAGAACCTGTAATTTTAATAACAGAATATCTCAATTACTAATTGAATCCTACTTCTGTTGCCATATAAACTAGATATTAATATTGCCCCTCATAACTTTTCACACATCCAACCCATAACTGTTTGAAAAATTACACTCAAAGGTTATGAAGATACACTCTTTCACATATCTTAGTCTACAATATACATATTCATGTGGACCCATCAAAACATATGTATATATATCTATTATATTTCAATGTGTTTAACTGCAAGAATTTAAAGAAACTGTTTGTATGTTTCAAATAATGCAGGTGATGTTTATGATGATTTAAAAAGGAATTAAGTAGAGTCCTAAATTAAAATCACAGAATATTAAGAATCTTGCTTTTATGTGTAGGGTGATGAGATAATTTAAATGTAAGCAAAGCTTAAAAAACCAACTTGACTATTTTATTTATTTTGGTTTTCGCTTGATCAACTTCGATAAAATTTATATGGGACCACCTCCGAAGTATAATGTGCAAAACAAAAATTGAGAATTGGTCTACAAATGGGGGAGAAATCGGTGAACATCCATAAAAAAAATACATACAGTCGAACATAGAACCTCCTCCTTTTTTGATTCGGTTAAAAAGATCCGTAATAATGTGGATAGCCAGTTATAGATAAGTACAAAACCTACATAATGTTCAAAGTATATTTATTACCTGTTCTGATGGATATCATAAAATGCATCCCAATGTTTATCTGCATCTTCTTCCAAAGACTTCAATCTCTCTTCCGAAAATGCTACCTGCGAGTTTTGCTGTACCTTCTCTTTAGCAACGTTTTCTTGTTCTTCGTCCCACTGAACATTGTCCCTGTAAATACAATGAGTTTAGTTTAACTTGAACATCTGTATCCCGCTCTGATTAATGCGAAAACTTTGTTTGTTTTTTACTCAATCAAACACCAAAACTAACGAACTGATTTAGCTGATATTTAGGACTTATGTAGATACAACTTGGAATAACACAATAGGATATTTTTTTCATCAAAATCATAACCTTTTATTATTATTATTAACACTGGTGAAACCATGGACATAGCGATTATAATAAGTGATAATAGTAAGTATAACAAAATATGGGGATTACCAAGCGTTAAAGAGAAATATGTGTTTTTTACTATCCAGAAAGCGGGAGCCTCCCGCAGGTTTTTTTCTATGTCTTGTATTTTCTAAATGCGATGAGTTAGGACTATCACAGCATGTAGAATTCTTAAATCGTTTATATAAAGTTCTGAATACGGTACCACGCGTTATGTTTGAAGACTTCGTCCACATTTTCCAAGAATCTGTTTCCGAATTGTGGTCGTTTGTCACTGGGAGACCCTTCCATGTGATGGCTCTTTAAATTAGGATTTATTATTGTTTACTTATTTCCTAAATTAAATACGATTAAACATATTATTACAATTCTATCAATACAAATTATAACCTTAATACAGAAATAATAAACAATTCCATTTGACAGTGACAATTTAATTGATTATAATGTCAGTGACATTGTCATTGGAAAATGGCTACGTTCCGTAAGAGTCTGTGTTTGATCACGACAACCACGACGCAGGTGGAAGGGTATGACGCCCCGCTATAGTCCATCATGTGAAGTATCTGGTTGGCGTGGTTGAGCTCTCCACCTACGCTTCCCGAAGCTTTCTGGATGTCCTCCTGTAGACCCATTCTAAACGGCTCTTGGAGAAGGGGCTCTTGCCCAGTCGTCCAGTTGCGTGACCGTCTAACTTATTGAATGAATAATAGTTACAGTGATACCTATTATAAATTCAATGTTGTAGGTTGTAGCCATACACGTAAATAGTCAATTATCTAAAATAGTATTTATAAATATATAATAGTCAATTATCTAAAATAGTCAATTATATAAAATAGTATAGTATATATACCTGTTCTTTGCATTGTACTTGGTGTAGCTACGAGTAAGTAGGACCTATAAAAGTTGTGAATGTAGTATTTTTTCGATTTCCACTAATTTGATTCTTTTTAACCGACTTCGAAAAAAGAGGTTCTCAATTGGACTGTATGTTTTTTTTATGCATCAACATGCGTGGTATCTCCGCCAATTATAAATCGATTTCGATGATTTTTACCGACTTCCCAAAAAAGGAGGAGGTACTCAAGTCAATCGTGTATTTTTGTGTGTTACCTCATTACTTCTCTCCACGTGAGCCGATTTCGAAAATTTTTTTTTAGTTTGAAAGATGTTGCTTTTTTATTGGTCCCATTGAAATTTGATCAAGATCTGATCATTAGTTCTTGAAATATCGTCAATAATGCCTATTTTGTGACGAATAATGCGTACTTTGACGATGTTCTCGTTTACCCGACTTCAAAAGTTACCTCATAACTTCTTTCTTTGCGAGCCGATTTAAATGATTCTTTTTTTATTTGAATGCTGGTGCTTTTTATGTAGGAGTTCCATTGAAATTTGATTAATATCTGATTTCTAGTTTTTTAGTTATAGTCAATAATTCGTGTTTATACATTCAATCAGATCAAGGTTCCGATGATAAAGCGGTGAAGTCGGTTTTTTTAAGCTTTGCTTGCGTTTAATTATTTAAGCTTTGCTTGCGTTTAATTATTTTTTATTTGGTAGAGTATGCTTCAGAGGGATGGGACCACCCATATAAATTTTATCGAAATCGGTCAAGCCAAAACCGAAATATATGCGATGAAGACGTTTTATTTTTAAACTTTGCTTGCGTTTCAATTATTTTATCCAAAAAACAATCTTTATTCTATAGTAGGTAACTAGGTAACGTGGTATAATTTCAGGCAGCTTGTAACACAACGTCGTGGTTAAGTAAGCAGGTAGGTAGGTACCTACTTGGAAACGGGCCACGAGGTGCTTCCAATATTCTGTCGAATTCTACGTTATTGCGCCATAAAAGACGTTTTGATGCTGTTCTCTGCTCAAAGTAAACATCATAAAAACGATTCTACGGGTCATTAAAGACGTCCCGTAGACGGAATGGCTACAAGTTGAAAATATAAGCATAGATAGGTCTACTAATATATTTTAAAACGATAAAATCTCGCTCATTGCTCCCAGATCTACTTCTTCGGCCGCATCATCATTTCCATCAGGTGTGATTGTGGTCAAATGCTTGCCTATTAAACATAAAAATAAACAACAGCAGCCCCCACTTATTCCATACAAAACGATGCAATTTATACAATACAATACTCTGTATTGACACACAATCACTAATATATATATATAGGTACGGGTGGTCTTATCGCTGAGAGCAATCTCTTCCAGACAGGTTATATTTACCTACTCTTGGGGCTAGTATCAGAATGTCTCCTAAAACGCGTGTCTGTTACAAATTTTTTCGGCATTCCTTTCAAAGCCGCTCCTCGCGGCTTTGCTCGCATAACTAATTCAAGTTAAAAGTAGCCTATGTGTTAATCCGGGCTATAAGCTGTGTACATTCCAAATTTCATCTAAATCCGTTCTGCCGTTACCTATACCGTGAAGAGAACATTGACCCACAACCTTTCGCATTTATAATATTAGTATGATGAGGAAGCAAATATTTTTTTTTTTATAAATATTGTTTATCATAAAATTATATGAGAAAAAATGTTGGTAGATTTTAAAATTTTCGCTACCGCCTCGAAACGACCTACCTACCTGCTCCAAGAAAGTAAGCACCTGTATATGTATACCTTACATACATGTAGGGTTCTTAGACACTTCAATTAAACGCCCCCTAGATTAGACCATACCTTCAACACATAAAACTCACTTTAGCAGATGACTGCACGCAATCCTAACACATAAAGTCTATTCTGTTGTCTATCTCATTCGACACAATGTCGACAACAGTTTGTAGAGAACAAACTTTTGTCTAAATTAATTTACTTCAAACCCGCTAACTTGTTCCCAGCTTGTTTAGTTACAAATATCAATGTACAGTCGCACACAAACTACTTACTAGGCACAGGTATAAGGAGACAGTACTAAAATCAGCTGCAACTCGCGCAGTTTCCGAAGTTACGTTTGCATTTCAGATATACGCTTTACCGTGTATATATGTCCGCGATGTTTCTCTGACAGTTGTACATGGTTGTACTTTGAACTTTGTAAGAGTCGTATGAGAGACGGGAATTTAGTATTCGCTTACTTTAATAAATACAGACATTGGTGCCGATTCTGTTGTCCAGAATTAGACTAAACTAGCCTAAAATTAGTTTTAGTCCTGCTTTAGTCCAAAACCTATTCAGAAAATGCAAGATTAGACTAAAATTAAGTTTGACAGGACTAAGTTAGTTTAGTTACTCTATTTAGTGAAAATGACCAAATTCTTGTTCTGATGTACATGTTTTACGTCAAATTAAGATTAAAAATAAAAATTTTAAACTCAAATTAGTCTGTATGAAAAGGATCTGGATTATTTTTAATATGATCTTATACTTGAAAGAATAACACGTGCAATTAATGAAGCAAATACTGACCTACAAAGTCTATAATGGAGGAATATGTGATTGCGGCTCTTGTGAATACAATTCAATTTGGTTGCTGTCAAATTCAATTTTAGTCCTGTCATTTCAACTTTTAAATTAGGTTCAACGTAAAATCAGAATAGCGTTTAGGTATTCTTTGACTAAAATTAGTTCATTTTTAGTTTAGTTTAGGTTAGTGCGGTGCTTAAAATTAGTTTATTTTTAGTTTAGTTTAGGTTAGTTCGGTGCTCAACAGAATTAGCACCATTGGCCTCGATTCTGATGTACACTTACTAAATTAAATTTAAACTATCCCTGTCTCTTACAAAATAGAAACACAAGACAAGCTAGTTCATCAATTATAATATGAACAGCAGAAGCAGAAAGGCGCGTGTATTTAGTCAACACCAATTACATACTCGACTAAGCTTGCATAGATATCTAAGTTCTGACTAACTTGACAGCATATGCTATCTCTGTTTTGCGTTCCTATTTAGTAAAAGACAGAAATAGTTTAAATTTAATTTAGTGTGTGACATCAGAATCGAGGCCTATGTGTTTGTTTAAAAACCTTAAAATAAGCATTATAATTGTCATAATTCAGATTAAATTTCAGCTCTGGCAAAATTGCTTTTGTATGTCCGGATTTCCGGTTGATCTTTTCTACAGGTCGCATTTCTCAATCGTTTCTCGTAAAATTGTGTGAGCAAGTTCGATAATTATATACTCAGTTATTATTTCACGATTTAGTTTCTGGAAAAAAATCAAAATGGCGGATTCTAAAAACGTAAAAAAAAAACATATTTTTAAAAAATACGCGAGATCTTTATCTCACAGTGTCAATAGTAATTAATATATGCGTAAAAATGAAAATCTATTTTTATATTATTATTAACATTAAAAAAAAACTTTCAGAACACCTGGTTGATGCGACGCGTGATCAAAATACTGGCACTTATTTGGCTCAACGTATTAATTAGCATTGTAATTCCACCAATAACAATGCCGCAAGCATGATGGGAACGCTACCCACTGGTTGTGGGTTTGAGCACTTGAGTTACCTATAAGCTCGACGTCTTGGGGTAACTTAGGTCTTTGCTGTATATAGTTTTAGTTTAGTTTTAGGAAATATAGGCCCGTAGTTCGAATATGGATAAAAAATATATATTATAGAAACTGCAATACATTCCAACTTTCCCAGCAATAACGATATATTATAGGATAATCGCACCCACACGCAACAGAACGAGCTTACTTCCAGCTTCCTTATACTTAAAGAATTTTATTTTATCGCAAGTCTATTTCTAAAACTAGACACCCGCGCTCCATTAGAGGGGCTATTGGACATAGTGATAAGAAGGAAAGTAGTATTAAACTCAGTAGGTTATCATTGGTAGCGACACGGTCAAATAACCTATCTGAGCGATAGGTTGTTTGACCATAGGTTATTCTACCATATTTATTTATGTGATAATCTAGTATTAATCTTATAGAATAGTGAAATTTCTGAAATATATTATGATCTATATTCCATCCAGGATATTCATCTTTAGGTACTTTGATTGTTTTGATTTCGTTATTTCAGTACTGTTGCAAGCCTTATCTGAAAATAATTTAGGCAAATAGGCATGTTACAATCGTGTATGAGCTCTGTGTAGCTGTGATAGTTCGTATATATGTAAGTGTGCTTTTGGTGGATTTTGTAAATCACTCGGCAATGATGAAAACTAAACAAAAAGAAAATATCGAGTTAAATTACTGTTCCCCCTTTTACTATGGTAAAAGTTTATAGTAAAATGACGGACAGTAAGTTGACTCAGTTCTATTAGTAAACATTTAAACATAATCTAATTGTCTCTGTGTCTGTAATGATTCTTATTTATGTATGACATCTTAATGACTTACAGAATGCAATAAAGAATTTGAATTTGAATTTAAACATAAACGCTTTCACACTCACAGATCCCACGACACAAATAATCGAATGATTCGTGTCGTGGGTGCCGGAAACATTTACATCACACACACAATCACAACCAGAATCAGAAACACAAATTTTCCATGTGGAGAAAACTTGTGTTCCCGCCGGGAATCGCACCCGATACCCCTACTTAGAAGGACCACATACACCCACCCAACAATCCATACCTATGTTCACGCACAGGAGACATAGGTATAATAACGTTACCTATAGTTGCGGCTGGCTTGGATACATGGTGAACACGTTCGAGTTAAACTACTAAGTCTCCTGTTACTATGTTATTGGGTGTGTGGGCAAGGGGGTGAGGGTATTCTGCAAACAATCCTTGCGGATATTGAGCGAGCGATGCGTTAGGAAATGCAGTCGGTGTCGCCGGCTGCGTGCTCGTCTCATTCCCCGACGTGTGAAGATATGAACGACCTCGTTCACGTCTCGCTTTTATTTATTCAGTTACCTGATTTGTGCCAGAGATTTGGGGTATGAACTATTTTACTATGTTCAGTACCTACCAACGCTAAATTTGTACCTACTTAATTAAATAGCGACAGTTATAGTGGTTAATCTAGTTAAACCAATCTAATAGTATTTTCTTTCTGGACGAAAGAACTATATCTAAAACGCGAGTACAAGAACGAAATGGTTTAAAAAAAAAAATGTTCTACGTTTTACTTTATTACTACGTGTGTTATATAATTTTGAAATGGTATTCTGAAGATCTTTCATTTGATTTTTTTTAATGCTGGAGAGGCAAACATCTCACCTGATGGAAAGTGACGATGCAGCCAAAGATGGAACATGCTTGCCTAGAAGGTACCTATTCACTCTAGACTTGAAGACAACCAGATTGTTCAGGGAACCAAGATGAAGGCAATGAGTTCCACTTCTTCGCTGTACGGATGATAAACGTAGAAGCGATACGCTTCAAGCGAACTGGAGGTATGTCAACCATAAATGGATGACGTATAATAGTTTGTCTTGTTGATAGATGGTAAAACAGGCATGGAGGAATTATATCATGTAATTCCTGAGCACAATCTCATGTAAGCGTTAGAATACCGATAGGCTTACGTCGCGTCGGTGACCAAGACTTTGCAGTTTTGCCTCAACTAGCTTACTGTCGCCAATGAGTATTTTGGCTCGCCGGTCAATAGACTCAAGAGATACCCATAACGATGATATTTGTTTTTTTTGTCACAACTTTATTTAGATCCACTGACGCCATTTTGGTTTTAATAAAAATAACTTAGCCTGTGACACCCGTAGTTTAATGATGATCATGACATTTAAATGTAGGTTAAGTATTAATAAACATTGTAATTACTCCTATGTTATTTTAATGACTTTTAATTACAATTTTAGATGTAACATTTATTTGAAAACAGTATGGAAAAAATGCGCGACTGAGTTTCTTGCCAAGTTCTTCTCGAGATTCCTGTAAATTTTGGAATCCGGCAATTAAGTCTTTGACTTTCACGAGTGCCTCTGCGGAATCAGTCTATATAAAAAAAATATTGATTTGATATATCCAGATAAATCTACGACAATATCGCCCTATGTAGGTATTGTAAAGCTGCTTTCTGAAAACCTCGTGGGACATCATTTTAACCCTAGAGACCAACGTCTTTCTTTGTACGGCTATAGCAAATTCTGTATTATGGTTTTTCAAATATTTTTGTACACATTATTATATTATTTATCTTCTCTGTTATGTTGTCTAAAGTGTCAAGTGTCAACTGACCTCTTAGTATCGAATTAAGCAAAAATGAACCTTAATTCTTAGGCATTTTGTCGTTTTCGAATTAAAATCGTTCGCAACAGAAATAGGGGATCTGGCGTTAGCGTGCAAATTACCAGGAGCGGTGCGGCGATGCCGTGTTTTGCTGGATAGTATAGTTAAAACAACTATTAATTATAGATTGTTTGGATTACATATCTTAATTAATACGGAAAATCTAGCTTTCAAAAGAAAGTCTTAAAACTAAATTAGCTAATGGTTAAGAACAAGAACCATTCTGGTATTTTACAAACTACCCTCTATATGCTGGGGAACCTACTTATTACAAAACCCATATACGTTACCGTCTAGGCGACTAGCAACTTGAAAGAAACTCCTAACTCTTCTGCTATTATTTGCTATATATGGGTAGCGAAGCCATCTGTTGCGGTCAAGTGTGCTTCGAACCCCCCTTCCCCGTGGACCAAATAAAACGGGAGTGCCGCTTCGTTGCGAAAGTGGGTGGGTGGTAGAGACACCATAGCCTGTTATAACGATGGGACAGACTTGGATCCTTAACTGCTACTGTGAAAGCTTATTATAAAACGATTGACTATATTAATGACTAGGATGCATGGAGGCAAACTGCACAAGCGCTTTCTAGCAACTACATAATATAGATATACATAGGTTAATATTCCTGTACTAGAGTTAAAGAAAATTTAAAAAAAAATAATGTAAAAATGCGCCGCCGAGTTTCTTGCTAGGTTCTTCTCGAGATGGCTGTAATTTTGCGAATCTGGCAGTAGAGTCATAAACTTTCATGATTGCCTCTTAGAGGCCCATGTAAATAAACGATTATGAATTTTGAATTTGATTTAAATAATGAGTTGAGATACTCTACTAAAAGTGAAACTTTAAATTTTTTAATGGTATTTATTAATGAGACAGTCTTTCGCCTTATGGTGTCCCAGCAACATTTTATCATAAAGATTGGCAATATTAAAATAGGAGCGCCGTGGCACACTTATTTATCCGAGTGAGCGTGAATCGCGAGCAAAGCTTCTCCGTTTCAGCTTGACCAATAATGCTTTCGTATGTCCGGCTGTTCTCCTCTTCAGGTCGCATTTTTCTACCGATTCTCGTGAAATCTTGTGAGCAAGTTCTATAGTTATATTGATTTTTTTATAATTTGAAAGTGTTCAACTACAAATTATACTTCTTTTAAACAATTTTTTTATGAATAATTATCTTATTCTTCTCCCTATATCTATATCTCTTCCATTCCTAAGAGCCTAAGGAGACGCAAGGGGTTGCACTTTCGCCCAGGCTTGAATCTCTTTCAATAATGAAAAAAACGAAATCATGGTAGCCCTACAGTTTCACTGAATAGACTTTGCTAGTGTAAAAGTTGATGCGTGATTCGATGAAGGCTGTTATAATTGAACATTATTAAATTATTTTTAGGGTTATATTATCTCATAAAGAAAAGGGATCCCTAATAGATAACTTCGTTTTTAGGCTGTCTATCAAGGCCTTATTTCTTAAGAACATTATAAGATTTTTTTTTATTTGTGACAGGCTAGTGTTTGACCACTATCTCACCTGATGGTAAGTGACGATGTGATCGAAGCTGGTAAACACACTAGACCTGGAATACGCAGGCTCTATTAGGGCTGTGAGTGTGAATGCGTTTGTTGTTATTGGTTTGTATGTTTATTTATTATTATTCATTCTGTGCCTTTATGGTTAAGCCCTCGCAATACTGAGCAAACAATACACTGAGGATAATTAAACGCAAGCAAAGCTTAAAAAAACCGACTTCATCGCTATATCTTCGGAAATTTGATCAGATATTTCAGGAACTACTGATCAGATCTTGATCAAATTTAAATGGGACCAATTGGAAAGCAACATCGTTCAAACAAAAAAAGAATTTTTAAAAATCGGTTCACGTGGAACGAAATTATGAGGTAAGTACACATAAGAAAAAGTACGGTCGACTTGAGTACCTCCTCCTTTTTTGTGAAGTCGGTAGAAAATGACTCGTTTCTATTTCTAACATTCTAGTGTCAACTATATTTATTAAGTAATAACCACAGAATTATATGGTAATAACTAGATTACTTTGTAATCATTAAACGCAAGCAAAGCTTAAATAAACCGTCTTCACCGCTTTATCTTCGGAACCTTGATCAGATTTAATGTATTAAACACGTATTATTGACTATAACTCAAAAACTAGAGATCAGATCTCGATTAAATTTCAATGCGACCACATGAAAAGCACCAGCTTTCAAATAAAAAAATAATCATCAAAATCGGCTCAAAACGAAAGAAGTTATGAGGTAACTTTTGAAGTCGGGTAAACGAGAACATCGTCAAAGTAGTCCACAAAATAGCCATTATTGACGATATTTCAAAAACTACTGATCAGATCTTGATCAAATTTGAATGGGACCAATTAGAAAGCAACATCTATCAAACTAAAAAAAATAAATTCGAAATCGTGTGGAGAGAAGCTATGAGGTAACACACATAAAAAAAATACAGTCGACTTGAGTACCTTTGTAAAAAGAACGTAGTAACTGTCATTTTGAGTGGAAAATATGTTTCTGAGAACTTTAGTAGTCTAGTTATCCCATTTTTTTTTTCTCCGTGTAGCGTCTGTGCCATACCTATATACATAAACATAAACATAAACGCACGCACAATCACAACCAGAAACACAAATTTTCCTTGGGGAGAAAACTTGTGATTTAGCCGGGAATCAAACCCGATACCCCTACTTAGAAGGTTAACATTCACCAAACTAGTTCAAATACCAATACCTATGTCTATAATAATAGTATTTCTGTACATATGTAGTTTAGGTGCAGTGAGGTGCAGACGTTGCGTTTTGGCGGCCCTCCAACGTCAAAACCTTTATGATATTCTACGGCGGATGTAGGTGATGTTACGAGAAAGTGAACACAAATTGGGGAATAATATAATTAGAAGAGTTAGGTTAGAAGTTAGGTTCCATACACATTGCGGGAAAGAAACAGTGATTGTCACCTCCGAGTTCCTAAAAAAATATATCTCATAAGCACTAATATTGATATTTGTCTCTATAGCATTAACCATGATTGCAGAAGTAGGTTTGAAAACGGTAAACGTCCCAATATGACGTAAATAATAAGGATAATTTAATTGGGGCTTGGTTAGCTCAGCGGTTAGAGCAATTTGGCATGACACCTGCATTGACTAGAAATCAGCCTTTTTTTATTAGATATAGGCAAACTTTTGACCACTATCTCACCCGATGGTAAGCTACGATGCGGTCGACGATGGAGCAAGCTTGCCTAGAAGATACCTATTCACTCGCAACTTGAAGACTCCCATATTGTACTCATCAGGAAACATCGACTCAGGCGTTTAGTGTTATACTTGGCAAAAATGAACACTTTCACGATTCACGACCCTTATGGCACTTTTTGTTTTGTTTAATTAAATATCTTTGTAAGCTGTTTTTTTTGTATCTTAATAAGATACAATATGTTATGTTTTGTTTTGTTTATAGTGCCAAATATTTTCATTCATTCATTCACACCATATTAAAACCCCGCCTCGAGCAATATTTTTCCTTTCCAGAATTTCTCATTTATTACTAATATTATAAAGATATTGTGACTAATGGAATAAATTTTTTGAACTCTCGATTATTCCATGTGCAATGATAATACTATAATTTAATAAATATGAACGTGAAAAACAATGGTAGTTAGAAAAGTGTTTCTTTGTTTTACATAATTTTATAAGCAGAATAAAATTATTTAAATATGTATAATTGAAATATGATTATGTTCATTACAATGCCACATATACAAAGTTTTTAAACAAATTCTATATTTAGCATCGTCGAATAACTAAGGATATTATAATTTAGTTTTCTAAAAGAAGATGGCTTCCTTCTTTCGCTCCATAAGTACACATCGAACTGTAGTCCCGATGCCACATAACGACTATGCAGTTCACGGCGACATTTTCACGTTTTATATTTTCTTGAAGTGAAATCGTCATTGTCGCACTGAGAGCTGTTCTTAGATATAAATGAAAGGAAGACGCGGTTCTTACACAATTACAATAGAAAAAATATGTTGGCTTAAAAATTGTTGTATGTTATATTCTTATTGTTGTATGTATCCTCATGGAAAATTACATTCTTAATTTTACTCGACTGCCATGGAAGGATTATGTTTTTCGCACGTATCTCGTATGTATGTTTGTAAAATTCTATATTACCTCGTAACTTCCAAACGGCTAGATGGATTTTGATAGTTATGGTATCGTTAGATTTGTCTAGAAATAAAAAAATATGGTAAGTCGTTATATTTTTTTTTTACCAAAACTATTAAGTAGGGATCAAAATCTAACCTAATCTCCTTTTAATATCCTTCATATTAATAGATTTAGTTATTAATTTATTTTTAAATATAGTTTATGATTTATTTCTAGTTCTTCATAAGTTATATTAATGCCCAATGATGCTCATAAAGGGTAATAATAGATATTTTATCATATTTGTTTTTCATAATGCGTGTGTAGCACACCTGGAAGCCATATTTTTTAGAGTTGGTACCGTGTTCAATGGTAATGTGAAAAAAATAAAATAAGTAAAAGTAAATAGTATTTATAGATAATATTTGTATATAAATGATTCCCAAACATGTATTAATGATTTTTATTATAATTTAAACGTAAGCAAAGCTTAAAATACCGACTTCACCGCTTATATTTTGAGTAAAATTTACAAGTGTAAAGGCGGCCTAATAGGTAGCTTAACACTACTAATTAATAAGAATTTCTTATGTTTATTTATTGATTACTGACGTGGCCCATCCTAATGACCTTTTTGTGAGCTTCATACGTTTAAATCGACATCACGTCTTCCTTTTTTTTATCATCGCACAATTCCGAGTTGAGGAGTACCTTGGAGCCCCGCCAGATGGCACTCGCGAGGAGCGCCCTCTACTGACGCTAATTGCTACCAACTCTTCCATAATTATCTCAATTAGGTGAATTTATTATTAACGATTAATTTGTATTGTACGACACTAAAATTATGTTATTCAGTTTAGACTTGTGAGCTGCATTTAATTTGATATGTGACGAATTGTTTTTACTGAGTACTACTGCTGGCCTACCATGAACTTTTTAAGCCTGCCAAGTTCTGGGCAGTTCATTTATTGGATCGATATGTTTCTTGCTAAAATGTGTATAAGATTAGATAAATTACTCTGTGATGCCCGAAGCAGGTTAAAACACTTCAGCAATTGTATGTTCGTGGAAAGTACACATTTTAGCGTGACAAATATTGGTCCAATAAATGAACTGCCTGGAATTTGGCAGGCTTAAAAAGATCATGGTAGACCTGCTGTTCTTTTGTTTAGCCTGCGTTAGTGATAATGAAGTTGAATCACTCTGTGCTCTGCTCCATTAATTAAACTGTCTTTACACATAATGTAATCAAGATTGGGCCAGCTACATTGCAAAAACAAAAAAAATCTATGAAGTAAAAAAAAATCTAAAAAGTCACGTCAATTATTCATCATTTTATATTGGATTCACTCAGGATATTACCGCAAGTTATCATAACTTTTTGGCCTCCTCACGTCAAAGTAAGTAAATATATAAGCTAAGTTTTGTATGTACTAAAAATCAGACTAAAGTTAATACAGATAAACATATAAAATCAAACTGCGTACAATTTTGACGATGATATTATTCAATCTGGCGTAGCTCCAGCGTAGCGGTTCGTAGCAAATACTGCCAACGCTTCAATTGCGCTACGGTTTTATGTTTTTTTATTCTAAAATTTTCGTGTATAGAATTCATGCAGACGAAATACTTTTATGGGATGTACTAGCTGTGATGATGATATTAGTGGATAATAATTTCAAAGCAAGCAAAGTTTAAAAAACCAACTTCATCGCTTTGTCTTCGGAACCTTGATCAGATTAAATGTATTAAACACGCATTATTGACGATAACTCAAAAACTAGCGATCAGATCTTGATCAAATTTAAATGGAACCAATCGGAAAGCAACAACTTACAAACAAAAAAAATATCAAAATCGGTTCACGTGGAAAGAAGTTATGAGGCCTTCTCCTTTTTTGTGAAGTCGGTAGAAAATAATTCAACTTGTCAATTCTTAAAAGTAGGTACCCGTTGACCGGATTCATCACGATGTTTTCTAACACCACAATTAGTTAACAAACAAACGCATTTACACTCACAGCCCCATACTAAGTTCAAAGATTTGAATTGTGGCTGGCAATAATAACATATCACATACAGTCACACCCAAAACCAGAAGTCTCTTGGAAAGGAAAATTGAGCTCTTGCCGGGAATCTAATCTACGACCTCTCGCGACAACCGGATCGTCAGTTGCTATGTAAATTCCAATTTCATCGAAATCCGTTTAGTCGTTGCGGTGTAAAAAGGAAACTAAGACACGTACCTACATACACACACAAACTTTCGGATTTATTAATATTTAGTGTGATATGATGTGATTGATTCTGTATGATCTGAACATTCCATAAACGGAACCGGACGAACAATTTATTTGAAATAATTATGATTGAGTGCTTTTTATTAGTTTCATGTTTTCGTTTCTATGAATCTGTAATGTTTTTGGTTTAGTAGCGTCGCATCGCAGATAGTCAGGCGTATTACAGTTAATTAACTAACTCCTTTATTACAAGGCTTACATTTAACCTGTAATTTACTTGTAAAACAAGTAAATTATAATTATGTACATATTAGCATGATATGCTAATATTAACATGGTAACTATAATAACCCAGTATATTATTATATGTATTGCATTTTCTACTTATATCCTACTAATATTATAAATCCGAAAGTGTGTGTGTAAGTATGTAAGTATGTTTGTCCCTTCTTCACGCTTTACCGGCTGAACGGATTTGGATGAAATTTGGAATGTACATAGCTTATTCCTAGGATTCACATTTAGGCTACTTTTTAACTTGATAATGGCGGGCGAAGCTCCCAATAATAGTCTTTCAATAAATAATTCTTCTTTACGTATATGAATGAACTCGTGCTATATGGCCGGACCGATTTTTAGTGTGGGTTCAGGTGGATTCAAAAATTGCTTAGATTCAAGCAGAATAAATATTAATTCACAACAAAAATATGCTAAAATATCTGGACATGAATACATCACTTGCATTGGGTAAAGTACTAGGCAACCATAAACCTGAAAGTGGTAAAATGCTATTTTTCTTTACGTGGCATTGCAACGCATGCCGGGTATAACCAATGTAAAGTATATTAGTATATTTTTTTAACTAACAATGTATTTACTACACTATTACGATACTTCTTGCACCTCCAGGAAAGACGGGCAGAAAATGCTGTTTTAACATTAATTCCTCCCTGTACAATAGAATTGTGCAAAAGTAATAAATAAATATTTAGATACATACTAGAATAGGTAACTGTTATTTGATAATGATGAAAAAAAAACGTATACTTGTAATAAACTTCTTTATTTCATACGCACTACACCTATACGAAATTGATGGATGGTATAATCATAACATAAACGATTTCACACTCACAGCTCCACATTAAGTTTGATGACCTGTGTCGTGGGTGCCGGAAACATTCACATCATACAAACGCTCAGCCCAAAAATAAAAAATACTGGTTTCCACCGGGAATCGAACCCGATCCCCGCAGCTTAGAAGGTCAATGCGTACCCAACTAAGCCAATGGGCGGTTAAAGGCAACGATAGATCATCTTATACTTCGTCACGCAATACCGTTATTATCTTGTCTTCTGGTTTCAGTGGCAATTCCAACACCTTCCTGTGTTAACAGAACGTTATTGGTAAACTTCGAGCCTCGCTATTAGCCAATCTGCGGTAAAGTTCGCCAAGTAGCCATAGGGCCTTAGATGTGGCGACTTTTAGTCGCACGGAAACTGTCGTCCGATTTTTTTAATATTATTGTGTCGTTGACTGGTGCCTAAAACCGGTATAACAACCGGATGTACTAAAGAGGATCCGATGACTCACATAAAACGCTTTCAAACTCACAGCCCTATACTAAGTTTGATGACTTGTGTCGTGGGTGCCGGAAACATTCACATTACACACACAATCACAACTAGAACCAGAAATACAATTTTTCCTTGGGGAGAGTACTTGTGTTCCCGCCGGGAATCGAACCCGATACCCGTGCTTCGAAGGCGAACGCTCACCCAACTAAGCTAACGAGTAGTTCAAGTTCTTTATAAATTACTAGCTGTACCCTGCGGCTTTGCCTGCTATTGTCAAGTTAAAAGTAGCCAAGGTATAAACTATGTATATTCCAAATTTCATCCAAATCCGTTCAGCCGTTAAAGCGTGAAGAGGGAACAACACACACTTGCACACTTACACATAAACTTTCGCATTTATAATAACATTATAAATTATAAATCATTCTTTGCAAGTTTTGTCCTTGTATGCTGTATTTTAATGAGACGCATATACGTAATACGTAATATAACGCAGATACGTAATCAATTTTAACCACTTTCTCACCTGATGGAAAGTGAAGATACGGCCGAAGATGTAACATGCTTGCCTAGAAGATGCCTATTCACTCTAGACTTAAAGACACTCAGATTGTACCGTCCGGGGAACAAAGACGCAGGCAATGAGTTCCACTCCCTCGCTGTACGGATAATATACAAAGAAGCAAATCGCTTCGAGCGAACTGGAGGTACCTATATATATAAAATGTAAGCGATAGAATACCGATAGGCCTGCTACTTTGTAGAGTTAAAAGTAGGTACTTGTAAAGGCTGCCCGAGCGAGGTCGAGGGCCGCTGGCGTACATCCAAGCGTTCAGCTGTATTTGTCGCCTCTATCGATTATACCGGAACTGTAATCTAGTAATACACCACGGACCTAGTCTAGGGGAATTTAGGTTCTAGCTTGTAATAGAGAGGGATACAGATTCATAGATAGTGTTGTCATCATTTTAATCAGCCGGCAGACGTTCACTGCACTATCATTTATTTGCCAACGAGGAGGTTTGCCGTAGTAGATGACTTAGTCGATTATTTGTTTATATCTTTGATAAGCGTTTGCCCACTATATTATCTGCTAGTAGGTGACACATCATCACTTACCAGATGGTGCAGTGGGGTGGTCTTTGCTTTACGAGCACAATGTTTTCTACCTGGGGGAACTTGTGAACTGTCCTGCTTGTTCTTCTGGTTTTGGATGGTATTATGTGTGTTTTTTTTCTTATTATGGTGTACCAATTACGTTTGGTACACCATTGGAATTATGATCTAGCCTTAAGACTAATAGGTAATTTATTTTGACCTAAAATGCTAAGTAGAGTATTATGTGTGTGATGAAAATGTGATGTAAATGTTTCCGGCCCCAGGATGCAAGCCTTAGAACTTAGAGATGTGAGCGTGAATGTATGCACTAGCGACTCATTTACTAAGTCTTAGTAGTCTGGTCGCTAGTAGATTCAGATTCAGATTCAGATTGTTTATTGCCTCCATATATACAGTACAAGGAACTAATGTCTTTAATATTATTATGTAATCAGCATATTCTTTTTCAGTTTTGTTGATGAAAAATGGTTAACAAGTTCTTTATTCTGTTGGTGTCATTGGAATGCCCTTACTTTTTACGCCGTTTTTATTTATTGAATTTCGCGTTATCTTGCAAACTCAATGATTTTATTCGTTGGTATATATTCAATTATATAGGTGAATATACCTTTATAATGTAGGTACTAACTTTGGTTGCGATTGCGTCGGCATGGACCTTTATATTAGATCTATTCTAGTTTAGCGTTTAGCGATGATGATGATAAACTAGTCGTTCACGCCGAACTGAAATCTCGAGCCTACATTTTGCCTCATAGAGAAAAACTTTGGAAGTTAGTTGCTTATAATTTTTTTTGGGCCGTAGTTTTACATATTCTATGAGATTTTGAAGTCATTCGCTTATATGGTTTAGACGCTAGATGCCTCTGACAGACGGACGGATGAACGGACAGACGGACAAAGTACTGAACGACCCAAGTCAAAATAGAGATCTCGCTTTGCTCGATCAAATATGATTTTACTTCAAAACATTTCAAAATAAAATATTGAGTCAAATCATGTATAAAAAAATAATTTCTGTAGTCAAAATCAATTTAGTACTTTATTTTAGCGTGATTCTCGGACAAACAAAACCCGTTTATTTATTTACTCAATTATCCACACATGAACAATAGTTATTCATCATATAGCATGTAATCTGTATAAAAAGGTGTAGCAAAATACATATACAGTAGCTTAATAATAATGGGTAGTATATAAGTACATACTTGTGTGTACAGAATTAAAATAGTCCACCTTTCATATTTCACTATCCGTTGAAATATCAAATAACGATATCATTACGCTTACATATTATACATTAAATAGGTACGATTTAGCTGTATGTAAATAAGTTCGTTCTCGTATCCCTTACAAAGCCGGAATGCCGACAATTGCTTGTATGGTTAACGTTGTCTGTGTTAGCCGTGGATTTATAGCCCATGAATAATAATAATAGGTGATATTCGTGGTGGATACCGCCAACGTGTACGATGTGTATCGCTACGTTTACCGCTAGTACCCACCAAATGATACAATATGTAAATACAAAGTATAAAGCCTATTGATCGACGAGCGAAAAGTCTTATTGGGGATAATAAGCTAATTAAGTCCAGATTGCAGTGCCTCGGTCACAGAAGTATGGTCGCAAGTCTATCGGTATTCTATTGCATTTTGGAGAGTGTGCGCAGGAATTACATGAGTTATTTCCACCACGCCCCCTTTATCATCTAACCACCAGACAAACTTTTAAAAAGTCATCCATTTAAGGTTGAACTCAAGTTCGCTCGAATCGTTTTGCTTCTACGTTCATCATTCGTACAGCGAAGGAGTGGAACTCATTGCCTGCGTCATTGTTCCCCGAGGGGTATAATGTGGGAGTCTTCAAATCAAGAGTGAATATGTATTTCCTAGGTAAGCATGTCACATCTTCGGCCGCATCATCACTTTCCATCAGCTGAGATAGTGGTCAAATGCTTGCCTATTGAGCAAAAAATTAAAAAAAATTAAGTACTTGAAATACAAAAATTTTCCCGTTTCGTGATCGTAATGTCATATGTTCCTATGGGTTTACTTCACCCATAGTACCCATAGTGCACGGTCGCCTTGTAAGCTCTCACAATCAGAACCAGAAACACATTTTTTCCTTGGGGGGAAAACATGTGTTCCCGCCGGGAATCGAATCCAATACCCCTGCTAAGAAGGCGAACGACCATCCAACTAAGGAAACGGGCAGTTCAAAATTAAAAAACAAATGAATATATTGTAATGTTTTAATTGTATCTATATAAGGCGACCCATATAAAACACTGTACTTTTTTTTACAGAACCGATGGAGTTATATGCGAACCTCCCCGCCAAGCTTCAAACTTGAGTGGCCAACTTTGTCCGGCACGCCGCAAAACTTCGTTTTACATTTAATTTGCCCCAAACGAGTACAGCTTACAATATTTTCAACGCTTGCAACTTTTGAGTCGGTCCTTCGTTATAAATTTCATGATTTTAGTTAGTGGGTGGTGGTACATATAACAATCACTTTAACACCGTTCCCTCGCAAAGTCCACTAATTAATTTAGAGGCGAATGTCAGGGAACGTACAAACTTGTTGCGTGTATTCGCGAGTTTTTCCTCAAACGATATTGGATGGTTTTGTGCTGGGAATATAACACTAATCTTTATTTCTGATTATGAACTAGACCCACGTTCATGGGCAGAATATTGTTTCTGTGTTTTCGTCGATATATACAGTTCTTTTCGACGACCAAGTTGGCGTGGTAGTTGTTTACCATCTGCGCCGTAAGTACTTAGTTCGATTCACGGCAGGAAAACAATTTTCCTTCCCATGGGAGAATTTTGCTTGTGGTTCTGAGTGTAATTGTGAGTGTGATATTTAAATGTTTCCAGCACCCACGACACAAGTCATTGAACATTACATCACACACAGTCACACCCAGAAACAGAAACACAAATATCCCTTTGTGGGAAAATTTGTGTTTCCACCTGGAATCGAACCCGATACCCGCTGCTTAGAAAGCGTACGCGCACTGAGTTTACGGGCAGACAATAAAAAAATCGCTTAAAGGAATAAAAAAGCATATTCCCTATTACAGAAGGCATATAATCTTTCTATACTAATATTATAAAGAGGAAATGTTTGTATTTTTGTATGTAACGAATAAACTTAAAAACTACTGGACCGATTTCAAATATTCTTTTGCCGTTAGAAAGCTACTTTATTATTGAGTAACATAGGCTATATTTATTACTAGAAAAAAATAGAGATCCTTAGAAATCTCTACTTAAACCAACTCAAGGTATAAACAAATTAGCCATAAAATGTCTTTCATCGCATGCGCTGCGGAAAGTATTGATGATAGAACAAAAAAAAAATCTACTATATTGTAGAACATATCAATATCTACAAAAACTACGTGAGATCATATTATTATGTCCAATTATTGTAGTTATGTCACTATAACAACTTTTTTACATTTTGAAAGTTGATAAAAATACGTTATCCTACTAATATTATAAATCCGAAAGTTTGTGTGTAAGTATGTTTGTTCCTTCTTTACGCTTTAACGGCTAAACGGATTTGTATGAAAATTTGGAATGTACATAGATTTTACATAGGATTAACACATAGGGTACTTTTTAATTGATTATAGCGGGCGAAGCCGCGGGGCATGGCTAGTATATTATAAATCCGAAAGTTTGTGTGCATGTTTGTTTTCTCTTCACGCTGTAATCAACACATAGGAAAGTATCAACACATAGGCTTCTTTTTAACTTGATAAATGCGGGTGAAGCCGCGATTCACGGCTAGTGTTCAATACATCTGCAATAAATAGTAAACGCGATACAGTGAACGATGTTCAATAAACAAGCTTAGCGCCTTGAAGCGTGAGCGGACGCCTCTAGTCGCATCTGCGCGGTGTGAAGCGTGCGTGAGCTCCTATGTAGGATTTGCAAAGCCTTTTTAGTGCTCGGGTGTAGAAGGCTCGTTCCGGACGATAAGGACTGATCTGCGGAAGACAGCGTTGCAGCGTGCTGCAGACGCGATCGATACTGCAGCGGGCGGTCCGTGGGGGCGCCACCCCCCCACCCCCCTGAAACTTTCGCGATAAGTACGGAACTAGCGCGTGGCGTACGCAACGCAATATTGTTAGCCGGTTACGAGTCTGAAACAGCGGATATTAAGGCTACAGAGACTCCGCTCCGTTTTTACATTGTGCCCTGAGTTTGAAATGAATGCGGAGTTACGTTGCATTGTATTAATTTTTATTATCTAAACGTATGTGGGGGATGCTTCCTGTCGGCGGTGCGTTGCCATTATTGCTTTGTAATGCGCAGACAATGAGGGGTATTTAGATTGAAAATGGAGTTGCGTACCTAGTGGGAATGGAGATGAGGAAAGTTTTCTTGTAACAGCTGCGGGTATTTGGCTTTATAGGTGGATGCAATATTAGTGATTGTGACTAAGAAGCCGAATAAGATTTTGGAACGGGTTTATTCTGGATACAGGATAACGTTAAGATTATTTAGTTTGTTAGGATATCAAAACACGTAGGTATAGTAATAAAAAAGTAATATCCTACTAATATTATAAATGTGAAAGTTTGTTACCAAGTATCGCCGTAACGATCTAACCGATTTTGATGAAATTTAGAATGTAGATAGTTTAGTTTAGTACACATAGGCTTCTTTAATCACCATCATCATCAACGGGCGGGGCTGAAAAAATCTTCTGTTTCATTCGCAATTTGATTATATATGTGATTTATAAAATGAATAAATTTTCGTGCCCCGCGGCTTCGCCTGCTATTGTTAAGTTAAAAAGTAGCCTATGTGTTAATTCTAGGTATAATCTATGTACATTCAAAATTTCATCCAAATCCGTTCAGCCGTTGAAGCGTGAAGAGGGAACAAACATACTTACACACTTACACACAAAGTTTCGGGTTTATAATATTAGTTGGATTACTTTAAAGGAAAAAAAATGATCTCTTGTAATTTTAACCAATCATAAAACATCGCCAACTATCAAACATTGTCCTACGCGTGATTTTCTCAGTCATTACCGAGATTCCATCGGCTACTTAGTAATATAACTTTAAAATTGCTCTCAAACTCAGTGCACATTATTACCTGTCGTAAAACGGCATATTGAGCCAATAAAGCATTTTAACGGCAAAGAAAACGAGCTCTTGCACCTACGAGTTCGAGGAGAAACTACAGTAGTCTGTGGGCTGTAGAAGGATCTTATTTCATAGACAGCAATCTATTTTTATGTCATACTAGTTGACCCGCCCGGCGTCGCCTGGATAAAAAAACTTAAAAAATATATGCACAGAAGCGCTTTCACACTCACAGCCCCGCACTAAGCTCAATGATTTGTGTGATGGATCTGTAAACACATCACACACACAACTTCAAGCCAAGAGTGCATCGGTATTTTCTAGGCTAGCTATATCTTCGGCCCCATCATCGCTACTCATTAGTTGAGATAGTAGTCAAATACTAGCCTATTCAGCAAATAAAAAAAATACATTCGTATCAAACCAGAGCCAGAAACATAAATTCCCCGTGGGGAGAAAACTTGTGTTCCCATCGGCCAAACCAAAAAAAACAGTCAAATTTAGATCATTCTTCTTACATAAGTCGGTTCAAAACATTGACGATCTTATACGCATAATGTGCAGGATGTTGATGAATCTGTGACTTGTACCGTAAAACTATTTTAACGATTTCTTCTAGACTGAGAATGTGTGCATTAATACTTTCTTTCTGTCTCTATTAAGTCGAAGACACTTTGTATATGTGTTCTTTATGAGCAGCACTTAGAAAACACTACATTACACTGGTACACTAACACTAAACCAGTTTCAACTTTTTTCTTCTTTTGAATCGTCTTACTATATAAGTGTGATCGAGGAGCTGGATAGCACACGTTTACATGACGGTGAAATCTATATTCGTGATCTTTTACGTACTTTTTAATTATTTTGTTAATGAGCTCGATATTCAGGTGATGATAAAGGTTATCATTTCGGATGCACTCGGAAACCCGTCCACAAGGTGGACGGACGCCATAAAGAACGTCGCAGGAAGACGCTGGATGGAGGTAGTTCTTTTTGAAGATCTTTGGGGGTGGCCTATATCCAGCAGTGGCCTTCTTGCGATGAAGCGATGATGATGATGAAGGTGCGCTCGCAATATCATGTTTGTAAGCATCCGAAATGTCGTAAATAAGTCTTTAACATACCAATTGATTTTAACCTTGATTTCAAGTTCTTCCAGATATAAAATTCTCCAGTACCTCCTATCCTAATTCCGCAAGAAACTCGGTGGTCGGAAAACTTTCGAAGTTGAGACGTTAAGACACGCCCTACACAGCACTGCTTGGGACAGATGTGACACAGATTTTTTTACCCACTAGGGGTCTTTGACAATGTCTTAGCTTGAGCTTGTCAAAAATACTACCTACCTTTATTTTGTCTCTGACTAGCGATCAGCCCCGGCTTCGCGCGAACCCAATTCCGGTGGATTAAAAAAAATATTACATACAAACCTTGCCCTGACAATTACGAACACAACAATATAGAATCAGCCTTTATTAACAAAAATAGGTACTTACTGTATTCGTTTTTACAGTTTGTGCTGTAGCTGATACTGTTTTGTACTTACTTTATGAGAAATATCACTTGAAAATAAAAGCTTTTTTATAATATAAACGCTTTCACCAGATCATATACACAATCACACCCAGAATCAGAAACATAAATTTCCCTTGGGGAGAAAACTTGTGATTCCGCCGGGAATCGAACCCGATTGTGGACATTCAGTCGTCAAACGAATTGAACAATAGCCGTGGAGCGGAGATAATCCGCTTTAAACCCTACTAAGTCAACAAGCATTTCAATGCTATATGCATAGTAGGTATTTGTTTTAGGCATTTTGTTTTAATAAGAGTGGGGTAATTTACCTCCTTACTTTTCTTAGAAGACCAATGAGCAATGGAACAATTTTTGATTTGAGAATTGTTGTGTTCTTATTACAAATAATAAAAATAAATTTCCCAAAAAAACATCTTCTTAAACGGTTCCTAAAAGAGTTATTAAAACAACGTATTTGTAACAGCGGCAGATGGGCGCAATTACAGGTTGGTACACGGTATAATGCTTCTCGAGGTATACCTGTTGAATCGCAGTGTGTAAGAACAATACAAAACGTTCAGAAAAATAATAAGACGTTAGCGAAGCCTTAAAAAACCGACTTTATCGCTTATATTTTTATATTGACTTGATCGATTTAATTGATATGGGACCACCTCTGAAGTATATAATCTACTAAACAAAAAAAATGCATCAAAATCGTTTCATATTTTTTTTATACTTGTTAGGCAACCATTTGACCTCTATTTCACCTGATGGAAAGTGATGATGCGGCCGAAAATGTATGCTTGAAGACGTTTTTTTTAAACATGCAGTCGAATTGAGAAAGCACCTTTTTTGTAGTCGGTTGATTAGACTGTTGATATAACACGAGTAGGTGGTGGTAGTGGTAGTAGAAGCGGCCCGCTATTGAGATCGCGGTATCAAGTTTTCAAAAGACTGCAAAAAGGAGGTTCTCAATTCGACTGAATCTTTTTTTTTATGCATGTATACTATGCATGTATATAAATACTATGTATGTTTATCGCCGCCAATTATGAATCGATTTTGATGATTTTTTTTATTTGGTAGATGGTGAGTGGTCCCATATAAATTTTATCGTAATCGATTCACCCAAAACCAAAATATAAGCGGTGAAGTCGGCATTTTTAAGCTTTGAATAGATGAAAAATACGCGTTATTCCACATAGGTTTTACCACAGGCTCGAGCTTTCGGTCAAGGTAACATAGCGAAATCCATGACAACGAGGCAGGCGACATGCGCAAGGTACGAGTAGAGTTTGCACAAATGAAAATATTGAAATTAAAAATGTTTTGTTTCTGTAATCAAAATTTTACTTAAGGTAGGTTGGGACCTTCTAGTACGTATAAAAATACCTGTGTCAAAAGACCCCGCTTTTCTATTCAGGTTTCAAATATGTAGATAATAATCCTACTAATATTATAAATGCGAAAGTTTGTGTGTAAGTATGTTTGTTCCCTTTTCACGCTTGAACGGCTGAACGGATTTGGATAAAAATTTGAATATACATAGCTTATACCTAGGATTAACACATAGGCTACTTGATAATAGCAGGCGAAGCCGCGGAGCACTGCTAGTTACACAATTAAGGATTCTAAGTTAAAAGTTATCATATTTTTATTACTAATATTTGTCTGTGTTTGTGGTCAGTGAGTGTATGTGTGCGTGTTTGTGTGTGCATGTGTGGGTGTAAGTGTGTATATATTATTGATGTAAAGGCATACATTATAAACATAAACATAATCGCTTTCACACTCACAGCCCCACACTAAGTTCGATGACTTGTGTCGTGGGTTCTGGAAACATTCACATCACACACACAATCACAACCAGAACCAGAAACACAAGTTTTCCATGAGGAGAAAACTTATGTTCCCACCGGGAATCGAACCCGATACCCTTGCTTAGAAGGCGAACGCTTACCCAACTTAACCAACGGGCAGTTCAATATTAATATATCCAGTATATTTTGGTTAAATGGTATTTAAGTAGTGTACGTTTTTTTATTACTAATGCCTTGACTGAGCGAGCAGCGCGCAGGACACATGGTGTACCTTCAAACTTCTAATTCACTAAGTAGTTAATCATCAAATGACCAGATGTGCGCAGAAGGGCAGCCGATGCGAGTTTGCTCGGCGTGAGTTGCTTCTCTGTCGTACATTGCTATAATGCTGCACTTAAAAACGTTTTAGTGTACCCATATTAAAATTTGCTGCAGTTTTAAAAATGTGAACGAAATAGAGCAATGACTGTTTTTACAATGTCTGTATTAGTGCCGTGTGTGGACTATAAGCACACAACTTGAAAATGTTTAATAATTACAAGATGAAAGTTAAAAATTAAAACCCGGTTAAATTAATCTTGGCTTGAAAATGCAGGCAACTGGGAAAATACATACATATGTATATCAACATACATATGTGCATACACATACGCTGCTAAAATATATTCCTCCTTTATGAATTGCCGTAGTCAGGTAAAAAGAGCCGGATAGAAAAATTATTTCAAACATGTTTATAGATCTATTGAATCTAGACGTTTAATGTAATGATTTTTGCACCGTGGGTCCTAGGTTCAATTCCCGGCAGGAGCATAATTTTCATACCCAAGGTTTGGTGGTGAGGCTGGTTATGTGTGTGAATATCTGTGTGGTATGTATATGTTTCCGGCACCCACGATACAAATCTTTGAACGAAGTGTGAGACTGTGAGTGTGAATGCGTTTTATTAATTAATGAGCCACTGATTGTTGTAATCCCAAATAATTTCTACAGCCTCTTTGTATTTTTATTAGAGTAAAGAATATTTGGTTGCGTTACATGTTTATTACTCAACACCCAGAATTTGTTAAATTAAAGTTCTAGTTAAATCTAAACAGAACTTTGTAGGTGCGTAGAAACATGATATAATAATATATAATATTTTTTTTTGTTTAACATTTTTTAATTATTACAAATATTACTTAGGAATATACTACTAGCGATCCGCCCCGGCTTCACGCAGATGCAATTTCTGAAAAAAATTACATACAAACCTTGCCCTGACAACTACAAACACAACAAAAAAGAATCAGCCGAATCGGTCGAGCCGTTCTCGAATTTTTGCAAGACTAAGAAAGGTCAATTTTTTTTTTATATATGTATATAGATTAAAAGATACAAGATATTGCGTCAGCATTTTATTTATTCTATACAGAACTTATAATGGTCATTAGTACAGAGGCACTATACATACTTTCATGTTTCCACCGTGACTAAATGTACTATCAATTATTCTGTGCCGTAATAGTGCACAAAACAAACGCGAAAAAGAAATTGCCCTCTCTAATTAAAACTTCGTTTACGGAGCGTATCAAACTACATAACAGTGGAACGAATCGGGTCGAACGCTCGGAAAAACATACGGTTCGTGATTCCTGTGACGAGGTGTTAATAAATGGTGCGCTTTGCCTCATAATTGGTAAAAAGTGTCGCGTAGTCTTCTCAGTTACGGGAATAAATCTTTATGTAGACGGGGAGGTTTTAGTAGTGATGTGAAATGTGAAACGGGGCGCTCAGCTTGTTTCTGTATTTAATTTCAATTGAATGTATTAAGTTTGAGTTAAGTATATGGAAGACTAGCCGTGCCCCGCAGCTTCGCTATTATAAAGTTAAAAAGTAGCCTATGTGTTAATCCTAGGTATAATATATGTCCATTCCAAATGTCACCCAAATCCGTTCAGCCGATAAAGCGTGAAGAGGGAACAAACATACTTACACACAAACTTTCGGATTTATAATATTAGTAGGATTGATACCTGTGATTCTGGAATAGGACATGGACGTCTTTTAATGTCGAAAATCAGTGCAGTTTCTGTAGGAGAGGATAGATATGGCAGTAGATTGAAATGAGAATTTCTTTTTATTAACCATTAATTTTATTTCGTTAAGATTTGGTAGGTAGATAGCTGTGACATCTTATCCTAAAAATCTGTTCAGTTTCCGTGGGTTATAGGCATGCCCATCGAATTTTTGTAATAAAACTTTGGCTACTATTGATTCCGAAAATCGGCACAGTTTCTGTGGTAGGGCGAATTTGTTAAGATGCCGGATAAGTCAGCAGAGTTCCTGTTTAATAGGAAACATTTGTTAAGTCTAGTTTAGGTAATATTTCGGGACTTAATCGCGCTAAAAAAACTATTTTTATTTACCTCGACGTTTCGGCCAAGTTGCATTGGTCATGGTCTCGAGAAGACTGATAATGATCTTTTCGAGACCATGGCCAATGCAACTTGGCCGAAACGTCGAGGTATTATTACCTAAACTAAGTATTCGAATCGCGAAAGTTTAAAAATTACAATTTGGTAAGTAGTTTGAAATGAGGCATATTTGTATTTGGTGGCCAGATTTCGATAAGATTTGGTAAGTAGATAGCTGTGACTTCTTATCCTAAAAATCTGTTCAGTTTCTGTGGTATGCAGGTATATGCCCATTGCCATACTTTCTAAGATTGTAAATCCGAAAATTTGTGTGTTTGTGTAAGTGTGTGAGCACAAAATGTGTTAATAAATGCTTAAAAAGTATATCTATCGCGGACGAAGTCGCGGGTACCAGCTAGTACCTACTCTATTTTAAAGTTTCTAAATGTACTAGAAGTTATTCCCCAAGGGCAATTTGTGTTTCTGGTTCTGGTTTGCTATTTGTGTGTATGATATGAATTTTCCGGCACTCAGGACACAAGTCTTCAAACTTTGTGCGTGCCTGTAAGTGTGAAAGCGTTTGTTTAATTCTTGATGCTATTGTTTTCTGTCCCCCGAATAGTAGACAAGAATAGAAAATTCTTTATTGTACACCAAATAAAGTTGCTTACAGACATAATCTTAATAAACTAAAATACAATGGGTGGACTTATCGCTAAAAGCGATCTCTTCATGTCAATATTTGGATGGAGAGAGGGATAATTTTATATTATGAGTACAAGCAATACCTATAATTAAGTAATTTACCTAGAACAGCGCACAAGTAATACTTTAAAAAGTGTTTTTAATTCAAGCTTTTAACAGTTGTAAATAAATAAGGTACTCGTCAAGACGATTCAAATGAGCCCAAACGGTGAGGTTGTGTCGTTTCATTGCGAAGTTCCTATGGCCACCTTCAAGCTCCATCATCAGATCAGCACCATGTCATCATAATGTTGCATTTTCACGCGATTTACACATGTATGCAAAATTTCAGCTCAATCGGTGACCGGGAAGTGGATCTTCAATTTGCAAGATTTAATGACAAACATCGGGACAGGTGAAACTAAATAAAAGCTTGTAAAACCGTGTGTAACTCAGCGGGCACAGCGATTTATGTGCTGACTCGTGAAGTAAGCTCCACGATCCCATCCCTAGTTATTTCCGGTTTAGACATTCACGGCACGCGCAGCCTCTGTCCTCTGAATATAAGGAATATAAGGCCCATTTATTGCAGGTCGTGTCGGCTCGCCTCTAAAGATGTTCAAACTACGCTAAATAATTAATGGCCGACGCAACCTAACGCAAATTTTAATTATGCCATGCTATCCGGTGGTTAATGTGAAATTGGTGCTCAAATATGGTGCGGGTGAATATTGTAAGCTGGATAACCTGTAAAGATAGAATCCTACTAATATTATAAATCCGAAAGTTTGTGTGTAAGTGTGTGTATATGTTTGTTCCCTCTTCACGCTTTAACGACTGAACGGATTTGGATGAAATTTGGAATCTACATAGATTATACCTAGGATTAACACATACGCTACTTTTTAACTTGATAATAGCGGCTAGTGTTATATATGGCGAACTCTCCGTTGGCTTAGTTAGCTGAAGAAGAAAAAAAAAGAAATAAAAGGGAGAGAAAAAAAAGAGGAGAAGGCTCTAAGTAGGGGTATTGGGTTCGATTCCCGGTGGGAACACAAATTTTCTTCCTAAAGAATAAAGATAGAATGACACAATTTGTAATGCCCATTGGCGTAGTTAGGAGCCCGGCCGCTTTCTTCGCAGCGGGTATCGGGTTCGATTTCTAGTGGGAACACAAGTTTTCTCCACAAAGGAAATTTTTATTTCTGGTTCTGGGTGTGATGTGAATGTTTCCGGCATCCACGACACAAGTCATCGTACTTAGTAAGGGGCTGTGAGTTTGAAACCGTTTATAGAGCGGTGGGAAAAATGCACGATTGATGGTTGACGTTTTAGGCGGACATGCTGACAAGCGGCAGTGCATGTTTTGTCATTAATGTACGGACGCTCTGCTTTTTACCATTTCCGCGTGTGCAGCATTTTGAACCTGTTAGTTAGTTTATGCTGGTTTTTGTATGTTTTTTTATGTTAGGACCTGTTTGAAATTTTAACATTGGTCAGTTTTTATAGATTTAGTGAATATTTTTTAAGGAATTAAGACGAAGCGTCCATATATCTAATGTAGAATATCGTAGATTAACTTTGGGGTTTTGTATTGTTTGAAAAATAGTAAATTGAAATCATGAACTGAAATTACCTGATATTCTTGTAATACTCTAATTTTTTACTTAAATGACGTGTTTTTCAGTTTATTCACCTTAAAACTCAGTCACTGGTCTGCATTCCCCCAGTTTCGTACTAAATGTGGCAATTATACTGTTCGCAACCAAACAAATCACTGTAAATGCCGTACGTTGCAGTGCAATAAAACGGGAAAGATTGGACGTCTTCGCAAATCCTGCTCCGTAATGGGGAAATATGGGCAAGTATCGAGTATCGAGACAAGTTCTGGAAATGTATGAGTTTGAAAAGGGCGGTGGTGATTCAGCTATACGTACTCAACAATATATAATTATATATATATATATATATATATCTTCTCTTTATATATATGGCGTCTAATCTGTATTCTGGACGTCAAACTAAGATTGTTCGAATTGATCATCGATACGACAATCGATCGGTTGAAAGTTCAGTCGATTCGATCGTTAATAAGAAAAGAAAATCGTTCGATTTCGACGTTTATGTAAAGATAATCGATACCCGAAATAGACCCCCTGACTCAATCTTATTATTGGGTTATGTCTAACTGTGCTCTATATAATGTGATAAACTATATCCAGATCTATCATCATTACAAATTTTAATCAAAATCTGTTAATTAGTCACAGATATTATATGACTATTCATACTACTCAATGAAAAAAAAAAACCCCAACGAGTTACAGTGTGACTCGATTGATGTGACTGGTTGGACCCACCCTTCATTTCTAACTTTCGCTTTCTGTCTCTCTCTTTGTAACACACACACACACACACGATTTCGGATTTATGTTATGTAACAGATAATGATCTTGATTCAGAATTCCAGACATACGCTTCCACAAACTTTCAGCTATATTATATCAGGAAAGCATCTCATGCTTTGATTACTACAATACTACTTTTGACCTTTTGAGATTCGAAACTCGAACTAGGAAACTTAAACTCGTTGAAGAATTAATGAGGCAGCCTGTAGCAACTCCCGACGTAGGTATACCTACTTACTTAAATACATTGTGGGGACTGAAGTCTTTGCAATGCCAAGTTGTATTGCAGGAAGTATGCACGTCGTCTGTGCAATGCGTAATTAGATACTGTCGTTAGAAAATAAATTTGATGTACTTTGTCTTTGTTTTTATTTTTCTACCGACTTCACAAAAAAGGAGGAGGTACTCTGTATTTTTTAATGTGTATTTCCTCATATCTTCTTCCCACGTGACCCAATTCCGTTTTTTTTTATTAAAAGCTGGTGCTTTCCCATTGGTCCCAATTAAATTTGGTCAACATCTGATCAGTAGTTTTTGAGTAATCATCAATAATGCGTGCTTTATACATTTAATTTGATCAAGGTTCCGAAGATAAAGCGGTGAAGTTGTTTTTTTTAGATTTGCTTGCGTTCGATTATTTCTTTCTCACATTTCAATTAATCGATATTAGTTTATTTTTATATATATTTATTTTTCATTACAAATAATATTTTTTAAACTCTAACCTGCCATACTATGTTTTAAGACTTGTATCGTGGGTACAATGTTAGTCCGAGGCATAAATAGGTTAAATACAACATATTAACCCTGTCATTGTATTATAGAATACATAATCATTATAAATCACTTAATTCAAATAATTTGGACGCAAGTAAAGCTTATAAAACCTACTTTACCGTTTTATCTTCGGATCCCTTGAACAGATTCTATGAATCAAATACGCATTTTTAAGCATAACTCAATAACTACTGGTCAGATCTTGATAAAATTTAAATGGGACCACATTAGTGTGACAAGCCATTGGAACCTGAAATACAGTTCAGTAGTTCAGGAGCCTAGGGGTTAAATTATTATGTACACCATATTATGTCAGACGATAAATGTTTTATGATTATGTTTTATGAGAAGCACCAGCTTTCAAACAAATGAAAAGTTTCTCGAATCGGTCCAGACATCTTGGAGTAATCGGGGAACATACATAAATAAAAGAAACGACGATGAATTGAGAACGTCCTTCTTTTTGGAGTCGGCTAAAAAAATTAAGAAATAGAAAAGAGCGAACCCTGACGAATAGAGGCTTATATCAGAATCTTTAGCCGTAAATAAAAAAACTAAATTTTCCTCAACTATACATTCTGGAATATTTTATATGCAGACTTAATGGCAAATAATAAATAAGGCCGTATTGTTCCCAATACATGTTCTCCAACATATGAAAAGGATGGGGACGTCTCATCCCGTATTCATACCGCATACGCACACTTCGTGGAAATGCGGAGAAATGGTAGGTATTTTCAAGGAATATAACGTGTTTAAGTAAAAATAGATGTAGGTATGTAACAAGTCAGCTAAATGCCTAGCATTGACCAGGAACAATTCTCACTCATTATACTGTATTTGTTGTTAGTATATATATATATTTATGTTATATATTTTTTAGGTATGTATAATTTTAAGTATTTTATAGTTGTGGGTACCGGAAGCATTCACTCATCACACACACACAATCACAACCATATATGTAAATTTCTTTATCACGTCGTATCTTTCAAATGGTTGGATGGATTTTAACAGTTAAGGTATAGTTACATTTGTCGTTTTGTCCTTAGATAGGCGCTAAATGGATTTTTGGCGCGAAATAGTAATAAAAACCAAACCTATCGAGTATGGTATCAAAATGAAGGACATTAAAAGAGGATTACATAAAATAGCATTAAAGGCTCAAGGCAAAGGTTCGCTTTTGTCGCAATCGACTTAATTTTAATTTTTAGTACATTGACTTGTAACCATTAAATTATATCACGGATCGATTTCAGTGAATAATATTCTAGTGTCACTTCGTTTAATTGTGTTATTTTAGGCATTGGATTTTAGTTCTTAGTATTTCAGGAAACATAATACCTTGTTTTTCGTAATAAAGACTTAAATCCTGGCTCGTCGTCGACTGCTACTGCGTCTGCAAGCCGCGGCTCGCTTCCTCCACCGTAGGTGGTTCGCGCGTTGTGGTAACCCTAATCTAACTTTCCTCATCACTTCGTTCAAAAAAGGAAGATCTCATTTCGACTGGTTTTTTTTTGTATGTATTTTACGCGATATCTCCGCCATTTATGAATCGATTTTAATGATTTCATTTTGTTTTTTTTTTACTTTAGAGGTGGTCCCATATACATTTTATCTTAATCGGTTCAGCCAAAACAAAAATATAAGCGGTGAAGCCGGTTTTTTTTAAGATTTGCTTGCGTTTAATTATGTCGAAAGTTTGTGTGTAAGTGTGTAAGTATGTTTGTTCCCTCTTCACGCTTTAACGGCTGAACGGATTTGGATGAAATTTGGATTGTACCAAGGATTAACACATAGGCAACTTTTAACTTGATAATAGTGAATATTTATAACATTTTGTGTAAAGAATAATTTTGAGTTGTTTATATACACACATATGTGTTTTTATGTCTATTCGTACGCTCCATTTTGTGTGCAGTTGCAGATAAAAAACAAAAAAATATTTTACGCAAAATGTGGGAAATTTTTAGTTTTGTAATAAAGTTTTAAAACTTTCCAGTAAAACAAGCCATTTCTGGTATTCCCATTTCGGTCCATGCAGAAAGTTTCCATGTACTCTGAGGTACTTAAGTTTCGTCCATATTTCAGGTCCACCTGCGTTTGACAAATCTAGGAATGTTAAGATAAATCATGTGCCCTGTACGACCATTAGTTTCTCGGATACTTTTATATTACCTTTATAAAATAAAAGTTCAGTTTACGTGCAGAACTTTTCCACCACCAACATATTTTCTAGTTAGGGTTGTGTGTTCGCTGAAATGTTAAAATGTTGGATTTTGTCATAATTATGATATGTAAAAATCTTTGGAAATCTACGAACAAAATAATATAAAAATGAATAAAATATGAAATGAAATAATTTTTACTGACTTCAAAAAAGGAGGAGGTACTATGTTCGACTGTATGTAATTTTTTATTATATATGTTCACCGATTTTTCCCCCATTTGTGGACCATTACTCCAATTTTTTTTTATTTGGTAGATTTCACTTCATAGGTGGTCCCATATAAATTTTATCGAAATCGATCAAGCCAAAACCAAAGTATAAGCGGTGAAGTAGGGTTTTTAAGCTTTGCTAACATTTAAATTTATGAAACAGGTAGAAGTCTGTTTAATAATTAAATAAATTAATGTTAAAAGGAAATATATTGCTTGAAGAGGGCTCCGTATGCTTGAGTAGCTCAGTTGTTAGAGTAATAGGGCATAACACACTATGGGCGCGGGATCAAACCCCGTTTCAAGCGATCACTTTTCTTCACCGACACTACATTAAAACGGCTGAACAAACTTTGATAAAATTTTGAACGTAGATTAAGGTTTACGAGTCACGTGTATGTAGAATTAAGTTACTGTTATCTTTATGAGATACTGCAAAATTGTCAACGATGCGACAATGGGGCTGGCGAACTAGTACACCATTTAATATGTATATGTATTTCAGTCAGTAACGGGAACTACAGTAAATTCAGATATTGTTTAAAATACTGACCCGGTCAAAGTCACAAATTAGTTAAATAATAGCTAACTTGTTTAAAAAAGAACTTTCCATACCTTGCATTAAAGTGGTGTTTTAATACTGCAGTAAAGTAGTATGCCTCAAGTATACTACTTTACTTTTTAACAAAAGTATCTACTAAAACTTCAGAGATAAACGAACAAACGCATTCACACTCACAGCCCCATACTAAGTTCAAAGACTTGTATCGTGGGTGCCGGAAACATTCACACCACACACACATGACACCCAGAACCAGAACTATCCCTTGGGAAGGAATTTGTGCTCCTGCCCGGAATCGAACCCAGGACCCACGGCGCAGAGGGCTGAGACCGTTCACTGCGCCAACAGGGTCGTCAACCTGTCCACTGCGTCTATAGATAATAATTATATAGATTTCATAAGTAACGTAAAGCTATAAAATACCTATTGTTGGGTTACACTATAGCATAACCATACATTATTTCCAACCAAACGCAACTCTACGTTACAAAAGTTGAAGACACAAAATAAAACAGATTTTTATAAGGAAAGAAAATTGCAGAGAGCACGAATACGTTACGCAGAAATAAAGAATCATGAACTAAGTTTCATTTTTCCGGAGAATGTAAGAGGCTTCTTATCGTTGCCGCTTACTTATGCATAGTTTCAGATAAGTTTGCACGGAGACGTTGTATATTCCGGCGTGTGTTCGTCTTCACCAGTTCCATATTTATGACGGCAAAAATAAAATGTTGCTGCTGTCGTCGATCGTTGATAAAAATGCAAACCGTAGCCGCAGGCTTGCCGTCTTTGACGCCCACTGAATAAGCGTATCGCAAGACAAGATTACATTTTAAGACTTTGTGCGACTACTAAACAATTTGCCTAACTTTCACGAGATCATCTAATATTCCGAGAAAAGGAGAGAGAATTCGCATAATGCCTGTTCACGGAGTCAGCTGGCGGGGTGGCGGTATCTATAGATAGAATAGTTGTAGCGGATCTCACCTGACCGTCAGGCGGTTGCAGGTAAACATTGTAACGTGACCCGACCACGTGCGAAACATGTGACCTGATCTATCCGAACTGGAGGAAGCCGGGGAACTTCCAACAGATAATGAAACCGCTATGTTATATCGTCATTTAACATCGGCACGCAGTTTTGATAATATTTTACAGAGTTTTATTTTATCGAATTTCCAGTGAGGAAGCGCAGTTACCGAGTTGAACCGGTGGGCGGTTCCAGACAGTATTGATTTTGTTTTCTCTTTTCATTCTGGCGTCGGATTTACGCGTTGGTGCGAGCGAGAGGGGGGCGAGTGGTGGGAGGCTGATGCCTAGTGTAGAGTTTCCGCGTAAAACCTTGCTCGGTGCTGAAAGGACGTAACTGGGGGATGAATGAAAGCGTGCTGCGATCCTGAAGCGACGGCCGCTGTCGACGCCGTTTCCGGTAAATCCGCTCTACAACTCCATGCACTTAGTTTTGTTCAAAACTGTTCCTATTGCTTTTAAATGTTTATAAATTCCGATGCTGATGGAAACGTGGATAGAGAAACTGTTGTAGTAGCAATGCTGATGCGTTTGGAGGAAATCTCTATCTATATTACATACAGTACTTTAAAGTTAATAAGCCACACGCACTGTTTATGTACTTATTAATTAGATGTATGTTAGAAAGACGACTATTTAATAACTTAATGACATCGTAACTGATGAATTTGATGAGAACACAACCTACTTAAATACTTTATACTATTCTTCATACATTAAGGGTAACAAGATACATTAGTAATTAGATTTGTCTATTTACATAATTTTTTGTATTATTCTGTAGTTATTGTTCGAGAGTTACCGGGCACTTAAAAAGAGATTGCTTTATATTTCCTGAGTCCCAGCCGATAAGTAAACAAATATGAATAACACTCGCGATAGTTTTCAAATTCACATTACTAAACAATTTTAAAAAAATGGGTATTTTTTTCTAAACATAAAAAGAAACAAACGCTTTCACACTCACAACCCATTACTAAGTTCATTAAGTAGACGTATCGGGGTCGATTCCCGGTGAGAACGCAAGATTTCTACCCAAGGAAAATTTGTGTTTCTGCTTCCGAGCGTGATTGCGTGTGTGATGTGAAAGATTCCGGCACTAAAGCTTGTGTCTTTACATTTACATCACACACACAATAACAACCAGATTACATGACATGATGAGACCAAAACTTGAAAATAATCATAGCACAAAAACAAAAACCATTTCAGCCGCAAGCGACGGACATACATTTCTCACCCAAACCAACAGAAATTTAAAAAGAAATTTGAAAGAGTCCTCGTCAAACTTGGGAGGTGTGAGGTTCAAACATCGGTGAGCGAACTGCCGGGAGGCAACGAACTTCCGTGCCATCCGGCTGTTTTACAACCAGGAGAATATTCTTACTTTATTTCCTTTTAAAGCGCTTTAGTACGATCTGATTTTCGTATATCTGTGTTCTGACGTTTCGGAGTTTCTGACGGATATGCCTCTCTAGAGCTTACATTTTTGACGGATGGTAGTTTCGAACGCTTGGTGGGAGAGATCCTTCTGAAAGAACATCCATCTATTATACTTAGATGGACCTTTGATCAATAATAAGCCATAAATATAGGCATTTTATTACGGAGGTTTTAATCACGTTGATTGCTCACTTAAACAAACGATCTAGTTGGCGCAGCCAAGTCTTCGCTACGCCAGGGGTCCGGGTTGGATTCCCGATAGGAGTAAAATTTTCCTTTCCATGGGATATTGTAGTTCAGTTTCTGGGCGTGTTTATGTGAAGGACGCCAGTTATAATCCTCAAACGCCTTTATGCAGTTGAAGGCAAGAAACGTAGCTACCTTTATAACTAGAGTACAATTGAATTTTATAACCTCGAACCAGAGATACGGTATTGTTATCGAAGCTTCAAAGGACCTCTAGGTAGTAGTAGGTAGGTAAGATAGGTAATGGAATGGTTTGTAAAAAAGATCTTCTCAAACGGGCGATTTTTTAGATAATATTATTATACTTATTTTCAAAATTTGTCCTTGAGTGTGTTTAGTTAGAGTTACTCGAATAAAACTATAACTGTTGGTTTGGATGCAATTTGGTGGGCTAGGTGGTATATCATATATATATATATGAGCTACTTTTTAAATTCTTTAGATGCGAGCGCAGCAGCGGGTCACTGCTTGTTTTGTTTTTGTTATATATTTTTAGGCGGACCCGACAGAACGAACTATTCACAGAATGGCCCTTTCTCAAATAGCTTCATTAAAAATATGTCTCATACTTCTGGTGTATGTAATCTTTAAAGTAAATGTTTTCGACATTCGCTATACAAATAATTCAACAAAGTGTAAAGTGTGAAAACATAAAAAGTTAAGTAATTTTCCAAAATACACACATAATCTTGTCAGAAGCAGCCTTATTTAACCAGTTTTATTGTTTGCAGAACTACGGGCATGATATACAAAGAAGTGAAGGTAAAATGTATAAGGGACGACAGCTATTTTTTTATTTTAAAAAAATATTCAAACGCAATCTACTAAATCTTACTTTTAATTTAGACGCATCTGCTACAAGTCATAACATATAATAGCAAATACATTTCTGATGTATATAACCCAACTCTGTCAAAAATATTAGTTATGTCTTTTCCTTATGACGGCAGTACAGGTCGTGCGTCTCGGGCGCTTTGTATATCGTCCCTACGAGCAGCGTAAGCTACCACTCGCCGGGCGACGAAAAGCTGCAAAGAATTGCTCGTTTAAGACCCACCTTAATAGCTCATTTCATTTCAAAAGGGTCATCCATGCGAATTGAAATCGGTAAATTGCCCTTACCTACTTAAAGAATCGATTAATAAAGAACGCGTCGAACGAAAAAAGGAATAAATGTCAGAGGAAAAATTTATAAACTGTTCGAGTCAGCAAGTTTTGTCCGAAGTTTTTACTATAGTTAGTACACGTAGTTGACAACGTGTATTTGTCTACGCGTAGTTCATCATAGTCAAGTCATGCTCTAGTAAAAAAAACAAATCACATTAATAGCACATGCCAATTATTATATTGTATGGGAGGTTTCTCTTGAAAATTCATTTCCTAAACAGGAGTTTGCGGAAGTAGACCTAAGTTATAAAATGTTAGATAAATTAACGCTGCCAATTGGCACTATGTTTGTGCTACCTACTATTAATTAGGTTTGAAAAAAACTAGCTTATAGCCGGTAAAGTTTATTAGAATTATAGTGTTCAGACAGACCCGAGAGGACGTTTATAAAGGATCAAATCGCGTGCAGTTGGGCGAATAATGTAATCACATCAAAATATCGACACATTTTGAACCCTCACACCAAAAAGCAGCGTTAGCTAGAACCCAAGCATGCGAGTTATTTTGGCACGCCCGTCCGCTTGTATAGGCGAGGAATATGATGTATGGAAAACTTATGGTGGCCATATATTGAGAATGTTTAAATGATTTCAAATGATTATACCGTTTACATTTTGTAGAGTGTACGCAGGAATTACACGAGTTAATTCCCGCATGCCCTTTTTACCATTAAAAAATAAGACAAACTGTCAAACGTCATCCATACATGGTTGACCTACCACCAGTTCGCTTGAAACGTTTCGCTTCTACGTTTATCTTCCGTACTGCGAAGGAGTGCAACTCATTGCCCTCGTCTATGTTTCCTGAACGGTATAATTTGGCAGTTTTTAAGTCAAGAGTGAATTGGTATCTTCTGGGCAAGCATGCTACATCTTCAGCCGCATCATCGCTTTCCATCAGGTGAGATTGTGGTCAAATACTTGCCTATGAAGAATAAAAGAAATAAAAGTTTGTTACAAGCCTCTGTGTTATTATTATGTTTGTGTCCGCCCTTTGCAGCATACCCACATTGTTTCTTGGAAGTTAATAATAAAGAAGATCTAACAACTGAAGTTACATTGCAGTTAAATCTTCTTTGTAATAAGTATTTTGTTTATTTTGAGTTTTTACATAATTTTATGATAAACTTCGTAACAATTAGGTATAAGTAGGTAACCTACCTTTACTCAATTTAATATAACCTTCCTCTTAATAGTTGTCCTTCAACATATTTTCTTTTGTTGTGCTTTCTTAAGCAAATTCCAAGAATGAACCAGACAATGCAAATATTCTCAGAAATGCATATTCTTCCATTTTTCAACCTACCCGCATGTCTGCGACAAAACTTATCCGACAAGAGACGAATGTCTGGTCTCCCTACACAACGAGAACTTTGTAAACATTCGAGACGAGACGAATATACATTATGTATCACCTATGTTCATAAAATAGAGTCAACTGCTAACATTAGTGCTAACAAGTTAGTACCTTGTCAAAGTTGTAAACATTTATTGATTTTGGTACTTTTAACACGATGGTATGCCTATGCACTAATATGTTTATTTATTTGACAGGAGTATTTATCCACATTCCGTTGTAATTTCGTGAAGTAAGTATTCAAAAGTAATAGACGCTACAACTATGTCTAAACGATATAATAATTCACTTAACTTGAAGATTCTTAAACTTTTTACTACGTGATGAATGACAGTTCAATTTCATACAGCGATAAAGTTCCAAATGACTTAAGTATCCTGGTGAGGCTACGTGCAAAGGTCGACGAAGCATTTTGTAGCTTAACTTGGTACGTATATTTTTATAGATTTGTATGTGATCCAGCATTCATTCTGTATTTGCAGACTGTTTTGAATATAGCGCCGTTTGTGAAAAAGCCTGCACGTTCAAGAGCTGTCTATTTTCCTATGATCTATATTTACTTTTTCGAACAGATATTAATAGGCTGTATACGTGGTATCGATAGGATGTATATACAAATGATGCCAGTAGCCAGGTTGAATGTTGTGGTTTTTTTAAATTTCTTTTCAAATCTCTATTGTTTACTCAATTTATTTAATTTTTAGCATGTCCCACCATCGACCGCATCGTCGCTTTCCATCAAGTGAGATAGTGGTCAAATGATAGCCTATTGGTCATAAAAAAAAAGTTAGAATAAAATAACAGGTCATTAGAGAACTTAGACACAACCATAGAAATCTAAATAATAAGGTGCCTTAGATTATTTATTTAGATTTCTGTGGACACAACAATTTCGTGAAGAGAAGGACGGCATGCTTTTTTAAATATTTATCATGAATATTAGTAAGAGTATTATAATGAATAATACTAATATTATAAAGGCGAAAGTTTGTGAGTGTGTTTGTATGTTTACTTCTTCACGCCCAAACAGCTGGACTAATTTTGATGAAATTTGGTATGAAGGTCGCTGATACCCTGGATTAACACATGGGCTTAGTTTATTAGTACTTTTCATCTCGGAATTATCGCGGGTCCGCGACTTACGCGGGAAAAATCGCGTGGCGTGGTTAGTATGTCATAACTATGTTACACACTTCCACATTTAAACACTTACACACAAACTTTTATAATATTATCGGATTTATAATATTTGTGTGATTTTTGAAATTGAATCGAGGTATTGCTGTAATGGCTGAACTGATTTTATTAAAATTTATTAGGTAGATAGTCTAGATCTGAAATGGGGACAATCACTTTTTCCCAATTCATCATCATTATAAGCCCATTTCATTCTTACTGCTGGGACCTTTTTTCACTAAGAGATAGTCTAGGCCAGAATTCACCACGCTTTACCAAGTGCAGATTAGCGGATGCATCATGTCCTCTGATTTTTATTTAAATTTTTATACGATTAACGCATGCAAATCCGCGGGGCACATCTAGTTTAATTAATCAGTCACATTACAATCTGTGGCGTCTCATTTCTAAAGTGTCAGTGGCGTGCTCAGTTGCGTGCAATTGAGGAGGCCTATGTCCAGCAGTGGACTTCCATAGGCTGATGATGATGATGATTACAATCACAAATCCGCATGTGTGTGATATGATAATGTAAAAACATAGTTATATCTCAGCTAGCTTTAAAGGTACTTTGTTTTTTGTAAAAATCTTCAGCCTTCCAAGAGCGCGGCTACATAATTACATATCATAAATTAAAGCTACTTAAAAAATCATTAATTTTTATCGAAAACCGTATTGTTTATTCAAATGATTTAACGAGACGAATCTGTAGATCCAATCTAATTTGAAAAGACAAAAGCACGTGGCCGCAATTAGTGGGATGGCCAGCGAACAAACGCGTTCATCACAAAAGACTAGGCCAGACAAGGGTTTTTCATTTCTTCCAAATGAGCAAACTACAAACGCGATACAGTGGGGAGCAGTAGGAGATCTTCTATCAAAATGATTTCGAAATTTTTTTTTAGTTTGAAAGATTTTGTTTTTTAATTGGTCCCATTAAATTTGATCATGATCGTATCAGTAGTTCTTGAAATATCGTCAATAATGCCTATTTTGTGGACTACTTTGACGATGTTCTCGTTTAACTGACTTTAAAAGTTACCTCATAACTTCTTTCTTTGTGCGCCAATTTTGATGATTATTTTTTTATTTGAAAGTTGGTGCTTTTCATGTAGTCCCATTGAAATTTGATCAAGATCTGATCTCTAGTTTTTGAGTTATAGTCAATAATGCGTGTTTAATACATTAAATCTGATTATGATCCAAAGATAAAGCGGTGAAGTCGGTTTTTTAAGCTCTGCTTGCGTTTAAATTATTTGTGAAGTCGGTTGGAAAAACAGTGTACACCGCATATTGAGCTGTTAGTGCGAAGTGAAGCCTTCGTTCCATCTTCGTAATTCGTATTTTACCCCTACTGACTCCAACTTTAGGGCTGTATTTCAGTGGCATAGGGAAGATTTGTTGTTAAGAACGAAGGGCCCGCGAATGTGGCCATTGTTCTTTCCCAGTTTGGTGAGCACTTGTGTTCTATTGTTCTAATCGTGATTACAGGGGAGTTTTGTTTAACTTATGATTTTTATACACAATAGAGTCGGTAAATACAACAATCGGAACGCACTCGTTTGAACTTTCGAGGGTGGACGTTATTGTTTATTCTGCCTGAGATGATTCTTGATATAAGGATATTGATCTAAGAGCTGGACAAGATTTTTGTAAGACTGTTTATGCCTGAAAAAAATTGAAGAAATTTAGAAATACAAACTTATAATAATACCCAATTTCGCGACGGGGCCGGGGGTTAAAAAAAGAATCGATACTATGTTCGCGAAAAAATTACCTTAAAAATCCAAAAATATCTAAGGTATGTTTTTCGGTAGCCAGAATTGAATATCTCTTTATAACTATTTATATATGACTATTGTATTGGTGTGAAAAATGCAGCATTGTTAAGTAAAAGTAGTATCTAGTAGTGAAGTAGTTCCTTATTTAACATTATTTTTTTAAAACGCAGAGTTACAGAGTAGAAACGGGCTGCAGCTTTTGAATTCAGGTACCGATAAAGCTCATTGTCAAGCATCTCACAATCAGCCACAGAATGAACTCCGGTGTGGTCGCGCCCTAATCATTCGCACGTGACTTGTGTCTCACTCGTATTTTAAACCAGTATTAAATAAATGTACGTAGAAAATACCTGCAGTAAACGAAATAGGTTCCGAGATATTATAATTAAACGCAAGCAAAGCCTTAAACCGACTTCACCGCTTTATCTTCGAAAAAAAAATATGATAATAAGTCAGAGCCTTTTGCTACGAGCTTTTCAATACGAGAACTGTTATTAAGCAATATAAACGAGTTCATAGAAGTATGTTATATTAGTAAACAGTTTGCTCACATATTAAAAGTAAACCAATATACAGTTTGATCAAAACTTATTTGTAGATTGAATGGGCTCATTTTTTAGTTTAATACGATTGATATTAAATCGATACGTACTTACAATAATTTATGGCATACAAACAATGCGTCGGCGGGTAGAGTAAGCTTCCGACGGTTCTGCGGATTATCACGCACATCCGACGACCACGGACAGCCACGCACCGCCAAGGCTCTTCCAACGGTGCGTGTCAGTCTGTGTGTGTCTGGAGATTCGAAGCCATTTTGTCATTACAAAATGCATAGTCCTTTGAAGTTACCGACTCGCCGCGGATCGGACGCACCGCGCCGGACTTGTCTGCGCGGTGCGTCTACTCGCACGGACGATACTCTTCCCATGGTGACATCGGTGAGGGCTGGTCGGCGTCTGTCCGCAGTATCACGCACCGTCGTCGGAAGCCAGCTTAAGAAGAGCGCAAACAAAAGAAAAAAAATTGTGTAGTACACATGTATATATATAGGTACTAGCTGCACCCCGCGGTTTTACCCGCGTAAGTCCCAGACCCGCGGGAATTCCGGGATAAAAACTAGCTTAACATGTCGTTTCCTAAGCTCTAGTCTATCTTTGTACCAAATTTATCAAAATCTGTTCAGTGGTTTAGGAGTTAAAGCGTAACAGACAGACAGGTTAGTAGGGATATATATATATATATATATAGTGTTCATTATATTTCGATATATATTAGGTAAGTGATGATGTGATTGAAGATAATAAACACGCTAGGCTTGTGAATCTTTGAATGATGTCTTGTATACATTTTCTAGATAATCATTTTTATCAGACTATACCTAAAGTTTTGAACAGAAGTTTATCAATACGGGCATTTTAGTATTGGCATTGTATTTACGAAAACTGAGCAACTCGTGTCTGTAATACCTATAGTTCGGCAACACGCAGACTCAGAACAGAAAATGAGAGATATTTTGGTAGCGGAAACACGTTCTCCCAATTAGCGATGTTCTACTGTCCCTGCCCGTGCATTTCCTATTTCAATAAACATTTTTATAACTAATTTAAATTTTTAATTTTTATGCGTTTAAACTTTTTAAACGCATTAAAAGCATGCAGCATTTCATGCAAAGCTTAAAACTCGACTTCACCGCTTACATTTTGTTTAATGTTGATTTTCTCAAAAAGCGCTAAATCAATTTCGATAAAAAGCCAATGACCAAATCACTATGGGAAGTGGCGCATTTGTGTTTTTCCACGGCCATCGTTGAAACTTTGGAGCGAATTGAGAAAACTTAACACGAAAGTTATAGTATGAACGATTTTTCAAGAAATGCAGTCTGAGATGAGATATAATATCTCGAGTTATGAGTAAACAATAGCTGATAAGTCATCTAGGTAAATGAAAATAGGTACCACTCATATTGTAGAAAAAACTATTTTAAGCTGACGGTCTAGAAGCAGGGTGTTTTGGTGTATGTATATTTATTTATATATATATATATATATATATATATATATATATTATACATAAATGGATATATATATATATATATATATACATGTATATATATATATATATATATATCCATTTATGTATAAATGTTGTCGGGTTTTGTTTATACGTTTATATATTATTAGGTTTTGTAATCTTTAAAATGATTAAAACACAAATCATTGGACATCATCGTCACTTGGTAGATCGTTGGCCTCGTTTTCTACATCTTGTCTTATAATTATATGATCTAAAAATTGAGCTGGTGGACTTAGATTTGCCTGATGTCTAAGTCTAAAGTCCTAGTGTCCGTTAATTCCTGGAAAAAGGGCCGCGTTACCAGCTCAGGCGCAGCTATAAAATAATCCTAGGGCTGTGATTGGCCGTACTCACTGAGAGGGCTTGTCCTTTGTTGACGGATGCCATGCGGCGCGGCGATGCAACAGACATAGACATTATATTGAAAATTGAGTTATAAATGCTATAATCTTTATATATATTAATTCAAAAGGTTTTTTTTTTTTTTTTCAAATCTATGTAACTCAGGTCAGACTGATGTAAGTTTATAGATCATATAATAACTTGAGCTTATATTATTATTTTGTAGTCATTAACCTAGGATTGGAGGATGGCCGCGATAAAAAAAAAATGCGCCAATTTTGGTCATTGGCTTTTATATGGAACCACTTCTGAAGTATGATCTATAAACAAAAAAATAAAATCGTTTCATGTTTGACGGAATGATCGCGTACATACAAAAATAAACATACGGTCGAATTGGAAACCTCTTAATCTTTATGAAGTCTATTAAAAAGACGTCATCAAGCTTATTCGCAGTTTAAAAATGGAATAAACACAATTCGTATTTTATTATCGTTCCTTGGATTTAGTAAATCATTTTAACCGTAAGTAAAAGCAATTCTAAAGAATATAAATCTAGTAAGTTGGACGTGCATACAATTTAACAAGTCCGTAAGTTAACAACGGTTTATTATTCCCCCGGGCTGCCAACTGTGCAATACTTATAAAACCTATATAACTCCTATAGCTGAGTCCTGTTCCTTAAATGTCTTGTATGCAGCCTTAATAGGTACACACTAAAAACTGGCTAAGTGCAATTCGAACTCACGCATTAAGGGTTCCGTATTACCACACAATGCAATGTGGAAAGGCAGACTCACACTTGTTTGGTTTTTTATTACTTGTCGTTTTACTTTACAGTGTATTATACTAAATTGCTCCAAGCGTGCTTGTATGTTCTCGTACCTACTACCGTTTTACAATAGAGTTAAAACATAATTAAATGTATTGTAAAACATATTTTAAACACATATATAATTTTAGGCGACGCGCGACGGTTTAACAGTGTTAGAAGTACGATATAATTGACATAGATTATATTATAGATAAGTCAGCCTGGCGTCATTATAATTTCCTTTTCTAGCTGGCTACATTCCGTTAGGGTACATTTTAATTATAACTACAATGTTGCACTTGTAAAATTTTTTTTTCATCATGCATTTAATCTCGTTTGCAATTTTAAATACCTACATTCTTGAATTTTATTCCGTTCAAAAACTCGTTGTTTTTTAAACTTTTTTTTATGTTCGATAGTCAAGTATTTGACCACTATCTCACTTAGTTATAAAGATTAATGACACAAAATAATACATTAAATATATCATGTATCAGTATAACTTTATAATTCCCTTCTTTGTAGGTTAATATGATCCGATTTGCATTCATTGGGTACGGAATCCTAAAAAATGGCATCTAAGCATAAAATAGCCATTAATTGTGACTAAAATACGGGCGTAGTTTCTTTGTTTATTTCCCTATAAGCACTCGGTACAAGGAACACCACTCAGTGGAAATCTTAATAGTTGCCAGCCACGTAGGACGTGATCATTCTTCATGTTGTGCCCGAGCAATGTCCAAGCTTTAGTTCCATACATAACGCCTAGTTAATATTTTAGAGACCCGTGGAGTAAAAATATGTATTATAAATTTTATGTTTTGCTATTTCTACCTTCGTTATTTTATCTTATTTCTCCGGCGAACATTAAAACCATTTTTTTGGTCGGTTAAGCCTGTTTTATTAAAAACAAAACATTATTAAGTCGAAATAAGAACCTTCTCCTTTTGGTTTGATTATATCTGTCTGTTAATCAGCATGTGGGGCTGATTGAAACAGATTGAAATATCCGGATTGAAACAGATTGAAGTATTATTTTGATCTGTCCCCAAATATCACTTCGGTCAACTGATAAGAACTTACAAGTTCTAGCTGACTTGATTTATTTGGAAGTCGACTTAAAATTTAGATAGCTGTAAAATGCCACATAAGGCAATCATATTAATGTTTACATCCTGAAAGTTTGTATGTAAGCGGTGTAAGGATATATTTTGAATGAGGAATATCTGTAACGCCTGAACGGATTCAGATGAAATATTTAGATAGCGCAGTACACATATCGCTCACGCTGTGGGCTCTGGAACAGGACGTAGACTTTTTACCCTGACTGACATAGGCAAATATGCGAGGTAGTACCTTAATAATAATTACTTAAAAACGTAACTGAACACAGCTGAGCTATTCTCATTACGAGACTCCTTGCACGGCCACCACGTAATACATTGATAAACTCTGGCCTCTAGTTTACACTTTTATTTAGTTCGATAATGTGGTTCTGCTACGACTTGTAAGTTTAAAGAAGAAGAGCTTTAGTAATTTAAGGCTCTTCATTTTCATGCACAGTTGTGGATGACAAATTGGAATAACATGATAATTGGCAATGTAATATAAAAAAAATATACATACAACTGAAGTTTTTAATTATTTTGGGACGAGCGAGGCATACTAATTAGGACAGGTGGGGATTTTTTTAAGTGGGACGAGACTCTGTGGGACGAGCGAGGCACAAATCTTAATTTTACATACTTATTTGACATCTCACCATAATTTATTACCTATATACTTTATTGACATGATATTTTGATTTATTATTATACTAATTTTCATCCAAAATTCCGAAAGTAATACTATTATATGTAATGTTACTTATTTGATCTCTACATTTAAATATTGGAAACGGTAGAGTATGTGGCACTAATACTGTATCTATTGACTACTACTAATTATTTACCGTATTCTGACAAATAAATACATATTGATTTGATTGACGCAACCAATTAAAGGTTGTGTGAATCTAACGTTTGATTTTGACAGCCGCCATCTCTCGATTAAACAACCGGTATGTCTTTAACCGGAGTTTTATGAAATCAGACATACATTTTATGTACATGGTTTAAGTACTTGTATTGTTATAATTTTTTTTGTCTCTGATAGACAAGCGTTTGGCCACTATCTCACCATTTGAGATGATGTGGTCGGGGGTAGGAAGTACCTACGCAAAGTCTATTGCACACAGTGTTGTTTCTATTTAGTTTCTATGTTATTGTAAGGTGTTCAATATAATATTGTGTTCTATCTATGTATATCGGCGTGTGTTAGATACCACGGTTTCAAACGTCCGGTTCTAATCGGCATCGCAGACCACCGACCGCGGCGCAGGTGTTGTGATTCCAGATCTATAGCTGGGTACGCCACAATACTAGGATTATAGGAATCTAGGTATTCTCATAGTGGATTCCTTTGTACTAGGTATTCGGTATTCTATGTTGCGAGCCGCAATTCGGTTTTGGTCACGCTCGGCTTTGATACCTTTGGGAAACTTGATTTGCTGCTTTGTATTGGGGATTTTAGGGATTTGTGTTTATACTTGAGCTTATCATTAACATAACTTAAAAGCTTTCACACTCACAGCCCCACAATAACTTCGATAATTGTGTCGTGGGTGCCGGAAATATTTACCATTACACACACAATCATACCCAGAACGGGAAACACACATTTCCCTTAGGTTGAAAATTTGTTTTTCTACCAGGAATCGCAATTAGCTATCTGCTGCTTACGCTGTGAAAATCAAATTGTGCTGGTGCTACCAGCACAATTTTTTTATTTTATTTAAAATATGATTGCTTGTTATATTTTATAAACCAATAATCGTTGTGATAAACGCACAAATTTCCAATATACAACCTGTAACCAAAAGTTGTAGTGATACTTGGTGGTGTGTATGTGTATGGGGCCAGGAATCGTCTGCCAGAAACTGAAAGTCGAAATCGGATATATTTTTTCCATACAACCAATATAAACATTTTTGGCAACCCTACGGTTACATATGTTATGGCTACCACTGTCAGACGTCTGGGTCCAAAGACTATTTGGTGTAGAATTGTAGTTGATGAAATAGGGTTGCAAATGACGTATATTTTTAGAAACTTTAATGCATCCTAAATCAATATAAATGCTGCTGCCACGAATTAAGAAGTTCCTGTTAGATCATAGATGTAGCTAGATGCGTGACTTAAGTACTAGTATATGAGTCACTTTATACCTACTATAGCTTTCTGTTAAACATTGTATAAATTCCACTAAAAGTCAATAAATTATTTTGTTCTAGAAAGTCCAGTTTAATTTTAGAACGCACGTTACCTGCTTCGGTTATAAACCCCCAGCTTTACTTACTCTTATCATTTCCACAAGTCTGCTTAAAGCGCAGCTCGGTAGAGTTTCCGTTTGTATTCACGTTCACGCACACATTGGCAGCGTTGTCGACAGTCACGAACGTTTCGACGGGTTGGTAGAGTCGGGCTGCTAGCGGCTAGCGAAATATTTAAAGTAATAATCATGTCACTGGTATATGTACGTACGTACAAACGATTCCAGCTGAAATGAGTACGTACTACTCGTAGTTCCATGAAACTCGCTGCTCTGTTAAGTTTAACCTGAAATCACAATTTATACCTAGCAATAACAGTTTACTTGTAAACGTTATCATTGTTTTTACTGAATGCTTACCAGCAGTCCAAAAAAAAGTAGCGTCTAAAAAACGTAGTAGTATTCGAAATTTTGATCGTGTTATACATATGATGCCTATCGATCACAAAAAAAGCATTTATGAGATTTTATGCCTTTGTGTAAATTTGACTGTAATCAATCGATAAGTTACACACAATGGGTATACTTTTTATCTTATTGAGTGACAAGACTAGCAAGACGCCCATATGATGTTAAGCGTCACGCTTATCCATTACAGTATAACATAGTGTTATGAACTTTATATAGTTCAAAATACTGCGAATCACTGCGCTCGTTACTCTGAGATGTTAAATCTCTTCAAACTCTGTAATTAGCCTAAACCATAGTGATTATAATATTCTCTTTGGTACCCTTCGTGTATACGCCGTACTGTGGTGGTAGGTACTTAAAATTTGCGTCAAATTAGACATGGTTCCGTATATCATGTACTAATAAATATTTACGAAAGGAACCACCCGCTCTTACGCGAACCAAGTCTTACTCAGCAACTAGTAAATGACACACTCGACGCCGTGATTGAATTGTTTGCATAACGTTTGTATGTATACCTATCGCGAATCGATTCGAACTCATTAATGTTTCACATGTGGAAGCTACAGTGATATCTATACGACATAGTATATATAGTCAAGGGTAATAGTTAATTCGGTACTTTGTTACTTACGAATAAATGTTACTTTAATTCGTCTTAGAAATTAAACATAAAAATCGCGCTCGCTATTCTTGCGTAGATTCGTCGTTTCTATATTCCATTCCTTTTTGTTTAACTGCGTAACGTTGAGCTGCCAAAAATATTTAAAAAATATCGCTCTATTTGTTCGAACATGTCGGTGATTTCATCTATATCATTCTGATGCAATATAATTTAGTGTAAATAAATACTTTTATATTCCATAAAATAACTAAAATAGAAATATGACTAAATATGCCTAAATTAAATATAACTTTATTATAATCTGTACTACTTAAAACTATATGTAGTAGATTTTAATGTTGAATCAGACAGCAGAACTTATCTATTGCGAAAAATTCGTAGTATATATAGATTAACTAAATATATATAGATAGTGTTTAAGAGTGTGTTTTACAAGATAACATTATTTTCAACAACCGCCTGGTTAAGGTGACGCATGATCAAAATGATTTGGCTCTATGTATTAGCATTGCAATTCAGAGAGGTAATCCCGCCAGCATGATGAGAACGCTTCACTGATAGTGGGCTTGTGCACTTGAGTTAACTATAAGGTCGATGCCTTGTAAGTAACTTAGATCTTTGCTGTATATCTATACATCTATACAGCAAAGGTCTAAGTTACTATATACATAGTTTTAGGGAATATAGCCAAATGGCCCGTAGATAGCTCAGATAACATTATTATTTTTAATATAATCGATGAGAATGATGCCACGGATATCAGCTATAAGTCTAACACAAAAATATCCCACTATAAAAGTTATAGATACAAAAGAATGGATTTCTATCTACGCGATCAAGTTAAAGTCCAGTATAATTTCAAAATTTTACTTTATCTCATTACTTATAACCAATTACAGTTAACATAACACATAAATCAATAACACAACCAATTGTGTTATTGATTTTGATATTTTGTAAATTTATTATCATAATTATTTTGTTTCAGAACAGTTCTTTTCACAACTCGTTGCTATTCAATCTGAATATTTTTTATATAAAAAGTAAAACAAAACTAAAATGTTCAAACATTTCACACATACCATTATTCAGTGCAGTATAAAATAATCATCTCGAATTCCGTTTTGTTTAGCTTCGGGTTTTACGTTTATCCCCGCTGTTGAAAATACAGAACACACAGGCAGTTTTGTGCCTTTACCGAGTTACCAGCACTTTGTATACAGTGCATAGTTGTGGCAGAAAAAGCTTTGATCACGCAGAACGTATGACTTTTTGTAGCTATTCAGCTTTGTAGCGCTGTTTGAATTTTTATATATTTTTTCCAATTCATATTACCTGGTTTGGTGCTGTTGATTGTAGCTATAGTCAACAATGGGATAAAATTACTCATATCTATGTGAACTTAACATAAATAAAGTGGTGTTAGTTAATAATATATTTCGAAAGAGAACTGTATTTCCACGGATTGAATATGATATATGCAAAGGTATGTGTTCAAGTTCAGGAACTGATATTATAGAAGCGTGAGTATCAACTTTAAATTTAAAGCCGTTTTTAAAATAGATTCCGAAGCAAAATAGGTCTAAACCTTACTGTTCAATGAATTGTTAATTTGTGATATTGGATTGTTCTTTAGTAAAATCTACAAATATTTCTCTGGATTGAGCTTTTTAAACGGTTAATTTTGCAAAGCTCTTTTTAAAAAACACGAGAAAGGAGTTGAACTATTTGATTGCCATTCTAATAAGGTTTTGTGCGATGTTTATTTGTGCTATTACATTTTTAAATTATTTGTATCATTATAACTACCTAACACCTCTCGCTATAGGCCATGCATATTACGACCCAGTTGGCGCAGTGGACAGGTGTCTGTCTTCTGCGCAGGGTCCTGGGTTCGATTCCCGGCAGAAGAACTAACTCCTTCCCAAAGGATATTTGTGCTTCTGGTTCTGGGTGTAATGTGTGTGTGGTGTGAATGTTTCCGGCACCCAGGATACAAGTCTTTGAAATTAGTGTGGGGTTTGAGTGTGAATGCGTTTGTTAAAATATTATATGAGAATTTAAAGTAATAAAGAAATATAAAGTAGTTTTTAATACCTACTTTAAAGAACATCACTTAAGCTTAATATTGTAAGTCCCCGTATTCTTTATAAAAAGTGCTGTGTTATGATACAGTGCTTATCAATCTATCTTCTTTAAGGAGATAGTAGCGCTTGGTACTCACAGCGTCTGGCTCGGTAATTCGTTTTTGATGTCTCACGCTGAAGTCTGCAGTACAAGTATATAGAGCGCTAATCAAAATATATTGTTGCATCCATTGTTGTATTCAATTGTTGATGTATACGTCCTCCCTCACTCAGTGGTGGTAGGGTTTTCTCGTGTTCGTCTGGCAATGCCAAGCAGAAAAATCAGTCACAAAACTCTAAATTGTATGTTGAAAGAGCTTATGTAATACATTAATGACAAGGATGAATGGAGGCAAACTGCACAAGCGCTTTTTAGCGACTACATAATACAGATATACCCGGGTAATAATATATTTCCTGTATTAAGAATGTTTAAAAAAACGAATGAAAAAATGCGCCGCCGAGTTCTTGCCAGGTTTTTGCGATCTGGCAGTAGAGTCATTCACTTTCATGAGTGCCTCTTTGGGGCCCATGTGAATAAACGATTTTGATTTGATTTGATCGCTCTCGGTTCAGGAATAGTTTTAGGATTCGTTGAATTTCTACTTGTGTAACATTAAAATACTATAAGACATGAATTAATATTATATTATGTGTGTTTGTTTTCCATTATAAGATTAAGATTGTGACATCACTCTACTCAATGTCATCACACTAGTTTACAATCACACAAATATCAGAAATACAAATGTTTATGTGTCAGTGGAGGGGCGGTTAGTGTGTTTGTTATGATGTAATAGTAATCACTCTAACGACTAAAAATTTTATAAGAATAAGACAATTATTACTTTTTGTCTCGATTATTGCGGGCAATGCCGCAAGGTACAGCAAGTCTATTAGTTCAAATTCAATATTTATTTAATTCCGATTTAGTTAACATTATAAAAAAACAAAGCAATACAATTTTTATTCTAATCAATTTTGTGTCATTCAAAGTTGTGCCATTGACCTGATAGGCACACCAATTAATATTCAACTAATAATATTATTATATGTGAAATATTTGAAATGGAAAGTTTTTGTAAATGCTTTATGTATAGAGAGTCTAAGCTAAGAAATTAGTTAAGTTCACTACGTCACTTCTAAGCATGTTTTGTCAATTACATCATTATAGATAATGAAATGCGAATATAGGGCATGTTCCTATAAATGTCGGGAACAGCTAATATAATTAAAAAAGTAGAGAGTACCCAAATAATAACTCACTTGTAAGTAAGTAATTACTTTGTCGCGAGTATAAGAAATATCACAGAGAAAACTTCTAGACTTGACCTATAAGTTTAACATAATT